>SNQJ01S0003711.1:229347-261374 GCA_010110895.2 Picea sitchensis | reverse complement strand
GTTCCTATTATCCATTTTCTAACCCTGTAGGGATTCATCCCCATTGGTTGATCGTGAGCCTTATCGAGGTTCGGCGGTTGCCAAGTCAAATGACTCGACATCACTGTAGCGCCGAGGCGTGAAATATGAAAGAGGTACTGCGTTTATTTGGACTGTGATCATGACCCGCGACCACCTGGGAGCGGGGAGAGAGAAAGAGCCAGCTTACGTTGGTCCTCCATGGATGTTTAGGGCTTCTAATTTGGCAGAAGACCAGAAAAATCCGATTTAGGTAGTGGGTATGTGACATAAATGGAGACCAAAATTTCACTGCCACAAAATCTATCAATCATGTCACTGTAAAACCTGTCACTCTAAAAATTGTCGCTGTAGATCTTGTCACATCAATATCATCAACCAATCAGATTTGATTACACATATCTCATACCCATTATCATACATATATATTTATAACCATGTACATATCATCACAACTATATCTCTCTAATCATGTTCCATACATGTACTAATATCCATAAACCAAGTATAATGACCTATTACATCAATCATGTATCAAACCCTCACATTTATGCAACCTCATCTTATACCAATATCTTCAATAATACCTCTCAACCAAAATGCCTCAAACACGTACCATATGACACAAGATATACCTCAACAAAATACCCAAGACTGTGTTCCAAGTACAAACAACCATCGCACGAGTAACGTACCTCTACAGATCTACCTCATACAACATGTACCATACAACCAATAGTACCTCACGGGAATATTGTTAGGGACCTAACCTATGTAACCCCTCAGGTAGGTAGAATAATATAATTCTATGTAATAAAGGTTAATATTAATAAGGCCTAGAAATAAGGAAAAAGAAGTCAAATGTAAGAAGACCTAATAGAAGCTTCCGCTTACAGAAGGATCTTCCTCTAGATTGTTCTTTTGGATAGATAGATTTATTATAAATAGAAGTAGAGGGTATGAGAAATCTTGTCTTTCATATTATTGTAATAGAGCTCTACTCTACTAGAGGTTTCCCCCTCGAAGAGGCAAGTGAACATTGCTCTCAGTAATCAAAGTGCTCTTTCTGGTGTTATTATGGTAATATTCTGGAATTATTGTAGTAATGTTCTGGTTATATCATTGTTTCTCTACCATTTATAGCTATTTATTTTTGTTTTACATAATATTTTATATCTGGAATACTACAAGTGGTATGAGAGCACCTTCCTCGGTAGAAAATTGTGGGTTAATTGTTTTTCAGAGAAGAGTCATATTCTGGCATCTTAAATCTACAGAGATCTATCGTTACGTGCATAAACCCATGGTCAGGGATTCTACATGCAAGAAATGAAAGTGGTACTTAAGAGCACATTTGTTGGCCACCCTTGTAACCCATGTTGGTACTCCTTCGAGTGGTAGCGCATAAAACAACACCTGTATACGAATCGACCTAGATCTCTTGAAGCTCTCCATAGATAACATGATCGGTCACCTAACTGCTATAGTTACACTGAGAAAAACACTCAGGAAGAAACTCTCTAGTACATGGGTAGTCGGGTAGTACGACTAAGGGCATGGTCTAGCATCCTTAGTTGGTGCCCTAAGATGTTGGGATGACTACACTACTCGACCCCGCACATATATCAAAGAGCTATAGCACATGGGAAAACCTTGTTTGTAAAACCCTTGAATTCCATAACCCTTGGGACATAAACAAAAAACAGAACATACCAGATCTATTGCCGCACAACTGTGTATTATGTATTCGGGTTGTGAAATTACTACACATTTCTTCCTATTAAGAATTTGGTCATTTCATCACTGCAATATTCTTTAGGATGGAGTATAACTCCGCAAGAGTAAAAAAATAAATAGTATAGTGGTCCCACCAACACACTTATTTTGGACCTATCCCACCGGGTTCCTTTCTTTTCCCCAATTCCAGTGATACCTATCATTTTTAACCACATTTTTTTGTGGACCCGACTCGTCTCTAACACCCTTATTTGGCTCATGTCCCTTTGGATCCCCCTTTTCTCCCTCATCGTAGTGGTACCTATCATTTTACACCTTTTTTTATCTATGGTGTTAGCACTAGAAATCACCTCTAGATTGCATTGGAGGTAAGCCCAGTATCCATCAGAGTCTTATGTCACAAGTTGGTTTTAAAGAGGTCAAATGGGCACTGACTCAAGAAAATGTTGTTTTAACTCAGAAAACTGGATTGGTATGCACATGCAGATGAGGACTTAATTAACTTCAGTCAGTAAGTTGGAGTAAGGGTGAATAGAGGGAAGACTTTGGTGAGGAGAGTGTAGAGGTTTGTCATAGACATCAAGTCTTCCAATAGCCTAAGGAGGAAAAGATTCAAATACAAGATCCTCTTGGATTCAAAACTTCAGGAAACTGAAGAACGTAAATAACAACACTGCAATCAAACATACATTACAATATAGTCAAAACAATCCATGTGAATCCTTCAATCATGGACACTTCAATATCAGAGGCAAATAGGATGAAAAAGAAGTTGACTTTCATTAAATAAGAAGTCTCAAATCAAAATACATAACTAGAGAACCAGAAGCTTCATCAACAATTTACAATATGGGAGCATTGCTCAACCATCGACCTTAACAAAATATCAAAACTGCCTATATATACTAAAAATTCCGCAACCATCAGGAATGTGATCAGACCCCTACATTCAAAGTTTCCAGTCAGTGCCTACTCTATCATCCTGTGCAGGTCTTCGTATGTTAGACGTGAATCCGACTTAGTGTGGGATTTGCAAGAAAATTCATCCACCAAGGAGATTTGGAATGACAATTGTCCCCCACGACCCTTCTCTCCACGCATTCCATTTATGGGGTGAGATGAGGTCTCAACCACTGCCCCTATTTTCAATAACTACCTTCATCAGGATCAGGACGAGGCCTGACACCCATGAATGTTCAAGGCGGTGCCCACGACTTCTTTGAGTCAATCCTAATGCCTTGAGGCCAAGTAGATCTTCTTATGTGACCAAATATGGGCGCTTTTGGCCTTTGGCGCAACTCCTCTCCATTGATCCATATTCAATGTGACCTAGGGCTATGAACCTACACAATTGTGCGATTGTGGGCACTACCAAGGGTGGTCTGAAAGCAAACAGATTTTGTCCCCACAATTCACCATGAACAGCCATGCGTCCCTTTCTAGAAACCACGGTTCTGATTGCGTCCAACCCTTGAAATTTTAAAACATTCGCACCTTCCGACCCCGCAATGGAGTGTGACCATTGATCTTGTGATCTGATATGAGGTTTCTTGATCAACAACCCAACTTTGGCACTTTAGATCGACGGATCAGATCTTACCTCTTTGAATCAACGACTGATATCTGCTTCGCGAATCGGCCTTCGGGAATTATAATTCTCAAACTCCATTTGTCTCCTACTTCTTTTATTCGGAGTGAAGGATCTAGCAACACATGGATCCTACTAATCGATGGCTCAAATTATCTTCGGGTGCTTCAACTCTTCAGATCTTCGGTACTTCTAATCATTTCTCATTTCAAATCTCCCGAAGCTCATTTACCCGAAGGCTTGGATCGACTTCCACCTGACCCCTTTAAGATCAACGGTTCATACTCACTTCAGGGCCTTTTTCTTTGCCGCTATACTTCGTGCAAGTTGGCACTCATGAATGTTTGTGAGCCACTGATCTGGACTATTTTGGGAATCTTCATCATTGAAATATTAAAACTACCTTCTTCTTATGCTTCAATCCCCAAACAAACTACTAAGAAAGTTGTGCTTTGTGTTCATGGTTGCAGACTTCACAATCAAGGATTCGAACGAATGGAAATGGGCTGGGAAAATAGGGAGACCAGGTCACTTTAAAAACAGATGGGGGAAAACAAAAAACGATTTTACAAGCCGAAGGGGGGAAAATTTGAGACTTGGTTTGCGAAAAGGAGAGAGACAGGGAAAAATTATAGACCTAGGTAGAAACCACAAACCCATAGGACTCTGACAAGTTCATGTGATAACATTTGGCTCCACAGGGGACAACATGCTCCCTATGATCTACCAAGAACAAGTAGTTCCAGTGTCTTAGTTGTTGGGTTATGGATTCGAGCTCAAAACATTTCATCGAAGGCCGACATGTACACTATTCTACTTATAAAAAGGAAAACAAACACACATGCTCCAGAAATATATTATTTATATACAATCCTAGGCTACTGATTTTTTACACAGTGCTAGGTGAAAGTGAACTTCCACCATAGCCATTCAAGTGGCTTCCTAACTGGAATACCATTTACTCTATCAGTGACTGATAACAGATAATGCAACCATGACAGCAGAATGATTACATCCTTCATCTTTCCTCCAGGTGGAAATGGTGGGATAAGACTTGGAGGATACAAATCATGGAGGATAATCAACTCCATGTATTCCCCTACAAGCTCATAGAATGAGTGAAAAAATACACTGGGCTAGTGGTAGAAAACATGCTCTGTCCTACAACTATTCACACACAGTTGAATGTCTATGGAAAGCGCAGGTGAGTGAATAGTTGATGCAGGCTTACTGATCCCAGGTGATGGTTTCTCACTCATAGGATCAAGGTAGGATATAAAATGCTCATTTTTCTCACCCTATTCTTCTTCATGGCTCTCCCAAGGGTTAGAGTCATAATACTCATAAACAGGACCCATGGGAAAGCTCTGCTCTTGGTCTTCTGTAGGCCCTAGATGACTGATTTCCACACAATGTTTTCCTTCAATGTATAAAGGAAATGGTTCTATTTCATTCTCTTGTAAATCCTTCATATTCAACTTAGAATCTGATTCATACCTGTCATACACAGGCTGGCTACTCCCTGAGTCATCAAAATATGAGGCAGGGATCTATTGCTCTTCATTTGAATACACAACTATATCTTCATTTAAATATTAGACAACAGGTGCATCAGGGGTAGAATATGTTGCCTCTATGGATATGCAATCCTCAACCTCACCATCATGAGCAAGGCTTCTAGGAACATTCGCTTCAAGGACTGGAATATCCTCTACATCTACTTCATAAGAGCAACAAGCATGATCTACCTCCAATTTTTTTATTTTTGCAGAAAGTGCTTTTGCCAATTTCACCAACTCATCCGAGATATACCCCTCCTCCTCACAACTTCTGTCCTCATAGATTTCATCCTCACAACTTTCATTCTCACATATTTCATTCTCACAGATTTTCATTTGAAACTATCATACCTTAAACACATTCTTTATATTCTTCACAACAATTATGACAAATTAACTTAGAAGAATAAAAAATTTGATAGTTCCTATTGAAAGATGCATGAAATTCTCTTAGGGAGGAGATGCTAGCAGGGAGTAAGGAGTGATACCATTCACGAGAATCTCTTTCTAGTGAGAACATGAACATATTTAATAATACATCCCCATGATGTATCTCCCATTGATGCATGAGTTCATGAAACTCACGGAGATGCTCTGTAGGGTTGTCCTCTTTACGCTCTCTAAATATGGGCAAAAAATCACCCCATTTATCCATAGTAGGAACAACATTAGGAAAACTAGGAACAATAGAAAAATTGGATGGAGCAAACCTTCGATCCAATATTTTCTCCATTTTGAACTAGTGGAGTCGCCAATCGATTCTTTAATCATGGAGTCACCGGGTGAATGACATGCAGTCTGAATGTGTCTGGTATTTTTTCACCATCAAAGACCAGATCTGATCGTTGTCAATCTCCCAGGAAACTTTCAAGCTGAGAAAGTAGCTGCTAAAACCCTTCTCGAGAAAAATTCTTTGGTTCAGCTCTGGGTGTGTTAGAGGCAACCACAACTGAAATAGTGGAGTCAACACAATGGAGTCGACAGGTGCAAGCCCAATCTTCAGTGGTTCTGATATCTGATGCACCTTTAGAATCATAAGCTCTTTATCGTTCTATCCTAGGGAAATGTCTTCAATTTGTTCCCCATCAACGACGCCAGAAATTTTAGCACTAGAAGTCACCTCTAGATTCCATTGGAGGTAAGCCCAGTACCCATCAAATTTTTATGTCACAAGTTGGTTTTAAATAGGTCAAATGGGCACAGACTCAAGAAAATGTCATTTTAACTCGGAAAACTGGACTGGTATGCACATGCAGGTGAGGTCTTAATTAACTTTAGTCAGTAAGTTGGAGTAAGGGTGAATAGAAGAAATACTTTGGTGAGGAGAGTGTAGAGGTTTGTCATAGACATTAGGTCTTCCAGCAGCCTAAGGATGAGAAGATTTAAATACAAGATCCTCTTGTATTCAAAACTTCAGGAAACTAAAGAACGCAAATAACAACACTGCAATCAAACATACATTACAATACAGTCAAAACAATCCATGTGAATCCTTCAATCATGGACACTTCAGTATCAGAGAAAAATAGGATGAAAAAGAAGTGGACTTTCATTAAAAAAGAAGTCTCAAATCAAAATACATAACCATAGAACCATAAGCTTCATCAAAATTTTACAATACAGGAGCGTTGCTCAACCATAGACCTTAACAAACTATCAAAACTGCCTGTATATATTAAAAATGTTGCAACCACCAAGAATGTGATCGGACCCGTGCATTCAAAGTTTCCAATCAATGCCTACTCTATCATCCTGTGCAGTCCTTCTTATGTCAAACACGAGCCCGGATCAGTGTGGGCTCTGCGAGAAAATCTGTCCACCAGGGAGATTTGTACTGAAAATCATCCCCCACGACCCTTCTCTCCATGCATTCCATTTATGGGGTGATACGAGGTCTCAACCACCACCCCTATTTTCAATAACTACCTTCATCAGGATCAGGATGAGGCCTGACACCCATGAATGTTACAGGCGGTGCCCATGACTTCTTCGAGTCAATCCCGACGCCTTGAGGCCAAGCATATCTTCTTTTGTGACCAAATCCGGGTGTTTTGGCCTTTGGTGAAGCTCCTCTCCATCGCTCCATATTCAATGTGACCTAGGGCCATGACCCTATGCAATTGCGTGATTGTGGACGCTACCAAGGGTGGTGTGAAATAAAACCACTTTTGTCCCCGCAATTCACCATGAACCGCCACGCGTCCCTTTCTAAAAACCACGGTTTTGATTGTGGCCCACACTTGAAATTTTAAAATGTGCACACCTTTTGACCCTGCAATGGAACATGACCGTTGATCTTGTGATCTCAGATGAGGCTTCCTAATCAACGATGTAGCTCTGGTTATTTATATCGATGGATCAAATCTTCCCTCTTTGAATCAATGGCTGAGATCTGCTTCACAAATCGGCCTTCAAGAATTTTAATTCTCAAACTCCATTTGTCTCATGTTGCTTTTATCTTGAGAAAAGGATCTGGCGACATGTGGCTCCTAATTATTGATGACTCAGATTCTCTTTAGGATATTCGGGTCTTCGGTTCTTCGGCACTTTTAAGAATTTCTCATTTCAAATCTCATGAAGCTCATTTACCCGAAGGCTTGAATCGACCACCACCTGACCCCTTTAGGATCAACGATTCATACTCACCTTGGGGCCTTTTGCTCTGGCACTATAATTCGCGCAAGTTGGCACTCCCGAATTCTCATGAGCCGCTGATCTGGATTGTTTTGGGAATCTTCGTTGTTGAAAGATTAAAACTTCCTTCTGCTTATGCTTCAATCCCGAAATAGACTACTAAGAAAGATGTGCTTTGTGTTCATGGTTGCGGCCTGCACGATCAAGGATTCGAATGACTAGTTGTAGGCTGGGAAAATAGGGAGACCAGGGAACTTTAAACATAGAGGGGGGAAAACAAAAATTGTTTTACAATCCAAAGGGGGAAACATTTGAGACTTGGTCTGTGAAAAAGAGATACACAGGGAAAAATTATAGACCTAGTTAGAAACTACAAACCCACAGGACTCTAACAAGTTCATGTGATAACACGTGGTACCACCCACCCCTCTAGGCCATTTTTGTTTCCCCTATACCATTTTCTTTATTCGTTTTCCAAATGATCACCACACGATCCCAAGAGCTCAATGCCTTGATTGCTGACAACCATCATAACAAGGATTCCATCAAGAAACTCACTTCCAACATTATCTCCATCAATTCAATTATTGAGCTCCTCAAGGATGAATGTTCCCACATAAAAGACCTCAAGGAACAATGTTCCCACATCAAAGACCTCAAGGAACAATGTTCCTACCATAAAGACCTCAAAGAACACTTTCTAGGCCATTCCCAAAACCCTTCCTCTTCTAAGCAACCATTTTATCGGGATGACCATGACTCTTCCCATTACGAAGGCCATCATACTACCACTTTTCTTGAGACCTCCTCCCTCCTAGAATTGAGATGAACAAATTTGACAGATCATATCCTACATGCTGGGTCACCCAAATGGAACCTTATTTCTCTTTGCATGGCATTACTGATTATTTAGCCAAGATTTGTTATGGTGTCCTACTTCTTAATCTGGAATAGTGGCAATGGTGGCAATGGTGAAAAAAGGCATGCCAAGGATATCTTACTCGGACACAGTTTGTGGCCAAACTTTATGACTGCTTTGACTCCGACACCCACCATTTAGGTTGTTTGACCAAGTTAAATCAGTCTGAGATAGTGGAAGACTTTATT
The DNA here is from genome assembly GCA_010110895.2 of Picea sitchensis. Taxonomy (NCBI): domain Eukaryota; kingdom Viridiplantae; phylum Streptophyta; class Pinopsida; order Pinales; family Pinaceae; genus Picea; species Picea sitchensis. Next base: position 252,731 of record SNQJ01S0003711.1, on the reverse strand, counting down.
GACACATTTGAGCACTTGGATTTCAGAACGGAGGGCATGTCATATGATTTCTTTAGGGAATTCTTTATCAGTGGCCTCAAAGATGAAATTGGTTCCCATGTTTTGATGGCATGCCCCCATACTTGGTTGAAAGTAACTCAACGAGACAAGGAATCCCAACAAATTGTGTCCTCCCAGACCCACTAAACCTCCTTTCCTCATCTCCCTAAACCCACCCATTTTTCCCCTTCTCCACCTCTCCTCAAGATCCAAAAATTAACCAGGGATGAAATGGTTCAACATCAACTCAATGGTCTTTTTTATAATTTTGATGACAAATATTTTCTGGACACAAATGTAAGGAACAAAATATTTTTATGGCTGTGACTGAGGATCTTTCTAAAAAAGATGTTTTTGTTCCACCTGTGGAGGAACTACCACCGCCATCTGACCTCACCCCACTCTCTAATGCACCTGAATTTGAACCAGTGATTTCATTTAATGCCCTCAGTGGCTTCTCTACTCCCCAGACTCTCAAATTAATTGGTTACATAAAAAATAGGAAATTCATCATCCTGGTGGACATTGGTAGCACCCATAACTTTATTCATCACCGCATTGCTCAAGAAGTCAATTGTTACATCTGTGTAGTCAATAATTTTCAAATCATGATTGTCAATGGTGGTTCCATGCAATGTGGGGGATGATGTGAAAATGTGTGACTCCAAATTGGTTAGTAGCACCTGAAATCCCATATGTTTGCTATAGACATGGGTGGTTGTGACATTGTTATTGGTGTCGAATGGTTGCATAGTCTTGACGCCATTCTCATGGATTTTAATGAATTAACAATGCAATTCCAATAGGAGGGACAACAATATAAGTTCCAAGGAATCACAACAAGCTTCCCTAAGATCATCAGTTCCCATCACATGGAAAAGCTCCTAAAAAAAGGTCATTTGGGAATTATTTCCCAACTCCACTCCATTCTGTTAGAGCAAGATTTGCCTCACCCTATGAATCTTGTAGAGAGGGCCTTATTCCACTTCCCTGTGCAAACTTGTCTTCCCTGTTATTAAAGTCCAGAGACAAAAATATAATTTTTTTCCACTTGTACACATATTGCACCCTATACAACAAGCGTATACGCAAGTTTCTCCACTACATCCTGTGTACATCAGGATTTGTGCCAGAAAATCAAAATTAAATGTTGGTTTTCCATGTCATGACAAGAGATCTCTAATCCTTGGCCTTCCATATACTGGAAAATCTCTGACTCGTCCCTTCAGTTGCATTTTTAAGTCTATAAAGAAACCAATTCTAAGCTATGGAAAAGGAGAAAGAATTCAACTTTGAGAGAAAAGTTACTGTGGAGAAATTATTTACTTCATATTGAGTGTGAATCCCTTTGTCCTTTAAGTCTAAACATAGTGTCCAGACCCCAAGCTCTTCCCTTATTGGTGGAGAAACTATTTGTCTCCCTTATATGAGCTTCCCTTTGGTGGAGGCCAAGTTGGAAGGAACTCAGTTTCTTGGTTCTGAACCGTGCCGACACGGAAGTCTGTAATATTTTCACTTCTACTGATCATTTATTAATAGAAATAATCCTTTCTCGTCCAATTGATATCTTGCAAATATATGAATTATTATCCATGGTCATATTTTTTTTGTGTATATTGATGGATTATGCTATCTAATGTGCTAACCTTTTATATTTCCACCATATGCTTGTTTTCGCTTGTTTGTTGAGAACTTGTTGCAGTTATATAGCTTTGGGTCAAAGTGCTCAATGATGGACATCATTGAACATCTGGACGAGGTAGGCCTCTTTCTTATCTTTCTTTCACATTGGTTTATATAGCATGTTGTTGGGATAGAGTTGATTTTTGCAGTCATTTCCATCTATTGTGGTTCATCCTAGCCATAGATGTATTTTCCTTGTAACAGAATTGGCGACCATACTGGGAAAGAATCTTCTTTCTTAGGGTTTGAAGTACTTTTCTCCTTAGATTGCTCTTATTTCTATTGTGTTTCTTTTCGTATCATTTCTTGATAGCTCTTGTTCACTCTGGTTCTAATTTTTCATCCTTTCGTATCATACGCACCTTTTGCCTTGACAGTCACGTATACATGCAGGTTGTCTCACTGCAACCTGCGTATATACACTTTGTTTGCCCAAACAATCACGTACACGTTTTTTTTTCCTTTCCTTTTGCTTGGTATGGTGTTTTTTGGGTGGGATTTGATGCTTTCTTAGCCTTCTTAGGTATTTGTATTGCCTGTTGAGTGCCTATGGGATGACATAAAACCATCTTTTGGTTGAATTTCTGGTTGAAGTCTTTCTCTTCATATTTTCATGTTTATTGTCCTTGTACATTGGGATGGGTGTTTCATTGCTTGATATCCTGCTTGAGTTATCTCTTTTTTATACACAGTAGGGCTATATATGTCAAGTTACTTTCCAGTCCATGCATTTTCAGTTTCGATATATTGAAAACACAAAAAAATAGGCATTTTTCATTGCTTGGCATTTTTTTCTTTTGAGTTTTTATCGTTAGCTTAGTGCATACAATGAAATATTTCATTTTTACTTGTGAATTGCAGATTTGAATTTGAAAATTGCATCATTTTTAGAAGTGTATCATGCATTAAAAGTTAAAGTTAGGACTTTGCATTATTTTCATATTTACTTTTCTTGCAGAGTCATAACACCATGAGTTTCACTACCATGCCTTTTTGAGTAATCATGTCCATTAAAATCAATGTTATAATTTAAAATTTATTAGTAACGATTTTATTTTCTAGGGTGCACAAACTAGCCTAGGATTTAGTGCCTTGGAATAGGATTTTGTGAATAAACTTATCCGAGGCAATTAAATCAACATATGTGTCTGAGTCAGCGAGTGGATAAATCCATTGTATAATTGGTAAGATTAGGAGGCTTTGCTCACACCGGAGTTAATCACGAGGTCGCGCGAAGTCGGTTGAAGGGATATCCCCCAGATACCTTCCTAGAGTCAGAGATATTTCTGGGGATCTTGTTAGTGCCCTTACCTCTGTGAGAGGTGGTGATTTCAAGGTTTCAGGCTTTGCTACCCTGCCCATACGGTGTATCTGACTTATGATTGCTCGCATGTGCATTGGTTATACAGTGGTTTATTAGTTTCTTGACTTAGGTGTCTCATATGTTAATTGTAGGGGTTATTCTGCAGGTACCCTAGGTCAGATAAGGGTTGGACAACACGCAACCTTTATGGAGGATTACCTCTCCAGGGGGATCTGACAGACTAGTTCTTAATCCCACAAGCACCCTTATAATTGATTATGTTACCTCCGATCTTTAGCAGGGAGTCTCAGGCCCCTCTTGGGTGAGACATACCTTCTTTAGGGAGAGAGGCCACTCAACCATGTTACCTTGTTTGCATGCATATTGGCCATTTGAATTTTGGTGTGCTCTTTGATTACTAGTTGAACTTAAGAGTTTATACCGTGTTCTCCTTATCATGGATTGTGGAGTTACTTTGACTCCTTCGTTCACCGCTACCTACCCGATGATGCCTACTCCTGTCACGGGGATGAGTCCTTCCCATTTTCATAATGGTATGTAGAACTATGGTACTTATTCTGCACCGTGGGTCTCTAGTCATTCTCCTGTTGATATTCCTTTACCTTCACAATCCTCTCCCTGGTCCACTTATATGAATCCAAGCATTGGATCTGGGGGCACCATGGCCCCAATTCCTATGTATTCATTTGATATGAGCCATGTCCCTCAACCTTCTTTTACGAAAGGAGGTTGGAACCTCCCCTCTTACAGATCCAGCCCTAGTTATTCTATTTTAGGGGCCTATACTCAGATGGGTGCTTATTATACTTATTACACCCCATCCATGTATCCTTCATCCACCATGTCAGTTCCTTTGAACAATTTTTCCATGACGAGTCATCGTGTATCCCCAGGTGTTTCTTATGGGGAGAATCAGTTTTACGGTTCGGGTTATCCTCTTTATGGAACCCCTTCATAAGGGGGAAATGTATATCCTCACGTGAATAGTCCTTATCATACTTCCATCTCTTCACAGACTTCAGTGATGATGCCCATTTAGACTTCACTGAATCAATTAAACAGAGGATACTACCTTTCCAGATAGGGACAGGGGGTAAACTAGGATCCCTCATGGCCTGTAGTGGTCCAAAGTCAGTCTTTCCCTAGACCTTGGCATCAAATGCCATAGATTACTGCCAGTCCAGTCACTGTTAGTCATACTAGAGATCCATCACCAACCTCTGTCAGTTATGTTGGGGAAGGGTCAACTACTTCTGCAAGTCTTGTTGACAATTCGCACCCGACTACTGCTAGTCATGTTGGGGGCACCACTCTAATCATCATGCGTCATATCGATATCGCATATCCAACCTTCATACATCATGTAGGAGATAAATCTCCCACTTCTACATGTCATGTCGAGAGTATGTCACCAGCCATTGTGAACACCACTGGGGGCATCAAGAAACCTAGACGTCTCAGACGTATGTTCCTTTTCAGGACTTGTGAAGGAGATCACCATACTCATCTATGTCTGGATACCACTGGGATAATAGAAGTGTGGGGCTCACCCAAGGGCCCTTCGTATTCTGAGGCATATGTGGTTTCCCCACACATTGTTCCACCTTTGATTGACATGGTGGTAACACCGTTGTAATCCTCTCTTGACCTAACCCCCATTGTCGAGGGTGATGTGTCCCCTATCCCTGTTACCATGCATCCCCTTCAACCTATAATTGAATAAGTGGTCATATCGGTGCAATATCTGGTCAATCCTACTCTCCTTGCGGAGAGTGATGCATCCTTCAATCATATTCTCGGTATTCCTAACCTTAAACCTTCTGAACAAGAGAGATTTTTTCTTTCACCGAATCCTCTCCCTCCTTGTTTTGAGGAAATCACCTTTGACTGGGATAGTCCTGGGGGGTATCCTATACCACCTCCTATGTATTTTCTAGTAAGAGACATTATCTGGTCTATCACGAAGACTGTATACTTCGTTAGTGCTTTGTCCTCCTTGAATTGGAGAGATTTGGGTTTTCCCAAGCTTATGTCGGCTATTCGTAAGATACTCACATTCCACGGAAGATATACACAAGAGCCTTGGCCTCCTGTTGGCCCTTGCAAGTTTTGAGGACTCTTGGTCATGTTTGACCTAGTTTTGGGACTTCGACAGGCTGTCGAAGGTAGAGCACAAGATGAAGCGGAGATCGCGGGATCTCGACCCCTTTTAGGGCCCTTTTTGGGATTCGGGATTATGTAATGGGTATGGGGATGTCGGTCGATGGTTTTACCCATGATTAGGCCTATTTTGTAATGTATAAATAAGTAGCTAGGTAGTGTAAGAAGTAGACCTATAGGCCGGTGTGCGAAGTGCTAGAGTTGGATCTATGTGATCAAGGGTTGTAAGTGTTTTGTGCATACTATGTGAGGCTTGCAAGGCTAGTGAAAGTAACTGTAAGAGACTATGTGAAGGCTTGGTGTTGTACCCTAGCTAGAATAAGGAGGATCTGGCAGAGTGCACGTAGATCTCCTATCTTCTGTGGAGTGAGACTTGGATGCTATGTTCCTATAAGAAACTTGACCAAAGATAATAAATAAGAGAAGAGTTGGTGGACGTTGCTCCAGGGTGGGGGTGAACCACGTACATGTTGTGTTGTTATGCTTTGTGCGATGCATTGTTGTGTTTATGTGTTTACTTGCTTAGTTCTTTAATATAGATGAATGATAGATAGATATATTGATTCTTAGTGCTTAATAATATGGATGGATGTTAGATCTAACTTATGTACATATTCTTAGTGCTTCAATACCTTATATCTGAATGAATACTGTGATACTCGGTAATTAGGGTTTAACTGCACTGTAACTAAGAACTGGATATTGATGAATGTTAATTGTTGAGTTCTCTATTAAGTGTTAGAACCACATATATGTGTCCCAGCTAAGGTTGCAGACATTGGAGTCCTGCAACCACCCCTGCCTCTACCTCGGGTGAGACTTCATCTGCTTCGCAGGTGTTTTCGAAAGGGTCGGTAGTTAGGGTTTTGTTGGTGCATTGTTGTAGATTTGAACCCTCGGTATTTCCCTGTGCCAACAAATGGTTATGTGGTTGGGACCTGGAACTATGATTGTTTGGAACTGAGGAAGAAGAATCTTTGTGCAAAGATCCGACCTGAAACTATGATTGCTAGGAACTAAGGAAAAAGGAGCTTTGTGCAAAGATCTGAACTGAAAAAGAGAAAAGATTTGTGCATATAATTTTTTCCCTAATACGCAACACTACTTGATTTGTGGAGCTCTGTGCCAAGAGGAAGGGTCAGATCTGAAGAAAATAGGTAAGATTCGGGAGCTTTGTGCCCTGACAAAGGTGAGAGTGAGACTAAATAGGTAAGACCTGTAGGCTTTGTGCTCTGTAGAAGTAAGCTAAGTGGAATTTTTTTTTTCTAGAGTATGAATCTAGGTATGTTTGATAAGATTTGTCCTAGTTTGCAAACTAGGGCACTGATAGAAGAAAGAATATTTTATATGAGTAGATCTGATAAGAATAATGAAAGATATGTTATACCAATGCATAGAGAGAATTTTTGGACTAACAAATGGATGCAGGACCCTAGAAAGAATTTGTTGCAGGTTACCTACCATGATCCTAGTGCGTAGTACAGGAAAGGTTGGGGATCATTTAAAAGAAAATGAGGATTAACCCTTTGTTACAGTTGTATAAGACCGAGACATCTGGCTAAGGAATTCCCTGGTAGAAAACCTAGTTTCCTCTATTGCATAGATATGGACCATGAATTATTGGATTTCCCTAGAATGATTGCTAAGGTTGAAAGGATGAATATGAGACAAGAAGACCACGAGAAAGGTCAAGCAACTAAAACCATCACAGAACCCCAAAAAGAATCAGAGAAAGTATAGATATAGATGAAAGAAACCCCGAATGACCACTAACATGTCATATTATGAAAGATCTTCAAAGAAAAAGAATGGATAGAAACAATAATAGGAGACTTTGACATTGACTGTGTTCTGGATGAAGAAACACGGGTGAATATTATGATAGAAAGAACTTGGGAAACTTTAGGAAAGCCTGCTATGGTTCCTTCATTCGGAGGAATAGGACTATTTAGAGGGAAGTCGATAGACCTATGTGGAAAGCTCATCGATATATCTATGAGTACCAATGGAAGTTTGACAGAGGAAGATTTTGAAGTTGTTAAATTTTTTAGAACAATGATCCATTTGCTATGTTACTAGGAAAACCTTGAATTGAAAGAGATCAAGCCAGGAGGAAAGAAGAAGAAGTATTAGAGTAGAAGGAGCAAGAGTTGAAAGATTTCATGACTAGGAGGATCGTGCAGTTGATTGAAGAACGGGAGAAAAAATCGAAGCTACTTAGGACCAGAGACTTGGATGTAGAAGTTGGAAGGAAACACAAGGTACATGAGAGTAGAGCATCTACCCCAGCTAGAGAAGAAGTCTTACCCTTGGATATTGGGAAATAATCTCACCAGCACGAAGTTACTATGCCAAAAGAAGACAAGAATCAGAATGGAAAGAGGAATAACGAGATGAATCTCACTGGGAAGAAGGCTCGAAATCTCAGCAAGAAGAGAGAAAATATTGAAAAGTTACAGAAGGTTCCAGAGGGAACTTCACAAAGGGAAAATTTACAAAACTAAAACTTCGTCGGGATATCAGAATAACGTCACATGGAACTTCACCATGGCGGAGCAATATAGCCATTAGGGATAGTATAACCATTAGACCGACGGCCCGAATGGGTAGAAAGGTATTTATGGTCAGAAATTTCACCACCAGACCATTGGGACCATGTCATAATGGACATAACTGAGTTAATGAAGGCTTCTCGCCTGTTGCAAGAGATCTATTCCAAGTTATCTATTCATCTCGTCGTTACATGCAATGAGAACACTTTTTACGACCTTGACTATCTGAACCTGTATAATAGTTGATTTTGCAGAGTGATCATCGCGTTATTTCTATACATCCCATTGAATTGAGAAGTTATTCTTTGAAGCCAAGATATTCAACCACGAGTGTGTATGTACGAAGAACTTAGCCCAATCGAAGAGTTTGTGAATGAAGTACTCATCTACCTCATGTCTAAGAGAGTCATGTCTTAAAGAGTGATGTCTATGGGTGTACAAGCATCATCGACGAGGGGAGTGGAAGCCTCTTTGTCGACTGCTCGCAGAGCCAAACCAACCCGACCATCAGTGGAAAAGAGAACCAAACACAGAGATGACCTAGCAAATAAGAAGTTGATCTCGACCATATTTCTTGATTACATCCCGCTTCTGACTGGCATGGTGAGTCAAGATAGTGTGCCAAGATATTTCGCATACACCATGGTTATTGCGTACCTCCCAAAGGGGATACGCGTAGTTCGAGCACAACATGACAAGATCATAGCATTGAAGTTCAGTGACTTCAACCTTGGATATTGAAAGAACAATAGTATGCTCACCCCGTATAAATACCTGACCAAGATGAAGGGGAAGAACTCAAAGGTAATCCCCCATCCATGAATGATTAACCTCGTGCATTCCACCCTGTTAAATGTAATGAAAATCCAACACTTCGGAAGGCACCATAAAGTTAATGCTTGTGTCAAGATACTCCTCTCATGTTACCATGGAGACTACTTATGGCTAGACCATCATATCACAGTAGATTCGACGTTGATCCATAGGATCACCATATTAAGTATGCAAGGACCCGACCCATAGGAGTTCTATCCAAGAAAAGCCACATATCGCACACTAGCACAGAAGATAAAGGATACATATGGCGATGTTGAAAAGAGGACACGAGGCTACAAGGTAGCCTTCATCCAGAATGACACAACATGCCTAGCCTGCTAGTTAATAGCCGAAAATTTGGTAAGGAAGAACAGACCTACGCAAGTCACATGCTTTGTCATTTAACTCATGGGGAAGTGTGTACAATTCCTACAGATTAACTGGGCGATGTACCTAGTTAATCGGCTGGAACTAGACTATCGCAAAGCACAGGTTCAGGGCTACGAGTTTCACTTTAGCTAGCTCCTAATCCTCATCACCTTTTTTTCCTGGGAGATGCCGGAAGGTGCGACCTTCCCAGATAATGAATCATTCAAGATGCTTGCTGCGAAGTTCACCACACTCTGGCACTCAAGTGATATGAACAAACAATGGCAATCAAACACTATTTTTCACACATATTGCCTTCAACTGAAGAGAACCATCGAAGTTGAACCTCACATGACTCTAAAAACCCTATAGAGGTTCCAACCCCTAATGAATTTTTGCGCAGATCGGCGCTTCATATACATTACAGCGCGAGCCGATGAACATAAGGAGAAACTTCAGTCATACTACAAACTCACGGAAGAGGACCTTGAGGAGATCACTAAGGATTGGTCCGTAGACCTCGTTATCCCTGATGACCTAGCAGAGATGGTTGGCCCTCAACTGGATAGCCCGGAGGCCACCCACAGAGAGAAGAATACACTCAAAACTAGCAGAAGGAAGAATACTGAAGAGGTCTAAGAATTAAGCAACGCCTCAAGAAAGACTACTTCAATATCGCCTGGCTGAGGGGGTGATGATGGAGTTGAAGAGATAAATGTAAAAGAAACTGAACAAAAGTAAGGCGAAGTAACACCGCCTAGAGATGAGTCTGATCCTATGAAAAATAGGAAGGTTTCCCCCCATAAAACTTCTTCCCAGAAGAAATTCAGAGCCGACATAACTAAGATGAATAATGTTCTCACTACCAATGATTTTGACTTCATCATAGCAACCCCAAATGATGCTTCGTTGGAAATAGTGGAGAAACAAGAAGCCAAGCAAGAGGAAATATACGATAGAATTGAAGCTGAGCTCTGAGGAGTACAACAAGCTCTTCAGCCTAGTTGTGAAGTGTCCACTACACCCCTACCATCGGGAGAACCAGAGTTGGGAGATGAGCCAGCCCAACTCTGCCGACTAGCTGATGCGATCGAAGCTCACCTTCGTCGTGCACAAGAAGAGACAGAACAATCCACCCAGGCCTTGAAGCAAGTGCAAGGTGTAATCATAGAATAACGCAAAGTTGCAGAATAAGAAAAGGTTGCTCTCCAAGAAATATTTGAAGAAGAGAAGGCATAGATGCAACAAGAAAAAGAACATACTCTCGCAGATCAACTTGAAGTGAAAGAAGCAGTCAACAAATCACTCCACTCTGTGAAAGGATTAGAACCATAGGCAGAAGATCAAGTCATGCATCAAGTAGAGAAGCTCGCAGAAGCTATTCAACAGCTACAACAGTGAATAGAAGACTTAGAGCTCCGCACCGTGCCCGACACCCCGTAGGATGTAAGGGATCAAAGAGAAGCAATTTCCTAGAGCGCAATTGAAAGAATAAAAGTCCTTGCCCTGGAATGCAAGAAAATGTGTGATCGCAGTGCCCAGACATATAAGAGACTCACTGAGAATCCAGAATTGAAGGCACTGGATTCATAGCTCCAGGAAGTGAAGTATCAAGCAGAGACAATACATGCGCAGTTGAAGCTCCTGTCAGTTGTGGAAATAATGAAGTGATCCCAGGAGCAACGCACCACCCAAAAACAGGTCCACACCATTTAGAGAAGAGTTATGGAATTAACTCAGAGGCTCCAACTTGTACAGGATGAGTCTTCCCAATTGTTCGTAGAGATTTAAGGCCAAGGAGTGGAACTGGAGCAAGTCGTCACTACAGCAGAACAATGCCTAGAGGGACCTGTCAACAAAGTAGTCTTCCAAGAGTTCACTGAACAAGAGGTTGTGGCACAACAACAAGTCAAAGAAGCTCGAGCCAAGCTCGAGGCTTTTGAAGAAGAACTAATTAGATAATATTAACTCGGGATGAGTCACAGGTGAGTGTTGGGGGCCTATTGGCCCTTGACCAAGTTTTGGGGATTCTTGGTCATGTTTGACCTAATTTTGGTACTTCGACAAGCTGTCGAAGGCGGAGTGCAAGACAAAGCAGAGATCGCAGGATCTCAACCCCTTTTAGGGCCCTTTTTGGGATTCATGATTATGCAATTGGTATGGGGATGTCGGCCCATGAGTTTACCCATGATTAGGCCTATTTTTTTATGTAGAAATAAGTAGCTAGGCAATGTAAGAAGTAGACCTACAGGTCAGTGTCCTAAGTGCTAGAGTTGGATCTATGTGATCAAGGGTTGTAAGTGCTTTGTGCATATTGTGTGAGGCTTGCAAGGCTAGTGCAAGTAATTGTAAGAGGCTGTATGAAGGCTTGGTGTTGTACCCTAGCTAGAAGAAGGAGGATCTAGAAGAGTGCATGCGGATCTCCTATCTTCTGCGAAGTGGGACTTGGATGCTATGTGCCTATAAGAAGCTTGACCAAATATCATAAATAAGAGAAGAGTTTGTGGACGTAGCCCCAGGGTGGGGGTGAACCACGTACATGTTGTGTTGCTATGCTTTGTGTGATCTATTGATGTTTTTATGTGTTTACTTTCTTAGTTCTTTAATATAGATGAATGATAGATAGATATATTGATGCTTAGTGCTTAATAATATGGATGGATGTTAGATCTGACTTATGTACATATGCTTAGTGCTTCAATAACTTAGATCTGAATGAATACTGTGATACTCTGTAATTAGGGTTTAACTGTGTTGTAACTAAGAACTGGATATTGATGAATGTTAACTATTGAGTGCTCTGTTAAGTGCTAGAATCACAGATCTGTGTCCTAGCTAAGGTTGCAAGCACTGGATTCATGCAACCACCCCTACTTCTACCTCATGTGAGACTTCATCTGCTTCGCAGGTGTTTTTGAAAGGGTCGGTAGTTAGGGTTTTTTTGGTGCGTTGTTGTAGCATTGTTGTAGCATTGAACCCTGGGTCTGCCCCTCTTCCAACACCTCCCCCGTGACTTGCCACCTATAATCTCCCAAACGAATTTAATTTAAGATATTTTCCAACTCGTCTAAAAAGGGAAAATATTTTCGAGTGATTTGTCCCTTTCACACTCATTAAATTGGATTTGAAAGGTCATGAGTCTTAGTTAAGCTCTTTTCTGACTCGTCTAAAAAGGGAAAATATTTCCGAGTGATTTTTCCCTTTCACACTCGTTAAATTGGATATGAAAGGTCATGAGTCTTAGTTAGGCTCTTTTCCAACTCGCTATCAAAAAATGAAAATATTGTCGAGTGAACTTGTCTCTTTCACACTCATAAAACTGGTTTTGAAAAGACGTCTATTTGGCACAAGTTAACCCCTTTTTTCACACCAATTAGACTAAAATATATAAAAAGGTACATTTTTTGGTGCTAAGTTGTGATTGCATCTCATGCCCTTGCTTTCAGTATTGAACCTATAGCCAGTTCTCTCTTTGTGTTATAAACCGTTTGCCTCAGCATTTTTTCATCCTCAACCAAGTAGAGTCTTGTTTACATCCTTCACAATTTGACACCCTATACCTAGGAGGGAACATTCCCTTGAGTGTCCATCTACCGCATGCACTTCCCTGCATTGAGCATAGGTATGTTCCACTGCTAGAACTAGTTTTGTTTACTTTTGACACTCGCTTCCTCCTCTGTATCATAGAATTCATTTATTATGAAAAAACAAAAAAATATGAGAGGGAAGGGAGTATTATCTTGTATCGACAACATTCGTGTCACCTTTGAACATAGCACAAAGTCATCTGAGTCCATTCATCATCATAATTTTGGGATTAGCATGACCTTAGGAAGTTGAGCTCGTTACAGAGTCTTCTCTACCGACTGGTTACTCTTCCAGTCCCTATAGAGAACTTCATTGATGCCTACTGCATCTCATGATTTTATCATCAGGTCTATGTTGTCAGAGTCCTCCATATGTCTCATGATATTGTTCAAAGGAATTATATCAACTTGTGTCAGCCACTCCTCATAACTATTGACTTTGCATGTTGGCCATACCCTCAGTTTGTCTCAGAATCACATGATATTGTAGTCCTATCATGCACCCTGGCCCTACTTCCATCACTGGTAGGTAACCTTGAACCCAACAGTCAACATTTCATCATTGGTTGTTGACTGGGTGGTTTCCCTTGTGTTTAACTACACAACATCTATTTACACATTGGGATTCATGCAGTGTCTTGGATTCCATTAGCCTTATTGGTGGTTTCCTCTCCTTTGTCAACAATTTTCATCATTGGTTGTTATTCAGAGGGTATTTTTCGTGTACCGCTTGTACTTGGCACATGCAAAATATGCACAGGTTCGTTGGTTCGTGAACATGTTCTTCGTCTAATTTCCACCAAATCATGAAGCACCTGCTTTGAACCTCATGCTGATTGATGAGATATGCCTTAATTCTCTCCTTTCAGCAGGTCTCTTTCCATCGACATCAGACCATTTATTATAGAAACATGGCCTAGAGTCTTATGAGTACCTTGAGGATTGTAGTCATTGGTGGCAGGCTCTCTCGCCATCGACTGTTGGGAATACTTCAATGTCTCCTGATCGATGGATTCTTCAGGTGTTCAACACCGACTCCTCTATTCACACTTGTAAGAATGTACTCAGTGCCTTGATACCTATTTTCATTATCGGTAGGTTGTCTCGCATTTGTTAACAATATACATCAATGACCGGTAATCAAACAATGTCTCATTATGTTCGACCTCAACTCCTTTATTCACATGATGTAGACTTTCACCTTTGGCTAATTGTGTAGAAGACTTGAAGACATCACTATGTGGCCACAACTTTCCTGATCTGTTGCTTCCTTTTCATTTGACCAATACCTATATGACTTAAGTGATCATGGGAGATCAGATTGTACCCCATGGTATACAGATATCTTCAGATTGGTTTTTGAGACTGGTACTACTGGGCCTTGTTCACGACTAGGACAATTATTCACATGTAACTGCTTTTGTATTTGCCTATTCATGGCCATAGACACTTATTTGGTATATTTTCACATGGATTTGCAGTGTATTTTTGGCATCCATGCATGCAAAGTCAGTGCATAATGTAATGAGCAATTGCATTTGTCCAGCTAGTTCTCTACCATTCCACTTCTAGGTTGTTTATAATGTATTTCGGCCATTGCAGATTCTCCTCTGACCTCACACATTAGGGGGCATCTGTTAGAGCAAGATTTTCCTCACTCTATGAATCTTCCAAAGAGGGCCCTAATCCACTTCCATATGCAGACTTGTCTTCCCTGTTATTAAAGTCCAAAGACAAAAATATAAAGTTTTTCCACTTGTACGCATCTTGCAACCTATACAACAAGTGTATACGCAAGCTGCTCCACTACAACCCATGTACATCATAATTTGTGCCAGAAAATCAAAATTAAATGTCGTGTTTTCATGTCACAACAGGAAATCTCTGATCATTGGCCTTCCATATACTGGAAACGCTCTGACTCGGCCCTTCAGTTGAATTTTGAGGGCTATAAAGAAGCCAATTCTGAGCTATGTAAAAGGAGAAAGAATTCAACTTTGAGAGAAAAGTTACTCTGGAGAAATTATTTACTTCATATTGAGTCTGCATCCCTTTGTCCTTTAAGTTTGAACACAGTGTTCAACCCCCAATATCTTCCCTTATTGGTGGAGAACCTCTTTGTCTCCCTTATATGAGCTTGCCTTTGGTGGAGGATTGAAGTGGTGGAGGCCTAATTGGAAGGAACTCGGTTTCTTGGTTCTGAATCATGCTGACACGGAAGTCTGTAATATTTTCACTTCTGATAATCATTTATTAATAGAAATACTCCTTTCATGTCCAATTGATATCTTGCAAATATATGTATTATTATCCATATGCATATTTGTTGTGTACATTGATGGATTATTCTATCTAATGTGCTAACCTTTTATGTTTCCACCATATGCTTGTTTTTGCTTGTCTGTTGAGAACTTGTTGTAGGTATATAGCTTTGGTTCAAAGTGCTCAATGATGGACATCATCAAACGTCTGGACGAGGTAGGCCTCTTTCTTATCTTTCTTGCACATTGGTTTATATATCATGTTGTTGGGATAGAGTTGATTTCTGTAGTCATTTCTATCTGTTGTGTTTCACCCTAGCCATAGAGAGATTTTCCTCGTAAGACATTCATGTTGTTGAGACACCTTATGTGCATCCCGAAATCCAATGTATCCTCTCAAACCAATAAGATTTTTTTACCACCCCCAAATAAATTCCCCCTTCCTATGGTGTCCATGGTAGTCTTCCTCCCAATGTTTGACCTTATCGTCATCCCTTCACCCAAAAGTATGAAATTGAGAAATTTGTTCCTGAATTACTCGAAGCCGATGTTAATCATCCCAGTAATAGCCCCTATTATTCCCCTGTGGTCAGAATACTCAATAAAGAAGTTACTTGGTGCATGTGTCTCAATTTACGATCCCTCAACAAACTCATAATCAAAGAAAAATTCTCCATTCCTATCATTGATGACCTCTTGGATGAATTGAGTGGTGCTCAATACTTCACCAAATTGGATCTACATTCTGGCTACCATCATATCCACATGAAAGATGAATACTTTCCCAAGACGACATTTTTCACTCATTAGGGTCATTATGAATTCTTCGTAATTCCCTTTGTATTGTGTAATGCTCCTTCCACTTTCCAAATTCTTATGAATGTCCTTTTCTTCATCATTTTGTCTTAGTTTTCTTTGATGATATTCTCATCTATAGTAAAACTTGGTCATATCATCTCTCCCATGTGAATCAAGTTCTCCATCTCCTCTCTAAGAACCAACTTTTCCTCAAACAATCTAAATGTGCCTTTGGTGCCTCAGAAGTGAAATAGCTAGGTCATATTGTTGGAAAGGATGGTGTCTGAGTGGATCCTAAGAAAATTGAAGTTATGAAAGATTGGACTCTCCATAAAACTCTTAAGATATTGCATGGTTTTTTGGGTTTAACAGGCTATTATAGGAAGTTTGTTCAGAATTATGGAAAGATTGCATCTCCTCTCACTTCCCTCCTTACAAATAATTATTTCACTTGGACTTCAGTTGCGAATCATTCCTTCCAAAAATTAAAAGATGCTATGTGCTAGACCCTTGTCTTAGCACTCCTAAACTTCAAAAAGACATTTGTATTAGAATGTGATGCTTCTGGGAAAGGAATTTGGATTTGTCCTCATGCAAGATGGAAATATCTTGGCCTTCACTAGAAAACAACTTTCAGAGAGACATTTGGGCCAATCCATTTATGAAAAGGAAATGTTAGCTACTATGCATGTTGTGGATCTCTGGCGCTGTTACTTATTGGGTAAACGATTCCAAATCAAAACTTATCATCAGAGTCTCAAGTATTTTATGGAACAATGAATTCCATCCAAGACACAACAAAAATGGGTGACCAAGCTATTTGGATATGATTATGAGATAATTTACAAGAAGGGAAAGGAAAATGTAGTGGTTGACGCTATTTCCCAGAAATATGAAGAAGTTGGGTCCCTTTTCTTCCTCTCCTTCATTGTACCAGATTGACTCCAATTTTTTCATCAAGAATGGTTACAAGACCCCAAACTTTCTAGCCTGCTCCACCAATTGCAACACAATTCTTCAGTTTCTCCAGGGTACTCTTGGCATAATGAAGAGCTTCGCTACAAATTAGTTTTTATTTATGCAAGAAATCCCAACTTAAATCCATGGTGATTTCTGAACTTCATGTCTCACCCACAGCAGGGCATTCCAAATTTACCAAAACCTATGAAAGGGTCAAACGTTCTTTTTTCTGGGAGGGCATTATTGAGCACTCAACACACCCTAAACGATTTTTGAAATTTTTTCACTTTTGGGTACCACTTTGTTTTTTTCTTCTTTCTGAATTTATTATGTTGTGTATGGATCATTAAGTTTTCTATTTCCATGTCTTATCATCAATCAAATTCGTATTTATTTGGACCTATTGAATATATTAACTTCTTTCTAAAAGAACACTTGGCATTTTATCTAAGTATACAT
Source organism: Picea sitchensis (assembly GCA_010110895.2). Classification (NCBI taxonomy): domain Eukaryota; kingdom Viridiplantae; phylum Streptophyta; class Pinopsida; order Pinales; family Pinaceae; genus Picea; species Picea sitchensis. The sequence continues at coordinate 235,723 of SNQJ01S0003711.1, read as the reverse complement.
AGCTACAATTTTAAGTGATGCACCCTTTATCGACATCGACAAAATTCGATCATACGATAATGACAAGCATCGATTGTCAATCATTGATGTATCATCGACATTGGGAGAATGGAAAGGTAAAATGATAACAATCGACACACCTAACAAACCTTCAATTGATGATCGTCGATACATTCAGGGTCAGCGATATTCAAAGGGAACCTTAAGAATGGCGAAAAATATTTACTTCGACACAACGTCGAGTGTCAATCACCGATCGGTAATACATTATCTACATCGACGAACTATGGGGGATGAAATCACCAAGTAATAAACATAGAAACTCGCCAATCATCGAGCCTCGACATATTATCAGCATCAACATGATAGGTTGATATTCCTAGAGCCATGTCTAAATAAAATCCCTAATTTTGAAGAAAATTTTAAGGAAAGGACCAAAATAAAATGTCACGTGTCGTGATCACCCTTCTAGGTCAGCAATTCAACATCAATATTGTATGATAGTCTAGTTCGGCATCATATATTTTTCTAAAAGAGGTATTAACAAACATTTTCTAACAAAATTGCCAACATCGATCCACTTGTTTAAATGGTCAGACGAATAGCACATCGACAACGGGATGGGTCATATTCAATGAATATTAAGATCCGATTTGGTTATTTAATAGGCCAATCAATTCTTCTATTAACACACATCACTAACCCATGCGTCGACCAAACTATTGGAGTTTGAAACCGATGATGAACTATGTATCACCCCACTCCTGCATCACCAGCCTACGATCACATTTAATCCTGAGCATGATTCAGATTTTATTGATGGATTGTGCAGACTTCATTAACACCATGAATTCAAGAACTGATGCAACAAGGTAAATATGCTCCATGCTTAAATTATAAATACATATTTTGAACGAAGTATTCATTACCCAAGTCTTTCATTACCGGAGCAGTCGAAGGAGCGAGAAAGCATTTTAGAATCTCACGGTCTATTTTCATAAATCTAAACCAAGTCAATTTTGTGTGAAGGAGAGGTATGAACCATTTGTATTATTTTATCCATCGCAACTATTTATTTTTCATTATCATTTCTCTAGATTGATATCTCACTTTGGTCTTTGTGTAGGAAAATGCCTCCAAGGAATCCAATGACTAGGTGCTCGTCGAGATCACCAAAACTGAAAAAAGCGGAAATCAGAGAAATACCCTCACCCGGTGCTGCTAGACAGATATATTTTTCCACTAAAATGGAACCAGACGTCTGAAAGTCCACTAAAAATCCGTTTTCCAAACCTCCTGCATTCGGCGACACAGAGGTGAGTATTGGATCAAAGGTGGTGCTCCCTTAGTGGGGAGACTTGTTTAACATAATCAGTCAGGAAGAGTACCCAGAGTTTGTGCCACACAATGATATGGATGTTCGAATGACCAAGTGTTCCTGAACATTCTGCGATCTTGCCTGCACATGGTATCCTGCCGAACCCCGGTCCTGCCTTGCATTGAAACTCTGAGGTGGATAATCAACCATATTGATGCAAAAAAATTATTTGTGAATGATGACAATAGTGTATGTGTTGGGTTTTTCCTCCCCGTAGAAGTACATAAGTACTACAAACTCAGAGACCTGGAGGAAATCTTAATACCGAGTCTTTGGTAAAATTCTATGAGTTCCATGACACAAGAAGGGTTGATGACCTCATGGTGGAAAGAGGATAAGAACTTTACGAACAAGACCAATGGCTAGTATGGTACAACTAGTATTAGAGATCCATATATCTACCTAATGGATATGATATGTCGATTACACAAGGAAAGGGATTGCACCAAATTTTTAGAAGCGTGGATGCCCCTGGAATACACTTTGGCAATCTCCAACAACAACTTCAATTGGAGAGTGATTATTTCAAAACAAATCAGCACCAACATACTACAAGCCCATATGCCAAAGGATGGAGAAACGCCAACTTTCCACATGGCTTCATACCTATTGGACGTGATCTACGCAAGGAACGTCTTCGCAGGCATGAATATGAGATAGCATGTTGCAGAGCTACCCGTGCATGTATATTTCATCATTCTATGGGAGAACAGGTACAAGATATCTTACGCTCTTATATGTGATGAATTTATAGCTAGAGTTTATTTTATTCTTTTTAAGAAAGAGTTAACAAGGCTTACGACAGCAACCAAGAAGATGATTTCCAAAGTAGGCCACTGGTACCTGGAAGAAAAAACCACTTACATCAGAGTTTTTAGGGCCATTGGTGCTCCACATTTACTCCCCATTCATTTCCCAGACAGGCTCATTGTGGGGGAAATCTATTATCAAACCATTCTGCAAGGCTATAATGACACTCTGGTGAAAGACAAGAAGAGATAATTCATACCCAATGGCTTTCATGTAGGGTTTTACATGGTGAAAGACACTACTCAAGCAAAACAAGAGGATTTGATCTAGTTGGAGTATAGATTTCCCATAGAAAAATTTTGCAAGAATGACCCAAAGGGCCTAGTACCTTAGCATGAGTCACAGGTATCTTCCTACTAGTCGTATGCCCATGATAAGTTTGAAGATGAAATATTTATGGAAGATGGTTGAGAATGGGAGGAGGTTCTCTAGAGAAAATCTAAACCCAATATGACAACATTTAAAGCCATCAAAATGGATGAGTAGGTTGAAGCAATAGAACATATGGCTAAAGAATCCCTCAAGGTTAGGGAAGAGAATAGAGCAGTATAAGCGATGGAGGCATAGAGGATAGGGATGTTGTTGTAAGAAGAATCCCAAAGAGTCATCGAGAGGTTATAAAATGATCCCCAACTATTAGAACCCATAAGGGTCACCTTAGTCGACACGATCAAAATTGGAGAGGAGCTAAATGGCTCTGAGTCAATCCCACTAGAGGAGACCGCTCATCCAAAAAACCTAGGAATTGCGTCACCACAGGAAAGGTCGTCGACCGATGCTACAACGCAGTTGGGGGAAACAATAACATCAAGTGGGAAAGATGTGTCCGACATTCTCATAGATATGATTACCATATACGATGATGAGGAAAACTCAGGGGCTTCGCTCATAACCCCGATACCAATCACGGAGGAGGGAGAACCAAGAGAAACATCTACTCTAACTCCTGAAGCTCTGACTTCCATTCCCCAAGAAGGAAACAACCAGACTGGAAGCATGTTGTAAACTGAGTTCCTCAACCAATCAGGAATTCAACATAATATGGACAGTTCCAAGGAGGAGTTGGGCTCTGGTGAACAGGAAGAAGAAAAACAACAATAAGAAATCGACACCTAAATAGGCGATACTACAGTAAATTTTGATCTTTTTCCCCTCTCCCCATCTAAATCCAAATATCCACCAGTTGACAAAACCTAGCAAGAGGTCAAGTCACCAAGACATACAGAAGCTCCCCCTGCTAAAGAACTACAAGAGCCAGTCATAGAACAAATATATACAACATGAAGTCTATGAAACACTCTGACTTGGGGAGACCAACAGATTCCTGAGCTAGTGGAAAAGGTCATAAACATCTAAGAGATCACTTATGATAGAAAGAGGAAGGTTGTGATGAGAAGGAAAACCAAGAAAATTAGGCCCACACTTTATAGCACACTCCTTGTTACCACAGAGGAAACACTTCTCAACATAGAAAATGCTAAGACTACCGAGTTGATCGGGGCAGGGATGGCTATAATTGATGCAACGTTGGAAAAAGTGAAAAGGGATGAAAAGGAATTAAAATCCGCAAATAAGGAGTTGGATCATATGCTTCATCTAGCGAACTATTATCAGGATTCACCGCAGGCAATACTATTCCTGAGAAGTGAGTTCAGAGACCCATATGCAGAGTTCACAAATGAACGAAACCTCTTCACCACATGCATCCCTGATTTTCAAGAGGATAGTCTCATGGGGTTGGCAACTTCTAAATACGTGGAGAGGTGGTATGAAAAATCACATCATGCCTTAGAGAGGATTGACTATATCATCACAGTACAAAAAGCTTGAGACTCAGCAGAACATGACATCTGAGTACTAATGGATATAAGCATCCCCTAAATCAGGAAGGCAATTAAATACTAGGTGAGCATGGTCCAGAAACCTCAGCAGAAGATACAAGGAATGTGGAGAGAATGCAAGAAAAGATGGGAGAAGATCAATCAGGAGATGGAAAACATTGGCCTACCAAATTTCGGCCCACCAGAAAATTTCACTGATTTGCATGACATAGTCAAATGACATGGAGAGCAATATTGAGCATGGGAGGCAGAGATCTCAGAAATTTCAAGTATGAATCCAGGTCCGGTAAAGAATTTTGTGGATCACCCAATTAAAGCCATGGCATCTCTCCAGTGCTTAAGTGTTAATATCATCACGTATAGAGAACGAGAAATGGATATAAAGGAAGTCTTCGCTGCAATGATGGATCAGCATAGGTTTCCCTATGCAAACACATGTGGAGACCTTTTCTTCAAATGGGCGGAGTATGAGAGAAATCATCCACTCCTGTAAAAAATCGGATGATCTCAAGGGAATGACGAGATAAAGTTTGTCACGTGTCAATTTTGTTTTACTTAACACAACTTTTAGTAGTTATTTTTAGCTTAGTGATCCTTGATAAATAGGGAGATCGACCTTTTGCAAAAGTTCGATGGTTTTGGGAAAGGCCCAGTTTTTTGAGAATTGTAAAAGAATTATTTTTGTGCAACTTTAATAGAGAATTTCTGTTTAGAACCAAAGACAATTTTTTTTCATCTGAAACGTCAACTTGATTGGATCAAGGATGGATTGTTTATGTCTTCGAGTTTGATTATGTTGTTGTATTGAGTAATATTTTTTGTATCTATTGTTAAGTTATCTTTCAATATTATAATAGTCCTTTTGTTCTAGATGATGAAAAAAAATGGATGTGTTGATCTGTGATTGATAGCAGAGCTAAGAGAACTAATTTTCTTACACTCATCTTTGTCACGTATTTGTTTTCCTTCTACAATTTTTAACTAAGTCAATGATATATGTTCACAAGTAAAAGGTATTATTGCTAAGCTTGAAGTAGTTATGATTATCATTGTCTACACATTGACATATAAGGGTTATCCTAAGCTCAACATTCTTTAGTATTTAGTAATTTCCCATCATGAGTTGGCTTATGCCATCATATTTATTGTAGCTAGTTTTTTTGAAGAATACAAAAGTACAAAAAGAGAACCACTTAACCTGAAGGAGGAACTTTTCATAAAAAGATAAACATGTCAGTTACCCGTAAATCCCATCGATAAATCAGCCCGATCAAATATCTGGAGAACCATTCCACTTATCAAATTCTTACGAGTCTAATTGGGCCTCTTAAGTGGGTTTGGTTCCTACTTTTGACTTACATGGATTTTCGACCCCTCAACAGAATTAGAACTAGAAGGAGGGCATGAATGAATGAATGGATAACAACATTTTTTATAATATATTTCACATAGCCTATAGATTCAAAACAACCCACGTGCACGGCTAGTCATTCTCAAGACAACCCACATACAAAGAGTACTCCCAAAATGAGTAAATCACCTCAGCATGAGGAAGTATAAAACCTATTCCTTGACATACCTTACGCTCTCCCCCATCAAGAGTTGAACCATTTCAGAACAATTACAAGAGCTTACGCTCGGAAAATTGGATCATTACCCTTAGCTCCTTTACTTCCTCATAGAAAACAAGTGAGCAGACTAGTTGTTGAAACTCTTGACCAAGTTTTTTTTCACATGGTAGAAGACATGATATATTTTTCCCTCACTGAGATCGAACAAGCCCTTAATTTCATCCCTGAAACACTAGCTGGTAAGTACTCTGAACCTGATGATTTTGAATTTGACAAGGAAGGGTCTAACTCAGATCGCTAAGATTATGAATTGGAACACATGTAGGATAATAACGAAAAAAATGAAGAAAGGGGAAATCAACCTCAATATAATCAACCATGGTTGACCATATATTCTCTGAAAATACCAGGACGGGTACATAGCCTACCCCAACATCCCGAAAAATTACTCCCCAAATTTGACCTTGAAACCTTTGGATTACCTGAAGACCATATCAAAAAATTCATGTTGGCTATAAGATTGATGAATGTACAACATGAGGATGTAGTGTGTAGGATTTTTCCATATACCTTTGATAATTCAGCCTTGACTTGGTATTTTAACTTGCATGTTGGATCCATAACTAGTTGGACAAAGTTTCAAAAATATTTCTTAGCCAAATTTGTAGAAGAGACCACCACATGAGCTTCAAAATGTAAAGGGAGGGATAAACCTCCAAGAGGAAGATACAATCCTCCAATATCAAGAGAGATTTGAACTCTCTATCCTTGCCCCT
>SNQJ01S0003711.1:192970-229337 GCA_010110895.2 Picea sitchensis | reverse complement strand
ATGCATGTGCATTTTCCTTCATGTCCAAATACCTTTATCAATCTTGCGGTCCAAAACCCATGACTAGGGTTGACATCAATGACAACAATCAATCTTCCAACAAGTTCTAGAAAATCTGCAGAGGATGATCAAAAAACTCTCCAACAAGATTGTAGATATGAAAAGGAGTGTTGGGGAGGGAAACCAAAATCAGAGACCTTATAAACCCTTATTTAAAATAAATCTACTTTTCAAAGCTATAGAACCTCCCCCAGCAAACCCCAACATTGACTTAGAAACTGTAGCATCTGACTCTTTCTGCACTTACCACCAAGAGAATCATTCAGAAATGGATTTACCTCAATGGTTGCATGTTATGAATTTAATGGCTAATCGATTCCCAGATGAATTCTCCCTAACCAAACAACCCAGTGGCTCGGCAATAAATGCTATTTATCAGGAGAGTCATGAGCCATCGGAAGAGACAACCATGTTGTTATGGGATTCCAACCACCTCATGCCTTTCAACGACGTCATTGAAGTGCAGGAAGCTCAAACTAAAGTCCTAGCTATGAAAACGTGAGGTAGTATTCAACCGGTCGAAGCTCATCCCACTACCACTCAGTTATCCAAGGTGAATCAAGCGAATGATCGTCCAAAACCCCTATTTTTTTCTCAAAAGAATCCCACTAACGGACACACACATGAAGCTCCTAAATTAGACTATATTGTAGTGGAGGACTTGAAGAAGATGAAGGATAATGTGTCATTCATGGACATGTGCGGGATTTCCCAACAAAAGGATTTTTTGTTATGGGCATTAAAGTCAATATAAGCCCCTATGACGAGAACTAATCTAGGTTATGTCCCATCTCCCACAAATTTAAAGAATAAACCGAGTGTTAATGTTTTCTCTTTAGAAAAAAGAGAAAATCCTTTTGTCCCACCTTTCTTTTTAACGTTTGAATTCTTCAACAAAATCCTGCATAATTTCTTAGTCGATTTAGGGGCATCCTCCAATGTCATTCCATTGTCAATATGCAAGAAATTGAATGCAACCCCGCTCAAAAGTGATAAACATGTTATATAACTAGATAGGACTCATGTAAAGGTTATTGGGGAACTAAATATGTCATGATCAGAATGGATACACACCCAGAATTTGTTCAAGTAATTGACATAATCGTAGTAGACATCCCAGAGGCTTATGGACTATTACTTAGTTGAGATTGGTCTGAGAAAATAAATGGATACTTCAGTACGGATTGGTCTCACCTTCGGTTTCCATTAAAGTGACATACAAAAATGATTAGGATTGATAGGGAAAGATATCTCAAACACACTTTTACCGATTTAGAAGCTATCAATGAACCCTTGTTGACAGATTTCCCTGTGTTAGGAAACTACTCCTGCGATTCTGATTTCGGCAATTTCGCCCCTCTCTCATCTGATGTACCTCTCACTCAAAACTATGAAATTAATTTTCAATTAAATCTACTGGCAGCCGCAAAAGAAAGAATCTTCTGTCAGGATCCTCTATTGGGAGCACCAGACAAGGAATATGGAGGTGAGAAAATAACTAGGCATGAAGAAGTTACTAATTTTTTATCACAAGTTTGGACTCTTTTCTTTGATGGGTCAAAATCAAAAGAAGGTTCGGGAGCATGATTTATTCTCATTGACCCAAAGGGGAAGCGAAACTTCCTATCCTGTAGACTATAATTTGAATGCACCAATAACATTGTTGAGTATGAAGCTCTAGTTCAAGGATTGAAGAAAGCCACATACTTAAACATTAAAGAACTGAAAGTTTTTGGAGACTCTAAAATTATCGTTAGGAAAGTGAAAAATATTATCCATTTCAATTCACCTCACTTGATAAATTACTATCAAGAGGTACATACACTAATAGAAAATTTTGAGGCCTTCAATATTATTATTGTTCCCAGAACAAAGAATACTCTTGATGACTCCTTATCGACCGCAGCCTCGAGATTACCTCCTTTAGAAGATTATGAAGCCTCTAGGTTCACAGTGGAACTGCTCTACAAGCCATTGGTGCCTAACAACATTTCTAACTGGAAAGTCTTTGAAGGAGATGAACAGATTGTAGAATTCCTAACTAACTAGGAGAATTTTAAGGATCTAGCCATTGATGACGAATTATTCCAAGAACTACTCACATAATCCAATTTCCATGAACATAAGAAAGGAACATATCAATCTGATAATAAACCAAGGTTTCACACGATACCGAAAGTGATAGACAATTTGGAGAACCTTTTCAACCTAAGGGAAAGATTTAGAGGGTCAAAGAATGCAAAAACAAGGAGTTCATGTCCTATAAATGAGACAATAAACCTAGGAACCCTTGAAAACCCCAAGAATGTCAATCTAGATAAAACATTGTCCAAAGACGACAAAAAGTCTTATCTCAAACTTTTTAAAGAATATCAAGACGTCTTTGTGTGGTCCTACTGAGAATTAAAAACTCACGACACTCACATTGCCCAAAACACAATCCTGTTAAATATGGAGTAAAACCCTTCCAGCAAAAGCTCAAGAAGTACCATCCATCTCTAGAACCTTTGATGTATCAAGAGCTAAATAAATTGTTAGATGCCAATATTACTTTTTAGGTTAGACACTCTGTCTGGGTAGCCAATTTAGTGTGTGTCAGAAAAACGTATGGGGAGCTCCTCCTGTGTGTGGATTTCAGAAACCTTAACAGAGCATCGGAAAAAGATAACTACCCAGTCCCACCCATGGAACAACTCTTACAAATAGCTTCTCTCTCTGAAATTTTTTCCCTCCTAGGCGATTTCTCAAGTATAACTAGGTCCTTGTTTCACAAGATGATTGATTAAAAAATGCCTTCCGAACCAAGTGGGGAACCTTCTCTTATAAAGGCATGCCCTTCGGGTTCATTAGCGTAGGAGAAACCTTCCAGAGGGCCATGGACGTAGATTTTAGGGGATTGATTAACAAGTGTGTGGTAGTCTATTTGGATGATGTAATAGTATACTCAAAAAACAAGGAAGACCACATTCAACATTTGACTCAGATTTTTGAAAGATGTAGGAAATATGAAATATCTTTGACCCCCAAGAAAACCATCTTCGATGTAGAGGAAGGAAAATTATTAGGTCACGTCATATATCAAGGAGGAATAAGCATCGACCCCAAATGGATAAAACAAATATCTCAACTTCCTTTGTGTCACAATAAAAAGGTCATGCAATCTTTTTTCGAGAGATCAATTTTGTGAGAAAATTTACTTCTGAATTCCCTGAGATTTTTAAACCTTTACAAAATATGATTTACAAGGATGCATAGTTTAAATGGGATGAATAAATAAGAGGAGCTTTTAATAACATCAAGACTACAATATCACAATCACCAGTGTTGCGAAGCCCTGACTTTGGCAGGGATTGTTTTCTTTATACCTTCACTTCTGACCAATCCTTGGTTGTAGTACTTACCCAAAAGGATGATGAAAACAATGAGGCACTAGTATCCTTTATGAGAACCAATATCCAAGGAACTAAACTAAACTACATGACTATAGACAAATAGGCTTATGCAGTATATAAAGAAGGCAAGCATTTCAAATCCTATATCCCGAAGAATCACACCAAAGTCATAGTCCCTCACCCCACAGTCAGATCTTTATTTACCCAACAGGAGATGGGAGAAAGGAGGGGAAATTGGATGGAAATCGTTCAGGAATTTGATCTAGACATAAAAACTAGTTGTTGAGGCCTAAGATCTGATTAAAGCAGAAGACCTTGATTGGGAAAATGAGCTATCATTATGGTGTGGCGAAGCCCTATAAGTACCTCCCGGGCGAGAATCCTAGTATGGGAACCTATTTTATCTCGTGCATCACAGGTGTTGTCCCTAAAATCTACATCCTAGTGAAAAGAGATCCCTCAGGTTAAAATCCTCTCAATATCGCCTCATAAATTATGTGCTTTTTCAGGTAAACTATGATGGAGTACTTCTTACATGCCTTGAACAGGACGATGTATAAAAGGTGTTGAGAGAGCTCCATGACGGCCGAAAAGGTGGGCATTTTGTAGGACAAACCACGGCTCATAAAAGATTGAGGGATGGTTATTATTGGCCCACTCTGTTCAGGGATGCTCACGCATATCCTAGGAAACGTAAAACTTGTCAAATAAGCATCGGTAGGGAAAAGAGAGCATCCATTCCACCCCAACCGGTTACTATATCCAAGCCATTTGAGCAATGGGGAATAGACATCATAGGATAAATTATGCCCAATTCTTTGAAACAACATAAATATATCTTAACTACTACAGACTATTTTACAATATGGACAGAGGCTATCCCCCTCACACCCATTGATGAAAAGGTAGTAATACAATTTCTAGAAAAATAATTGATAACAAGGTTTGGACTATCCTCCATCCTTGTTTTTGACAACGCTGCCTACTTTTATTCCATATGCTTGACCGAATTCGCTCTTGACAAAGGGATCATAATAAGATATTTTTCAAATTAATATCTGCAAGGGAATGGGGTAGCAGAGTCAACTAAAAAAAACCTGGTAAGAATCTTAAAAAAGACAATTGTTGAAAATAAAAGGAATGTGGACTCTGTGTGGTCCTTACAAATATTGATTACCTATCTTACTAGATGACATTGGTACAACCTTGCGGAATTTTAAAGTCCCTAAAGAACTAGCATGTGGACATATGGGTCCTTACCAATCCTTTAAACTCCCTAATTTGATTTAATCTAAGAAATATTAAAAAAACTATCTAGATTGCAAGCATGTTGGCATGTATGGGCCCGTTAACAATCTTTAAACTCCCCTAGTGATGTAAACTAAGAAAGTAGCTTAAAAAAATATCCTATCTTCGAAACATGTGGGCATGTATGGACCCTTACAAATTTAAGATGTTTTGAAAAACAAACTAAGAGGAGCCCTAGGGGGGATTTGTCCTCTTCTAAAGATTTTAAGGGAGATGAAAGCTTACCTCAATTGCTTTTCTGATTCTCAAGACCGCTCTATGGTGCGAGAGAAGAGAATACTCAATGATTGAAGTTTGATTTATGGTCCCAATGCAAGTGTTTATATATGTGATAGTAAAGGATATAAACTTAACTTTTACAATCAAAACAAGCCATCCATGTGGAAAATCAAAGAAAAAGAGGAGAAATATGGTTCTTTTTAACCCCCTAAGTGCCTATGTTTTGACTAACCCTTCATGTGGAGAGGGAATCTAAGTGTAGTGCATTTACAAATTGCATAAATGCAAGATTTTGAAGGCTAGGGGCCTCCAAACATCACAAAAAACACTTACAATGTTGGAATTCTGGACAGATATGTGGGTTACAGTTTAGATAGAGGCACATTGGGTGCATAATGCATAGAAAACTGAGGACCTTTTGGCACACTATGCGCAAAATTCGTAGAGAAACGAAGTGCTTTTTGCGCACAATACTCTAAATGCACGTCTGTGGGCTGGAAAACCCGTGCACGTTCTGATACGCTTCAGGGTGGGTGGATTTTAAGTGGAATTATCCTCCTCCAGCTCCAAAATCATCTCTTTTCAAGTAAGTCTAGGCCGATTATGATCCCTGCAAGGAAAATGGGTCAAAAAGAAGCTCTCAAACAACCCAAATAGGGAGGAAATTGATAAATTATCCCCAATATGGTCGCCAATATGTTGTGTCCCTTTTTCCACTTGAATGAGAAAAACAAGGGCACTTGCAAGTCTAGTTGCGTCTTCTAGACAGGACAAAAGTTAGTGTATGAATCAAACAATTCAATCACATGAAATAAAAAAACAACTAAGAAAATAACTAAAGAAATAAAACTAAAATGCATGAGGAAATTAGAACCAAAATCAATCAAACAAATGACCAATAATCATGACACCAATGGAGAAGTATATTAGTGGGAAAACACTGTAGATAAAGGAGTACCTGTGGATCCCTTCTTCCTCCTTGGGAGGGCTCTTGAGTCCCCTATGTGAGAGCTCTTCTTACAAATTATAAACTAGAAAGAAAATGGTGAAGAAATCCAACCTTATTCCCTCAAGAGGTGAGGTGAATAGCTTATTGATATGATGCTAGTATTCTCAAAGAAGAAAAGATGATTCTTGTAGGAGAATAGAGGCAGCATAAAAATACAATGAGATTCTTAAATTCTTAGTGCACCCATGGCCTCTTTTTATAGCAAGTCTTTGAGGCAATATCCAACCGATTTTTAGTTTCAACAAGGGGCTCTTTAGGGCACCCTTAGGTCTTTGACTAGCTCCCCATTTAGATTCAGCTCGGATTTGAGGGTCAAATCAAGTTGGAGCTAGTCTAGAAGTGGGTGAGGGGCCTACAAGCATAAATGCGTTGTTGAAAAGAGTGCATGGATTTTCTCATACACAGTCACGCATCGGGCACATGTGAGCTCTTCTAGCTTCTTTGGCTGGTGCACGTGCGCGTGCTTCCTTTAGTGTTTCAACGCATGCCAATTTTTTTACCAGTTGTATAGTTTGTGCCATTTGGAAATGCGTTTTTGGGGCTATAGGTGAACTAATATGTGTTTGGAGATTTTGTATTCCTGTAACCATTTGCGGATGAAATTTCAATGATAAAACGCACCTTTGTGGCTGAATGTGAGGTCTGACAATGCAACAAGGGAGAAACTGTCAAATCTCTGGGAACACTCCAACCACTTCTAATTCCCCCTGCTATTTGGTGAGATATCTCTATGGAATTTATTGTAGGCTTGCCTAAATATGGGAATAAGTCTGTCATCATAGTGGTCGTCGATCATCTCTCCAAATATGCTCATTTTTGTGCTCTTCAACACCCATTCACAGTCGCCACAATGGCTCAACTATTCATGGATAATATCTTCAAGCTTCATGGCATGCCTAATTCTATTGTCTCTAAAAGAGACCCCACTTTCACCAGCAATTTTTGGAAAGAGTTGTTCAAGCTACAGGGAACCCAATTTCATCTCAGCACTGCCTATCACCCCCAGACAGATGGCCAGATGGAAGTTGTCAAAACGTGTTTGGAAACATATTTGAGGTGTTTTTCATATCAGAGGAAAAATCAGTGGGCTCAATGGTTACCCCTAGTTGAATGGCAGTACAACACATCTTACCATACAACTACTCACATGGCTCATTTTGAAGCAGTCTATGGCCAAAATCCCCCATCAATTCTCTCCTATATGTCAGGGGTCTCGAAGGTTTAGGAGGTTGACACAAATATTACAGTCTAGGAGGTTATTCTTCATGCCCTCAAAGACAATTTGGTCATGGCTCAGAATCACATGAAACAACAAGTAGATCAAGATCGTTCTGAATGACATTTTGTTGAAGGGGACCAGGTATTTCTTTGACTACAACCTTATAAGAAGACTTCCCTCAAAGCTCACCACTGCCAAGAACTTGTGCCCAACATTTATGGTCCTTATGAAGTGCTCAAGTGTGTGGAATCGGTGGCCTATCAGTTATCTATACCCAGTTAGTTGAAGCTCCGTCATGTTTTTCATTTTTCCTGCTTAAAGTAGGTGATTGGAAATAAGTGCCAAACTCAAACTAGTCTTCCTGAGTTGGATGAAGAAGGATACATATGGTTGTAGCCACGATAAGTCTTGGCCTAGTGAGAGAATCACCTTTGTCATCACACCATCCAGGAAGTGTTAGTTCAATGGAAAGACACACCTCCAGGAGATGCCACCTGGGAGTCGACCAACATTCTACAATAATTCCCTCATCTTAAGCCTTGAGGACAAGATTGTTCTTCAATTGGGAGGGAATGTTAGGGACCTAACCTCCATAACCCCTCACGTAGGTAGAATAATATAATTCCATGTAATAAAGGTCAATATTAATAAGGCCTAGAAATAAGGAAGAATAATTCAAATGTAAGAAGACCTAATAGAAGATTTCGGTTCTAGAAGGATCTTCCTCTAGATTGTTCTTTTCGATAGATATATTTAGTATAAATATAAGTAGAGGGTATGAGAAATCTTGTCTTGGATATTATTTTAATAGAGCTCTGCTATGCTAGAGGTTTCCCCCTCGAAGAGGAAAGTGAACATTGCTCTTAGTAATCAAAGTGTTATTTCTAGTGTTATTCTGGTATTATTATGGTATTATTGTGGTATTGTTATGGTTATATCATTGTTTCTCTACCATTTCTAGCTAATTATTTGTATTATACATACTATCTTATATCTGGAATACCACACATATACTCAACCTCACATGACCATACCTCAAGCAGTCATCAAGATCCAACTTCAAACAACCATAGAAACATACCTTTTACTTCTATAGATGATTTTGTTGTACTTGAACCCTATAACACATGCATGTAGACTCTCCTCATCTTTTGCAGCCTAATACAAACCTCATCCTTCAAATCTGCCTTTGCCTCACGAGACGAAACCTATTGTCTAGCAGGGCCTCACGTGATGACCCCTATATAACCTGTAGGGGGGCCTTGCGGGACACTAGTAGTTTGACCCGTGGGGATCAAGTAAATCACTGTTTTTCAAAAAACCCTCACTCTCCTCTACAATCATGAAACTTTGTCAATACTTCTCCTTCACTACCTCAGATTTGTGTTCCCTCATATTTGTCAATAAAATTCATGCCAAAAAAACCTTTTACAAGAAATATATTCAATGTGTGCAATAGGTGTAAATGAGAGTCTCTTG
Organism: Picea sitchensis; assembly: GCA_010110895.2. Lineage (NCBI taxonomy): Eukaryota > Viridiplantae > Streptophyta > Pinopsida > Pinales > Pinaceae > Picea > Picea sitchensis. The sequence continues at coordinate 220,651 of SNQJ01S0003711.1, read as the reverse complement.
ATATCTTATTTATACTTCCCAAGTTCCTTCCTTTAGGGGCTATCTTGTAATTTTTTTACCCATTTTCCTTCTTTTAGGGATAACCCATATTCTTGTTGCAACTACTTTACCTATGATTAGTAAACTCATAATTTCTTTGTTACAACTACTTTACCCATAATTAACTTCTTGTTCCAACCACTTTGACTAGCAAAATTATTGAATACTTTCTAGAGGCTTCTAGAATAATTGACTTATTGTTGACCTTCTAGGAGTCTCTAGATTATTCTTGATGCTCCTCCAATATTTACAAAGCCATATATCCTCAACTCTAAGGAGCCACGTGATGTACCACCTATCACTAGAAACCACATGACATGTACTATCCATCTATGATAGTCTTACCTGCAAATACACTAACCTTCAGGTATTTATTCTTCTATCAATTGTGGGTTCCATGACCATACCTTCGGGGATACCAGAACTTACTATCAGACTTGCTTCAAGGGTTGAGATCAATGAAAACCAACCCAATCTTTCAACATACAGATCTCGAGCAGAGAAAGCTATAAAATGAAACAATGATATCAGAAATGAGGCTCGCTAGATATCGAGGAGAAGAGATTCATTGATTCTTTAGTATTGAGCTCGCTCTAAGCCTGTGGTAATATTGTAATTATTTTGAATATACTTATGTGTTTTTTATATGTCTAAGTCTTGAGACAAGGCACATTGCACATTGTGTTGTAATTTCGAGGATTTTTATAGAGAAGATATGAAGTTTTATGGTTGTCATATATAGCTCTTCTATGCAATGTATATACCTATGTTGTCATGGAATGTATCTAGTAATAAAGATGTGGCAGTTCATGTATATTATTTGTCTATCATGTATGAGTTTAATATGTGTGTGTATTGTTTTAATGATTGGACCTCAAAATCTGTTAATATCTGAGTTGCATGGATGTCAATCCCAATGATTCTTCGTCTGTTTATCCTTCATCCCTGTCACAAGAACTTATGGTCTCTATGATAGTCTATGCATCTCAAGTGAGACCTTTCTCATCCTTGGTCGAAGATTGATATCTCAACGCTCTTGGGTTTTGTTGGACAACTATGGATGAACACTAGGTCTAAACTTCCCAATGTTAAGAAGGAAGAATGCAAGTGTGGATCAAAACTCCCAACATTTGTGAAAAACATTGAACATGAAAAAACAACACATAGTAAATGGGTCTGAGTCTAGTTCTGAGTTGTATGATTTTCAAAGGTCTTGGATAGATCAAAATTCCCACTTCATGGCTATCCTATCCAACTATAGTATGAAATAATGGAATTGATTTCATTTTCCATATCTATGGTATTTTTTTTTATTGAACCTCTCAAACCTACTACACAATGACCCTAAGGTATTATAGGACACCTTGATTATTCAACACAATAACAAACTTTTCACGCATAGTAAAGGAAAGCGTCATGTGGGATGTGTGGTTGATAATAATATTCACTCAATGTCACATAGAGAAACATTCCTTTATGAACAAAGAAAAATCACATTTACGTTCACTCAACACCATATTCATCTAAGGTTAATAAAGAAACATTCATTTATGAGTAGAAAAATCATGCACATATGTTATATGTTCTTTGAGTGCTTCTGATTATTATAATTATGAAAACATATGATATTTATGAGAATGATATACTTTAAGGAGAGACCATCCTCCACTAAGAATTGTGTATGTTTAGTTTTAGTTGGAAATACAAATTCCATTGCACATATAAGAGTGTGAACAATTGATTAAGTGAATATGGTATGTGGTATGCTTTTGCTTGAGAAAATTATTCCTCAATTTTTTTTTTCTTCAAGAGCATCAACATTGTGGATGGAGATGGATTGGAACAAATTTTGAACAAAATGCAAACTCACAATTTAATTAGGGACAAGATTAAAAAACACTAGACATGTTGACATGGATTGAAAACAATTTTGATGGTAGTTGTTGTATTATATCAACGCTTAATAGTTAATCCATTTGATTATAAAAAAAATACATATGGGTTCTCCCTTTTTTCTCTAAAGTATGGGTTCTCCCATTTTTCTCTAATACTTATATGGGTTCTCCCATTTTTCTCTAAAGTATATGTGTTCATCCTCCCATCATGAATCACATTTCTGTCATATTTCCATGGTCTACCCAACAATAAATGACATACGTCCATGGGAATAACATCACACAGAATCTTATCATTGTATCCCCCTATCTTGAATTCAACCAAGCATTGTTTAGTAACAGTTACCTGGTGTCCTTTTTGTAGCCACGAAACTCTGTATGGGCTTGGATGATCAGTCGTCTCCAACTCCAGCTTTTCCACCATCTCGGTTGAAACAAGATTATCCGTGCTACCACTGTCCACAATAACCTTGCACACCCTGTCCTTGGTTTTGCAAGCTGTTATGAACAGTATGCTCCTTTGGAATGAGCTTTTCACCTCCTTCTGGGGTGTCAAAAGGACTTTATACATCGCAACCGATATTCTGCCCTCTGCGTCCTCAGTATCAACATCATGCCTCTGCGCTTCTGCGATGTGAGCTTCCCCTGCATCCTTCTTTTTCTCTGGACACTCGTGTGACTTGTGCCCATTTTTCCCACATGTAAATCATGTGATAACTCCTCCTCGGCCTCTTCCTCTACCTATGGTACGAGGAAAAGTATTTCCATCAGCATAATCTCCTCACTGATCATTTTGTTGTCCTCTCTGTTCAACATATGGCTGCCTCTGCGAGGTTCCACCTCTTTCAACCTTACCCTAAGGTTTCTTCCATTCCTCCTTGGGCTTCTGGAATTTCTCCTGGGCAACTGTCTTGCCTCTTGACTGACTTCTGCCTCGCCCTCGCTGTACTTGCTTTCGGCTCAGTTTCTCCTCTGCTTTCAGAGCCAATTGCTAAGCATCTTCCACTGTTCGGATGGTTAGCATGCTTAATTCATCCTGAATGTCATATCTCAGACCATTCAGATATCTATCCACCTTCTCATCATCTCTCTCCCGATGACCTTCTCTGATGTTCAGTCGATAGAATTCCTCGATGTATTCTTTCACTGTCATCAACTTCTGTCTCAGGTTCTGCATTCGCCTAAATAGTGTAATTTGATAATCTCTCGGGATGAACTTCGCTTTCATCTTCGTGATCATTCGATCCCAACTTTTAATCTTTTGCTTTCCCTTGCAGCGTCTGTTAGCTTGTAGCGCGTCCCACCATAATGGTGCATGTCCTTTCAAGCGCGTAACAGCATCCCTAACTTTCTTGTCCTCTTCGATATCCTCATAATCGAAGTAGGTTTCAAGAGCCCTAATCCAATCTAGTAGCTCCTCTGCATCCAGATTTCCCTCATAGACTGGAATGTCCATTTTGGTTTTCATACCCATTCTGGCAATGGCTTTGATCAACCACTCGGTTGATGCATCTTCTGTTGTGACCTCTTCTTCATGTCCAGCTTCCTCTTCAACCTCATAATCACTAAGATCCCCTGCACCAACTCCGCGTCTCTGAGATGTCTCCATTTATTCAATCCTTGCTCGAAGATATCTCATCTGTCTCTCCATTTGTAGATTTCTTGCCCGCCTGCCTCTTCTTCTCACCTCTCTATCTTCTGGATCAGGTGACTGTCTTTCTCTTCTCGGCAGCATGATGAAATCCCTTTCTCTGCTACAGAAAGAAAATAATATTCCCGCTCTGATACCACTCTGGCACAGGTGCGAGCTACTTCCCCCGACAACTCCTCGCCCGCTTCTCCAGGACATTCTTTCTCTTCGGGCCGAAGAACCCAAAGGCTCTTCTATTTCCCTTTCGGGAAATCTGCACCCACAGTTCACTTCGTGTGACTCCTCTTCCTTGCTTATCGAGGAATCAGAATTCGTAGCTTCGCGAATTCACTATCGATCTCTAGGCTCTCGGATCCCCAAGGCCCGATACGCCAGTAAACGCTGACTTCGTTCTTCTCCTATCGGGTCTTCGGCCCTATCGCAGCTTCGCAACTCGTGACCCCAAACACTTGGGTTTCCAATCTTCGATACGCGATGCGTCGAAACTCCGATGTCATGATCTCGCTCTTTCGCGACTTCGCTACTCGCGAGGTCGAATAACTTCCACTTCGACTCCCGATGCCCGAGACGTCGAAACACCGATATCCCGCGTCACCTGCCACGTCACTTTTGTTGTGGCCCACACTAATTACATAATCCACCGGGACTTCACTTCTCGCAATCTCGCAATTTCCAGTGTGTAGATTTGGAGTCTCACCTCACGAACTCCCGATATGCCGATCCACGAGTAGAACCAATGCTCCTCGTGATCCCGATCAATCAGATCCTTCCCTCCTGAGTTCGAACTTCCTCCACACTTGCACTGTAACCTTCCTGGTACCTCTGTGAGATCTAATGACTCACAGAAACTCATGGATTCTCCGCGGAGAATGTCGACCGTCTGTCTCTTCTTACGCAATCCTCGAATTGACGGAGTGTCTTCCCTCGAGAATCGTTTTACCTGCTCGCCAACCTACGACGCTTATTTTCAACCTACTCACGCACAGCTCTGGCTTGGCCCTTCACAACTTGAATATCTATCCCTCCTGAACTTCCACGACTTCAAATATCTCAGGAAGAAACTCTTGCACGCACTCCTTGCGGCAATTCTTCAACAACGTCTAAGTGTTGAAGCTCTTCGACTCCGCGCACTCCTGTAGCAGCAGTCTTAATCCCTTTTCTCAGAATTGCAACTCTGAGACTTCTTCTAGCCTGCGCACGCCTTGCATGGCTCTGGTGCCAAATCTGCACTTCTGGAAACTTAGAACAAAAGTTCTCTCTACTTGAACCCTTCTGTCAACGCACTCCTTGCGGATGATTCGACTGCACTCCTTGCAGGAATTCTCTGGTTCAAGATAGAGAAACAATTGAAAATAACTCCTCATTCTCATAGACTTCAATCCCACCATGAAATCACATACACAGCATATAAAGAAAATGTATGACAGAAAGCAAACATTCATGAGCATAACATCATAAATGCACAGAGAATAACACAAGCCATGAATTTGAATCAAAAACTCTTTCTATTAATTCAAATGTCTGTACGCATCCACTTAACATCTGCACGCATCCCCGGCCAAAAGTATGACTCTCTCAGCTTCACGAATGTTTTGTCATGGCCAAAATGACCTACTAATCCCCCGTTGTGCTTCTCCTTCAACAGGTTCTCCCTCATGGAGCATTTCGGAATACATAGCTGATTGCCTCTGAACAACAATCCTTCCTGGATCATATAATCTATCCAAGGGCTCCGATCTCTGAGAACTGGATTCTCAGTTGCTTCATACGCTTCTCCAAAGTCTGCATCTTTTGCGTACATGTCCCTGAGATTTTCAAAACCCAAATTTTTGACTCGAAACTCTTGCAGCAACAAACATTTCCTGCTCAAAGCATCAACCACTTTGTTAGCAGTACCTGAAATGTGTTTAATTACAAATGTAAAATTCTGCATGTACTCTACCCATTTTGCATGTTTCTGATTCAACTTCTCATGTTGAGTCACAAACTGCAATGCATGATTATCACTATACAATACAAATTCTTTTGGGATCAAGTAATGCCTCCACTTCTTCAGTGTCTGTATGATAGCATAAAATTCTTTATCATACGTGGAGTATTTCAGTTTCGCCTCATCAAGTTTCTCGTTGAAATATGCAACCGGCCTGTCTTCCTGATTCAAGACCGCTCCTATGGCATACCCACTGGCATCACATTTCACCTTAAATGTCTTCTGGAAATCCGACAACACCAACACGGGTTGTTCCATGATATTCCACTTCAACATATTGAAGCTCTTCTCAGCCTCTGTTGTCCAATGAAAAGACTTATGTCGCTTCTTCACTGTGCCCATCATCGTTGCACTAATTCCACTGAAATTCCTGATGAATTTTCTATAGAAACTAGCCAAACCATGAAAACTTCTCACCTCGAACACGTTTCTCAGTGATGGCCAATTCTTGATCACTTCCACCTTGTCCGGATCCATCCTCAACTCATTAGCCGAAATAACAAAACCCAAATAGATGAGTTGTGTCTTCATAAATGAGGACTTCTTCATATTAATTAACAGCTTCTCCTGCTGTAACTTTCTCATCACAATGGCCAAATGCTTCAGATGTTCAGCCTCTGATTTACTGTAAATCAGTATGTCGTCCAAATAAACAATGATGAACTTTCCGATGAACTCCCTCAGGACTTCATTCATCAACCTCATAAAGGTACTTGGTGCATTTGTCAAACCAAACGGCATGACTAGCCATTCATATAATCCTTCATTTGTTTTGAAGGTTGTCTTCCACTCATCGCCTTCCCTCATGCGAATTTGGTGGTATCCTCTTTTCAAGTCTATCTTTGAAAAGTATTTTGCCCCGCTCAGGCAATCCATCAGATCATCCATTCTCGGCAGTGGAAACCTGTACCTGATGGTTATCTTGTTTATTGCTCTTGAGTCGGTACACATCCTCCAGCCTCTGTCTTTCTTTGGACTGAGCACTGTTGGAATAGCACATGGACTCAAGCTTTCCCTGACTAATCCTTTGTCCATCAAATCTTGGACTTGTCTCTTGACCTCCTCATTTTCTTGCGGCGTCAACCTGTACGCAGCTTTATTCGGAAAACTAGCTCCTGGTATGAGGTCTATGTGATGACTCACACTTCTCATCGGTGGCAACGAATGAGGTAATTCATCCACTATGATGTCAGCGAACTCTTCCAGCAGTTCCTGAACTTCATCTGGTAAATCATCCACTCTTGTGCTAGTCAGAACAATCCTCGGCTTCCTGACCACAAAGAATTGTGGATCTTCTTTCTTCTCCACCTCTGTAAGAAGATCCTTCCCACTCATGAGAAGTATTGTGTTGTTTACTTCCAGCTTCACCTCTCTATCCTTTATCGGAAGTAACATATGGGTTCTCCCATTTTTCTCTAAAGTATATGTGTTCATCCTCCCATCATGAATCAAATTTCTGTCATATTTCCATGGTCTACCCAGCAATAAATGGCATACGTCCATGGGAATAACATCACACAGAATCTTATCATTGTATCCCCCTATCTTGAATTCAACCAAGCATTGTTTAGTAACAGTTACCTGGTGTCCTTTTTGTAGCCACAAAACTCTGTATAGGCTTGGATGATCAATCGTCTCCAGCTCCAGCTTTTCCACCATCTCGGTTGAAACGAGATTATCCGTGCTACCACTGTCCACGATAACCTTGCACACCCTGTCCTTGGTTTTGCAAGCTGTTCTGAACAGTCTGGTCCTTTGGACTGAGCTTTCCACCTCCTTCTCGGGTGTCAAAAGGACTTTATGCATCGCAAGGGATCTTCCACCCTCTGCATCCTCAGTCTCAACATCACGCCTCTGCGCTTCTGCGATGTGAGCTTCCCCTGCATCCTTCTTTTTCTCTGGACACTCGTATGACTTGTGCCCATTTTTCCCACATGTAAAGCATGTGATAACTCCTCCTCGGCCTCTTCCTCTACCTCTGGTACGAGGAAAAGTATTTCCATTAGCATAATCTCCTCGTTGATCATTTTGTTGTCCTCTCTGTTCAACATATGGCTGCCTCTGCGAGGTTCCACCTCTTTCAACCTTACCCTGAGGTTTCTTCCATTCCTCCTTGGGCTTCTGGAATTTCTCATGGGCAACTGTCTTGCCTCTTGGCTGACTTCTGCCTCGCCCTCGCTGTACTTGCTTTCGGCTCAGTTTCTCCTCTGCTTTCAGAGCCAATTGGTAAGCATCTTCCACCATTCGGATGGTTAGCATGCTTAATTCATCCTGAATGTCGTATCTCAGACCATTCAGATATCTAGCCACCTTCTCATCATCGCTCTCTCGATGACCTGCTCTGATGTTCAGTCGATAGAATTCCTCGGTGTATTCTTTCACTGTCATCAGCTTCAGTCTCAGGTTTCGCATTCGCCTGAACAATGTAATTTGATAATCTCTCGGGATGAACTTCGCTTTCATCTTCGTGATAATTTGATCCCAACTTTTAATCTTCTGCTTGCCCTTGCAGCGTCTGTCAGCTTGTAGCTCGTCCCACCATAATGCTACATGTCCTTTCAAGCGTGTAACAACATGCCTGACTTTCTTGTCCTCTTCGATATCCTCATAATCGAAGTGGGTGTCAAGAGCCTTAATCCAATCTAGTAGCTCCTCTGCATCCAGATTTCCGTCATAGACTGGAATGTCCATTTTGGTTTTCGTACCCGTTCTGGCAATGGCTTTGATAAACCGCTCAGTTGATGCATCTTCCGTTGTGACCTCTTCTTCATGTCCAGCTTCCTCTTCAACCTCGGAATCACTAAGATCCCCTGCACCAACTCCGCGTCTCTGAGCTGTCTCCATTTCTTCAAGCCTTGCTCGGAGATCTCTCATCTGTCTCTCCATTTCTGGATTTCCTGTCAGCCTGCCTCTTCTTCTCACCTCCCTATCTTTTGGATCAGGTGACTTCCTTTCTCTTCTCGGCGGCATGATGAATTCCCTTTCTCTGCTATAGAAAACAAAGAATATTCCTGCTCTGATACCACTCTGGCACAAGCGCAAGCTACTTTCCCCGACAACTCCTCGACCAATTCTCCAGGACCTTCTTTCTCTTTGGCCTAAAGAACCCAAAGGCTCTTCTATTTCCCTTTCGGGAAATCTGCACCCACAGTTCATATCGCGCGACTCCTCTTCCTTGCTTATTGAGGAATCAGAATTCACAGCTTTGCGAAATCACTATCGATCTGTAGGCTCTCGGATCCTTGAGGCCCGATACACCAGTCAACGTTGACTTCGTTCTTCTCCTATCGGGTCTTCGGCCCTATCGAGGCTTCGCAACTCGCAACCCCAAACACTTGGGTTTCCAATCTCCGATATGCGATGCATCGAAATGTCGATGTCGCGATCTCGCTCCTTCACGACTTCGCTACTCGCGAGGTCGAATAACTTCCACTTCGACTCCCGATGCCCGAGACGTCGAAACGCCGATATCCCGCGTCACCTGCCACGTCACTTTTGTTGTGGCCCACACTAATTACGTAATCCGTCGGGACTTCGCTTCTCGCGATCTCACGATTTCCAGTGCGTAGATTTGGAGTCTCACCTCACAAACTCCCGATATGCCGATCCACGAGTAGAACCAATGCTCCTCGTGATCCCGATCAATCAGCTCTTGCCCTCTTGAGTTCAAACTTCCTCCACGCTTGCACTGCAACCTTCCTGGTACCTCTGTGAGATCTAACAACTCACAGAAACTCATGGATTCTCCAGGGAGAATGTCGACCGTCTGTCTCTTCTTACGCAATCCTCGAATTGACGGAGTGTCTCCCCTCGAGACTCGTTTTACCTGCTCGCCAACCTGCGACGCTTCTTTTCAACCTACTCACACACAGCTCTGGCTTGGACCTTCACAATTTGAAGATCTATCCCTCCTGAGCTTCCACGACTTCAAATCTCTCAGAAAGAAACTCTTGCATGCACTCCTTGCGGAAATTCTTCAACAACGTCTAAGTGTTGAAGCTCTTCGACTCCGCGCACTCCTGCAGCAGCAGTCTTAATCCCTTTGCTCAGAATCTCAACTCTGAGACTTCTTCTAGCCTGCGCACACCTTGCACGGCTCCGGTGCCAAATCTGCACTTCTGGAAACTTAGAACAAAATTTCTCTCTACTTGAACCCTTCTGTCAACGCACTCTTTGCGGACGATTCGACTGCACTCCTTGCAGGAATTATCTGGTTCAAGATAGAGAAACAATTGAAACTAACTCCTCATTCTCATAGACTTCAATCCCACCATGAAATCACATACACAACATATAAAGCAAATGTATGACAGAAAGCAAACATTCATGAGCATAACATCATAAATGCACAGAGAATAACACAAGCCATGAATTTGAATCAGAAACTCTTTCTATTAATTCAAAGGTCTGTACATGGGTGTTCTTCATACACTTCTCTACATGCTCTTCTCTTCTGAATGCTCTCTATAATTCATAATTATGTTACAATGTACAAAGGAGGGTGTCTATATCTCGTTTCCCTCTTGGACTCTACGCTATCAAATCTAGAATTAAATATTCTATCTACTTACATTAAATCTATTAAATGCCTCATCTACCTAAGGACGTGAGCTATCCGCTCAAGGTCCATTACAATATACAAATGCGCCTCATTAAATCTCCTCATTAATGTTTGCGCAACAGTTTCAAGGTGAAATTCAAAAATGTAATTTGGTTGGTTTGTCCAGCTGTCCTTTGTTTCCGCGCGGGCTCACTTGATGAGTTGGCGATGCTCCTGCATCAGTAAAGAAGTGTTATTTTATAAAAACCCTCTTTAGTTTTATATATAAATAACCTTGTATAGTTTTATATATAAATAACTCATTGTAGGGCCAAAAGTGTCACTTTTGTACCTTCATCCTTGTGCCAAAGACAAAACCCACTTCATCATCAAGGAAAAAATCACACAAAAGTGAGCTAAGAGTTTATAGAATACATGATATTAGGTGGTGCATGAGAAGATCGTGTGGAGAAACAAAAAGGTCGTGTAAAAGGTGAAAACAAGGTCATCATATATGCACCTTCAATGTGAGGTACATGTTAGACTTAAATTTTAGAGTTTATATGATAAGAGAATTCATAACAAAAAATGCTAAAAATAAATAAATTAAATCAAGAGTATCATCAATTTACCTCTCAATATGGAGCATTAGCATTTTTAAGTTGAAACATAGTATATCTCTTGAAAAATTAGCATGTTATCCTCATCATTTTTAAATTCAAACATAGCACATGCCATGAAAAAATAACATGATCTTAAAATTAACAATTTGATATTTTTAATTTTCATGATTACTTTGCATCTTAATAATTTCTTAAATATTATTATTATAATATCCATTATTATAGTTTCTTAAACAATATTTTCCAATATCCATTACTACCATTTTTCTCATTTTCATACATAATTCATCAACCTAAAATACTTTTTTTTAACTAACACCATTAAAATGTTTTTGTTAAATAGTTTTAATCACATAAATAACAAAAATAAGTTATACAAATATAATTGGTATTCAATATGTTATATTTAACTTCATAAACTCGATGAAATCCAATTAATAACACATCATCTAAGTATTTCTCTTAAATAATTTCAACCACATAAATAACAAAAAAAACTTATACAAATATAATTAATATTCAACATTCTATATCTAATTTTATAAGTTCCATGAAATTAGATTAGATCAAAGATTTAAATTCATCCTCAAAATTTAATTCATCGATCTAAAATACTTTTTTTTAACTAACAAAGCATTAAAATGTTATTGTTAAATTGTTTTAATCACATAAATAACAAAAATAAGTTATGCAAATATAGTTTATATTTAATATGTTATATTTAACTTCATAAACTCCATCAAATCTAATTAATAACACATCATCAAAATATCACTCTTAAATAATTTCAATCACACAAATAACAAAAAAAACTTATACAAATATAATTAATATTCAACATTCTATATCTAATTTTATAAGTTCCATAAAATTGGATTATATCAAGAATTTAAATTCATATTTAAATTTATCCTCAAAAATTAATTCTCCATTTCTGATAAGAAAAAATATTCCCCAACTAGTCCATCATATCACTCTCCATTCACATTTGTTTTTTTTTTAAGAACTACCACCTTTGACTCCGTTGTTAAGAACTACCACCTTCACATGAGTCAAAGGTACATGCATACTATGGTATCATAGCTTATGTCGTGTGACCAACCATTAAAAACAAATAAAAATTTAATTAACAACTAATTCTTATTAAGTATATATCAAACATATTAACAATTAATTACATAGTAAATATTAAAAAATAAATTTAAAAAAACTTAAACTAAATCTTGCTCGAAAAAGCCCTTAATTACACAGTAAATTTAAAAAATGCTTATATCTAATAGGTTTATTAAAACTATATTTATGGAAAATCAAAACAGCAAAATATTTTTATAAACTCCACAATTCACAATTCTTGAAATAGAAATCTCCCATACATGTATGGGAAAGAAAATATATAAACTGGAACAAAGCAAAAGAACTAATTAATGGGCAGCAGAAGAAGTTCTTGAAGTATTCTTCAGGTTCCGTAGTCCGTAAAAGACAATACATTGTAAGTTATCAGTTACATAATTGTGGTTGATCAACCCTGTAAGATGAAAAGAATCCTTAAAAGAATATATTAAATTTTATTATTGATTAACAAATAAACGGTTGTACTTCTGGTGTTAATATTTTTTTAATTTATGTTAATCACTTATGTGGCAATCAGTTAGCTATCAAAGTAATTTTTAAATATGATTAGGTAAATGTAAAAAAGTAAACACATNAATATGATTAGGTAAATGTAAAAAAGTAAACACATAAACGGATGTCTTTATAATAGCTAGGAAATTAATGATTGAAATAAGAGCCATTTATTTTGTGTGACTACTAAGAATATTCCAACCATATTTAATCTTGTCCATAGAAAACTTATTAAGCACTAAACCCCTATTAAATCTACCCATTGTCAATAGGTATACCTTTTCGGCGTAATGAAGAAGACGACTTATGATAAGTTATATAGATTTTAAAAAGCAATATCAGTTTTATGTATGACAGGGATAATATTTTAATTGATAATTAAGTATAGTATTTTTTATGTGTTTTATAAAAAATTATTTATTTTATAAAATTTATGATTATAATTAAATATTTAAACTGTAATGAATAATATAAATTAAAGAAAAACAATCTTTATGTTATTATTTTCAATATAAGTAATATAGAGATAATTTTGAAAAAGGATGGAGTGATTCTCACATCTACCTTAATTTTTTTTTAAATAAATTAATAATATTTTAATTATTAAAATATAAAATAAATTAATTTTTTAAGTTAGTGATATTTATATTATTAATTTCATATTTTAAAAATAATAAGATTAAAATAATAATAAAATTATTATTATTTGTAATTTTTTAGAATTTTGTTTCTATGTTTTAAAAGCGTTAAGACAAGCTTTTCAAGATCATCATAGTTTTATATTTTGAAATTGAGATCTAATTTCGGTATAGGCTAAGCAATCTAAGAGAAGGTGTTTTTCATCTACAACTTTCTTAGTGTCACAAAGTTGACACACTCTTTCATCCCATGGCATTTTAGGAATTGACCAAGGCTAGAATTTGTTCTTATCTTAACAATGCTTATTTTTTTCTTTACAATTGTCAAAATAGAAAGATAATTTTGATCTTCTATATTAGGGTTGATTACATCCTTATAATATCTTAATTTTATTTTTTCCTCTAACTCTTTATCACACCACATTTTCTCCTTAAATTTTATCATTATTCTGCAAAATGGTGTCTTCCATGATTCCCCAATAGCTTAGCCTTATCCTTATCCTTATTTTCTCTATCTTTCTCCAAGATTCACTAGAGATACTACATCTCATATTCAAAGTTTGACTCATTTACAATTGTTTTCAAGCCGATAATATGCTTCCCATCCCCCAATAATCATTTCTCAATACTATAATTCTAGTTGAACTTGTGGTGAATATAGATTCCAAGATATTTGTATGAAGTCACTTCCTCCAAGTTGTTGAAAGTTGTTGTTGTCATATAATATGGTATCATAAGTGACCTTATTGGATTTAATGATCACAACCTTAAAAAAAAATACACTTTATAAACTTAAAATTAAAATAATTTTAGTTATACTATATTTTTATTTAAAAAAAATATTATTAATTTATTCAATCAAATAATTGAAATACATATTTATGTAAATTATTGATTTATTGAAAATAACTTATAACCAATTATTTAAATCTTTAAATTATTATATTTTAATTTTAATCCTGAAAATAATGTCCTCAAATAAAACATTTTACCATGTAAATACAACCTAAGCACCCAAATAATATCAAAGTTCTCCATTCTACATACTTTTTCTTTTACTAAAAAAATACATCTAATTCCTTCCCTTCTTTTCTATTTCTCCAAAATGCATGCACATTTTCCATAAATTAAAATACTCTATGTGCTATCAATTTGAAAAACAAGCTTTCATCATCACTCTTTTGAATTATGGAAATTTTGGTGATAGATTCAAATTTTGTGGCATATTTGCCAATAACTTTAAAATGCATGCACATTTTCCATAAATTAAAATACTCTATGTGCTATCAATTTGAAAAACAAGCTTTCATCATCACTCTTTTGATTTATGGAAATTTTGGTGATAGATTCAAATTTTGTGGCATATTTGCCAATAACTTTAAGATATGAACATTTTTTTAGTTTTTATTGTATTTAATTTTTAAAATATGAAACATGTTTTTTAGTTTTTGTTATATTTAATTTTCATAAAAATTTAATAATTATTATTATTATTTTATTATTACATTAATTTTGAATATGAAAGTGAAGAATGTTCCAAAACCTCAAATTTTCAATCCAGTTTTTATTATATTTAATTTTCATAAAAATTTAATAATTATTATTATTATTTTATTATTACATTAATTTTGAATATGAAAGTGAAGAATGTTCCAAAACCTCAAATTTTCAATCCAAAACTTAAAGTTCAAAAATTGAAAAATCCACAAACACTAAAATATAAATATAAATTATAAAGTTTGGATCTTCAAGCAAACACCCCATTATCCTTGATTGAAATGAAAAAATAGTATTGGATATTGTGAACCCAATATATTTCAGTAATGTTTCTAGGTTTGGAAACCCACTTAGATGCACACTTGTTGAAACCCTAGATGGTATTATTCGTATTTATAATATATATTACCCAAGTAAGTGAGACGCTTTATCATATAATATTTTATAGCGGTCAAAAGCATCTTAAATATGAAAATGGGTTGAATTATGAAGCCATAAATAAGTTAAAGAATAGAAAATAGATATATTTAAACTTTTCATAAACATTCATACCAATGAAAACACTAAGAGAGTTCATATTTATATTGAGTGGTACTCTTAAATACTAATTATTCATAATAGGTTGGATATGTAGTACATGGTTTTTGAAAGGGAAATATCATTACCTTTTTTTAGAAAACTATATGTAGAGTATGTGTTAGGAAATATGCTAACTCTTTTTAGTGCTTAGCATTATAGGGGTTAGGCTTGGTTATGTGACAACATCGTCTTAATGCAGGGTATTTAGATCTAAAACACTCAATCCCCTAACATTGTAGGGGTTTACCTAGGTCGTAGTTTCACATTCATCTATTTGTTTCCATAAACATAAGAAACATTGCTTCTCCTCGCATGGATAATGGTGCATCATGCCACCATTATTCAGGGAACTCACTAGTTGAGACCATCATCTAATGGTAGGATAGGGTCAGTGTTTACTAATGACGCTAATCATTCCTTGTGTGGTAGGGATGGGTACCCATCTAGAAATAGAGGTGAACAATCATATTTTTTTTTTCACATCCCTACACATTTTTTGGCCATATTTTCTAAATCCCTTCACCTCATGTCTTCCATGATGGATTCTTGAGCAAGTCTAGTACATTGATATGTACTATTTTTGGGGATTTATAACTATTCAAGTGATTTTGTTCACATTGATTTTTTCTTAAAGTGTTTATAAAGCTAATATTTAGATTTTAAACCTATGGTTTTTCTCTCTATCTTCTCCACCCCACAGTATTCATGTGTCCACACCCATTGTAGAAGTGAGCATCATAGTGGCAACATCCAACATCTCTATTGCACACACTAGGTAATTACTTAATTTATTTCTTTGTCTGTTTGTTGATCAAATTAATTTATTACTTTTCCTTTTGAGTTTCTTCGAGAGCCAAATTATAATAGAAACTTTTAATGGTTTATACATAGGTTGTTAACCCCATTCTAAACACATAGGTCAATGTCACAACTTAAAAAAAAAGGGTCAACATCATGGTGTTAAAGATTCCCCTATAATGTTTTCTAAATGTTATATGTGATTTATTTATTTGTTGATAAAATTGATTCATTGCTTTGTCTTTTAAGATATACTTAATGTTTGTTAATTGTTTATGTGTAGGTAAGTGTTGATCTCATTTGTTCTATTCCCAACTATGGTGTTGAAACTAACTCGAGTGGGGTCAACCAAGAGGTAATATTAGTTAGATCATAAAGCTATATTTTTTGCTATGATATTTTTCTTCAATTTTGTGTGTATGCAATCCTCTTGAGATGTTAGTTTGCAATTGATCCAGATTATTTTCGGCATGAAATGAGAGTGGAGATATAAAACAAAAATATACAAGATATTGCAAGAGAACCAATAATATAACATAGATATATCGGATATATCAGATATATAACAAGAGCCACAAATATACAGTAATAGATCATTTCTATTAATGAGGGAAATGTACAAAAATGTAGAGATACAGAGTGAAAGACTCACTAGAAGATGATTACAATGAAACCACTACTCTCATTTGCAAGAAGATGATTACAGTGAGCTCTAAAGGAATTTTTAACATAAATAAAATCCAAAACCCTAACTCCAGAAGATGAAAATCCAACAATTTTGTGGACCTCGTTTTGGGTAGTTTGGTGTATTAACTTATCAAGGGAGTAACTTTGGATTACAATCTCGTTTTTGGGCGCACGATAGCTCGTTGGAAATATATAGTCAAGGAGATTAATTTTGGGGGCTCAATCAGATCTTTCAACTATCATTGAGGTGATTGATACAAAAAAATCTTCATTTAGGCCCTCAAAATGGCACTGAAATTTTAGGAACTGGAAAACTGCTAAAAATAGTAAATTGCCAGAAGATTTTTTGGAGCTAATTGGGATAGGTGGGTGGCCATAGATATCCACCTGGATCAATTCTCCCTCCTTAGTAAGAAATTGTTTCCATTGCATTGAGTGCCCTAGGAGAGGGAAAAGAGTTTATTGAATCTAAATCTTGATGAGTTGCTTTCCTTGTTGGAGACATTGCGCTACTTAGCTTATTGAAGGTTGTCATGAACCTGTGGCTGGGAAGGTTGGACATTTTTAACCATTCTAGCTACATGGTATTCCTTTGTGTAGAAGGAATCTTTACACTTTCCTACAATATTGTCGACCTGCTTCTGTTGGATAGAAGGTGCTTAGACCGAGCCTATAGTGCTTGTAGTGTCCTTTTGTTCACCTTTTGAACAGATTGTGAATAAGTTTAATTTTACAGTATGAGATACTAACTTGTAGCATTGTTTAGGTGGGTCGGTAGTCAGAAATAGCTATGGTATCCTTTAGATATGACCCCCCAAAGTAATATTGACACTGCGGGGTCGAAACTCATAAATAGTAGAGCACTTCCACATATATGGTTCGCCCAAGAGAACATCACAAACATCCAATGGGGAAACATCACATAATACCTCATCCTTGAAGGGTTGGATTCCGTATGATAATCAAAATTGTTGGCTGACACAAAGATCTTATCCCTAGTGAAGCCACCCAATGTTGTATGGTTGCGAGTGTGGTGTTGTCGACATTCTCAATTGTTTGACAACCTCTACTGAGATGAGTTTCTTCTGTCTTCTGCTATCAACAATAAAATGTAGTGGGGTCCCCTTCACCCACATATGTGAATGAAAAATGTTATCCCCCTCTTCAAGATCTACTAGTTCTTCTGTTTGAATTGTTGTGGTCATGACAATAGTAATGGGTTCTACATCGATGGTCTGTCTTCTACCATTATTTTCTTCATCAGATCCTGAATCAAGGTTCGACTCCTTGTCTTTGATCTCGACCACCAATGACTACTTTGAGCGACATTCATCGATGTTGTGCCAGGGGATTTTGTGGAAATCACATCATTTTCCAATGTCCTTCGTCTTTCTGTTACCCTTCTTTTCCTATGGCTTGGAATGGTTGTCTAAAGGCTAGTTGTTAGGGTCATCTTTACCATATTTTGGTTGTTGTGGATTTGCAGACCCGAACTCCCGCTTATTCTAGTGGTTAAATTTCTGCTAGATTTTAACAACATATCGATAAGAACCACCCAGTGATGAGATGTCCATAAAATTCATTTAAGTTTGGATCTATCTTTGTAGAACCCCACAGTATTTCAGAACCAAATGTCGCTCAGAGTTTTGATACCCAGCTTGGTGCACAAGGTATGGAATGTATTGGTGAACTCTGACACTGCTTGGCCCCTCTCTTGCCAGAGTGTGGTCAATATCATGTACTGGTCATCATAGTTTCCAATATGGTAATATTGTTCCTTGACCACATTCACAAAAAAATCCCAAGTGGGCTTGGCCCCAAATATTCCAAACTCCTCTGTGGAACTTTGCTCCTAGTAAGTTTCCCACCAATGTTTTACATGGGGGAGATCCTAAAGTACTGTGAAGGTGATATTTTCCCTGTCAAAGAAATTATGAACAAAGAAATAACCTTATAGCAGATTTAACCATTCTTCTAGGGCATCTGCATCTATTTGTCCGTCAAATACGAAAATATCAAAATTAACTTGTACCTTGAAAAGAGAGGTGCCTCCAATTTGGCCGCTTGATGAAGATTCACCTGCTCTTATCGATAGGCGTTGAAGGATGTGGGGAAAATTCTCCATCATTTCGTCCCTCTGTCATGTGAGAGCTTACTCAAGCAACAGATTAATAGAATTGTCTTCTCTGTTGTTTTTATTTTCTTCTACCATGGAGGGTTTCTTGGGTGCGAGAGAGAAATTATCCTCAAGAGATACAAGCTCGAGACCCAACTTTCTATACTTGGATCTTGTCAGGGACATGCACTAAAAACAATAATCAAGAGCATCTTGCTTTGATACCATTGATCCAGATTATTTTTGGTAGGAAATGAGAGCTTAGATATAACACATAAATATATAGAGATATTGAAAGAGATCCAATAATAGAAAAGAAAGATATCGGATATATAACAAGAGCCAAATATATACATTAATACAAAATTTCTATTAATGAGCAAAATGTACAAAACTGTAGAAATACAGAGTGAAAGACTTACTAGAATGGTGACAGCTTATCTCTGAGAAGAGATATGAAGGATACTCGAATTTGAAAGAATATGATTACAATGAGGTTCTAAAGGACTTTTTAACTTAAATAAAATCCAAAACCCTAACCCCAGAAGATGAAAAGCCAACAATTTTGTGGACCCTATTTTGGGTAGTTTGGTGTATCAACTTCCTAGGGGCGTAGCTTTGGCATATGATCTCAGTTTGGGGTGCATGATAGCTCATTTTAAAGGTATTTTCGAGGAGATTCATTTTGGGTGCTCAATAAAATAATTTATCTATCATTCAGGTGATTTATCCAAAAAACAACTTCATTTAGTCCCTCAAAATGGCCCTGAAAGTTTAGGAACCGAAAAACTACTAAAAATAGTAAATTGCCAGAAGACTGTTTGGAGTTGGTTGGGATAGGTGGGTGGCCACCGATATACACCTAGATCAATCCTACCTTGTTAGAAATAAATGGTATCCATTGCATTGAGTGCTAGGGGGAGAGGGAAAATCATTTACTGAATCTTCATCTTGATGAGTTGCTTGCTTTGTTGGAGAAGTTGTGTTGCTTAGCTTGTTGAAGGTTTTCATGAACCTGTGGTTGGAAGGGTTGGAAATTTTTAACCAATATGGCTACATGATATTCTTGTGTGCATAATTAATCCTTACACTTTGTTGCAATCTTGTCGATGTGATTCTATTGGATAGAACGTGCTTGGACCGAGGTTGTAGTGATTGTAGTGTTCTTATGTTCACCTTTTGAACAGATTGTGCAGAAGTTTAATTTTGTAGTATGAGATAATACCTTGTGGCACTGTTTCGATGGGACAGTATTCAGAACTACCTCTGGTATACTGTAGAGATGACCCCCCAGCATAACAATGAAACTATGGGGTCAAGACTCATAAATAACATGGTGCTTCCACATATATGGTTGGCCCAAGAGAACATCACAGACATCCAATGGGGAAACATAACATAATATATCATCCTTGAAGGGATGGATGTCATATGAAAATCTACACTATTGGCTGACATGAAGATCT
Source organism: Picea sitchensis (assembly GCA_010110895.2). Classification (NCBI taxonomy): domain Eukaryota; kingdom Viridiplantae; phylum Streptophyta; class Pinopsida; order Pinales; family Pinaceae; genus Picea; species Picea sitchensis. Next base: position 200,509 of record SNQJ01S0003711.1, on the reverse strand, counting down.
CATCCCTGGCGAAGCCACTTGATGTTGTATGGTTGTGGGTGTGGTGTTCTCAACAATCCCATTTGTTGAGATGAGGTTCTTCTGGCTTCTGTTATCAACAATAAAATGTAGCGGGGTCCCCTTCACCCACATCTATGAATGAAAAAGTCACTCCCCCTCTTCAGGATTTGTTGGTTATTATGGTTGAATTGTTGTGGCCTCCATAATAGAAGTGGGGTTTGCGTCGATGATCTTTCTTCTACCAGTATTTTCTGAATCATATCTTGAATCAGGTTTCAACTCATTTTCTTTGGTCTCATCCACCAATGAATTCTTTGAGTGACATTCATCGGTGTTGTGTCAGGTGATTTATTGTAAATCGCACCATTTTTCAACGCCCTTCATCATTCTTTTACCCTTTTTTTTCTATGGCTTGGAATGGTTTTCTTAAGGCTGGTGGTTAGGGTCATATTTACCATATTTTGGTTGTTTCGTATTTTCAAACTCGAACTCCCGCTTATTCCAGTGCTTAACTTTCTTCTCGATTTTAACAACATATCGATAAGAAACACCCAGTGATGAGATGCCCAGAAAATCCATTTCAGTTTGGATGTATCTGTGTAGAGCCCCGTGATATTTCAGAACCAGATGTCGCTCGGAGTCTTTGATACCCTTATTGGTCTGCAAGGCATGGATGATATTTGTGAACTCTGAAATTTCTTGGCCCCCCTCTTGTCGCAGTGTGTTCCATCTCATGTACTAGGAGTCATAGTTTCCAACAGGGTAATATTGTTCATTGACCGCATCCACAAAAAGAAACCAAGTATGCTCAACCCCATATATTCCAAACTCCTCGGTGAAACTTTGCTCCCAGTAAGTTTCCCACCAATGTTTGACATGGGGGGGAGCCTTAAGGAGTGCAAAGGTGATATTTTCCTTGTCGGAGAAATTATGAATTGAGAAAGAACCGTCTAGCATATTTAACCATTTTTCTAGGGAATCGACATCTATCTTTCCTTGAAATATGGGAATAACAAAATTAAATTGTACCTTGAAAGGAGAGGTGCCTCCAAAGTGGCCACTTAATCAAGACATACTTTTTGTTATCTACATGCGTTGAAGGATGTGGGAAAAAATCTCTATCATTTCGTCTCTATGTCGCATGAGAGCTTTCTCAAGCAAGAGATTAATAGAATCGTCTGCTCTATCGTTTTTATTTTCTTCTGTCGAGGTTTTCTTGGGCGTGCGAGAGAAATTTTCCTCAGCATGTGAGAGAAATTATCCTCAAAAGAGAAAATCTTGAGACCCAACTTGCTATACTCGTACCTTTTCGGGGACATGCACTGAAAAAAATGATCAAGAGCAGCCTACTCTGATACCACTGATCCAGATTATTTTTAGCATGAAATGGGAATGAAGATATAACACAGAAATATACAGAGATATTGAAAGAGAGCCAATAATATAACATATATATATAACAAGTGCCACAGATATACAATAATGCACAATTTATATTAATGAGTGAAATGTACAAAACTGTAGAAATGCAGAGTGAATGACTCACTAGAATGGTGGCAGGTTATCTCTAAGAAGGGATGTGATGGCTACTCGCATTCACAAGACGATGATTACAATGAGGATATAAAGGCGGTTTTAACATAAATAAAATCCAAAACACTAACCCCAAAAGATGAAAAGCCAACATTTTTGTGGACCCCGTTTAGGGTAGTTTGGTGTATCAACTTCCCGGGGGCATAACTTTGGCATACGCTCTTCGTTTGGGGCGCACGATAGCTCGTTGGAAAGGTATCGTCGAGGAGATTTATTTTGGGGTCTCAATCATATACTTTAGCTATCATTGGGATTCTTTATACTAAAAAACCTTCATTTAGGCCCTAGAAGTTTAGGAACCAAAAAGCTACTAAAAATAGTAAATTTCCAGAAGACGGTTTGGATCCAGTTACGATTGGTGGGTGGCCACCGATATTCATCTAGATCAACAATGCTAAACTAGAGATACTACTATGTCTTGTGAACACGATTCACATTCCCTATTTCCCATCATAATAGATAAACATGTATTTTCTATTAGTACTTTAAGTAGTCTTGAGTTGACATGCATTGTTGGAATAGTGGTTGTCACAACATGCTCAATGTGAGCACTCACACTTAAGTAATCACTATGTCATTTTCAACAGTTTATAATGAGTTTTAAGGTAGTCAGCATGTAATCACATTGATCACAATATTTATAAGGTGTTTTTTTATATTTAATTAATAAAAAATAATAATTCATTAATATGTGTGTTGTTTACCTCATCCAATCTAGTTATGACATTCTTGTTTCCATAGGTATTCAGATAAACCAAATTATTTTCATTTTTTTTTCTTCTGAATACCTCTGGAAATAACTCTCACCACATAAATCTAATCAATAACATTCGTGTTGTAACCAAGGTTGTCCATAAGGAATAGGTAATATTTAAGTATGATGTGATTTAATTGTTCAATATAATAGTGTAATTAAATTGTGTCTACAATTTTAAATCATTTGAGAACTTGGTTTTTCCATACCAATGTCACTACCACTTTACATGCACCTATTGTTACCTCCATGGTTGAAAAAAAAATTATGACCTAGGATCACTTGCAACATTATGTCCACGTGACTACTCCATCAAAGATTTAGATATCAACCATACATGCACCCTTTGGCATTCCATCTTCATTACATGCATGTTTCAATAGAGTCAAGTTCATATAGGACCATAATAGCACATAACGAGATGTTATCATTATTATCCTAGACCACAAGTTGTTGGACCATTTATCCCTACACCCATTGGCTTTCCAATTTTTCTCAGCATGGCCCAAAGCTAGGTATTATACATCAACTTAATCCCATCAAATTACAATGTGTTGATATGGTTTTAGTTAATGTTTTCATTATTTTTATTCACCCTAATTTCTCAAGAATTTGTTATTTGCAACACATTAAAATTAATATTTATGCTTAATAATTTCTTGTAGATTACCATCTAAAGATCACACACAGATTTAACCATTTCTGATACCATAATTTTGAATGCATCTAACAACATATATAAAAAAAATGTGAATGCATATAACAAGCACACAACGTTCAAACATTCATTTTCACAACAGACTAATCATAATAAAACAACGTCACACTTATTTGTCTATAAATATTAACTAATTGGTTTCATATGAAGGATGAACCTCCCAGCCATAGGAATTTCTATTCATTTTCTCTCAACAACCAGCTACCCCTGAGCTGAGGCTATGCGTCCACAAGGATATTTGGTCGTCTCGATTATCCACTCTCCACACGCAGCAACCCAACCCAAATTCTACTCCAACAACAGTTCTAATCCACCAAGCTCTATTCCCCACAACCTGCACAACCCAAGAAATGTACACCCTTCATTGCTTTCAGTCCATCAAGTTGTACCATTCATATCAAGGATTTATGTGCATTCAGTTGGCCAGAAATTTCTCAACTGGGGACTTCTAGGAACTCCCAACTTCTCTAGGAGTGTTCACAACATCTTTCACAAGGCTCTTGAACCATTTCCACAAAAGGAAAACATACTATGATCTTACAACCCATTTTACAGGGACACTGTAATATACCTAGGGAGGTAATATGGGTTGTAATATGGGAGGTACCCAATGGGAATGGGGGTTAAGTATCATTATTGGAGGTTATTCAATGTAAAGTGGACTAGGTCCATCATAGTATTAAACAAGAGCTGCATGGTAGCTTAGTCCCTGCTAAGTAAATTTGGAAATACCACAAATTCCATCAAATATGAAAACAATATTTTAAAGTTTTGGTGAATTTGATTGCCCACAAGCGAACATTTATATTAAATTCAATTAAATTATTTGTTGGATGTCCGAGCATCACCTTTTTATTCTAATTTCATTGTATTGGCTCTTCTCACTTCCCACATCAGACGACATGATTATTTAATAATAAATAATATTTATATAAACACAAAAATTATTTCTATGGGCACGTCCACTTCCCACGTCAGACAGACGGGCATGAGTATTTAATAATAAATAATATTTATATAAACAAAAAAATTATTCTTGTGGGTGCATCCGGAAATATCTTGTGTGCATCGTCACATAATGGAATGGCCACCTGGACAACAGAACATAGACAATTCGATCTGTTCGATCTGACTGGGGAAGCTTCTAGACTCCCACTTCTAACAAAATATCTCCGCCAGTCAAGCACATGATTTTTTGCATGAGATCCGATCCACAGACATGGACCCGTAAAAGGAGGATCCGAGCTAAATGCACTTGTTTTAAGCATGCCTCTCAATGGTTTCGACCCTTAGCAGTTTTGTATTTCTCTGCAAATTGAGCTCATACAGACATAATGTCCGGTGCGAACGGGGAACTCACGTTTGGATATGGAGATCTATATTGGGAAATGTAAAATTAAAAAAATATTTTATTGTGGTGGTGTAATAAGTGTTATATATGTTGTACAACCAATTAGAATATTTTTTTATTGATTATGCAATTAATTTTAAATATTGAAATACGTTAAGGCAACAATAAGACTTGAAATATATTAACCAATTAGAGACGAGAAAAATATATATTTTTACTATATCAAAAAATATATATTTATTTTCTTAAGTTATAACATTACATTTTACAAACAAGTTTAAAATATAAACAAAATTAATGTCAAATCAATAGAAAAATCATTGCTATAGCCCTACTTTGGCAGGGACTAATAAGGCCCACTATGGTAGTTACATATAATAAAAGGGTAATTAGAAATAATAAATGGGCTTTCTAGAAGATTCATTCTCTAGAATGTTCCTATGAGATAGAGAATACTATAAAAGTATATGTAAGAAATGTAATTGGCATGGTGAAGAATATTGTTGATGTACAAGCAAGTATTGTTTGAGGACTTTTATCCTTATATAAGGATTAACATATGGTGTTACCCTACCTCAAGGGCTTTCTCTACATTTCTTGTGTTCAATGTTATGGTGAATGCTTTGGGTTTATGATTGGTCATTTATGAATATATTTGCATATCTAGTATTTGTATACAACATTTGGTATCATAGATCTTTCCTTGGGCAAGAAGAGAAGAATTTTTTGTTATTTTTGCAGAATTTTTCTAAGAAAAAAAAAGGGGTTGACAAACTTTAGGCTCTTATCTGAACCTTTATTCTCATAATTTTTAGAAATTAATTGGATATTTGGATTCCTCTCGGAAAAATACCCAATTTCAAAAAACCCATTAGCTGAAATGGATTCTAGGAAGTCAAGTTATGAGCATTTTAAATTAGAACTTTTTTTAGGGTTTTTCTGAAAAAGGTCATGATTTTCTGTCGTACGTTCTTTTAAACCCTAGTTTTGCTGCAAATTTGTTCCAAGAAATATTTTTTTTACTAGAAAATATGATAGCCCTAGTATTGAATAATTCACAAAAGAAAGGAAGTAAACTTGTAAAGAGCATTGGACATATTGGGTAGGTTTTAATTTAAGAGGTGATGCAACCATTTGGTGGAAATCACTTTGCTCTAACCAATTTGAAACATTTTCTGCTGAAGAATTGGAAAAATTAAGTTTAGACAAGTGGTATCGTTCCAAGAGTAAGGATAAAGAATGCACCAAGGGTTCGGGGAATCTATATTGTTGGTTCATGGTTGTATTCATAAAGAAACTGTCATTATTTCTATTAACCCTAGTTGCAGGAATAATTTTATCAATATTCAGTTGGTTAACAGATTGCAAGTTCCTACAAAGAATATACAAGGCACATAGGTTAAGGGTGAAAATGTTCAAATTTTTAAATATTTGAAGCTGAGTATGGATAAATATGTGTTGCATTCAAATTTTTGTGCTATAGATATAGAGGAGGTGGATATTGTTTTGGGATACCCTTGGATGGCCACCATTGGTACAATTAATATCAATGTGAAAAATAAGTTTTTGAAACGTTGGTACAAGAAAAAGAAGGTTACATTGCAAGATGTCTCTCTTTGTAAGAAATAAGGGAATATGGGGGAAAACATAGAAGTTATTCAAGAGTCTGAAGTAGAATCAGAGGCAAATTGTACAACAAGAGAGGCAACAAAGCCACAGAAAGGGCACAATAATTCATAAGAGCTTGTAATAGAAAATAAAATAAAAATTCTAGAGTTTGTAGTTGAATATGAGGGAGAGTCTACAAAAGGAGATGAAGCAAGGCCAAATGAAGAAAATAGTAATGAATTTAAGGAGGTTATTGACTCCAAGGCACAATGGGTTTCATATTTGAAGGAACCAATTCCTATAGTTGTTGTATATCTCCATCCACATCATAACGAGTGACATTAGTCATCTATAAAACGATGTGCACATCAACACACTTATGCACTAGCAGGGAACCAGAAAGGACACCAGCCAATAGGTGCATGGAGGATTGCTAGCACTGTCGAAAGACAACAAGTTAGAGACTCAACCCCATGCCAACATCTGAACGATGCAGAACAATATAGCAAGGCAGCAGGTGGAAATCATATTCATCTTCCATTAGGATGGATGGATGGTCATACTTGGTACCAGTTGCCTACAATTCTCAGTCGTTCATATCGTATGGTCTCTTCTCATGTTTCGGGGACAAAAAATTCTTAACAGGGGTGGAATGTAATATACCTAGGGAGGTAATATTGGTGGTAATATGGGAGGTACCCAATGTAAATGGGGGTTAAGTATCATTAGTGGAGGTTATTCAATGTAAGGTGAACTAGTTCCACCATAGTATTAAATAAGGCCCACTATGGTGGTTACATATAATAAATGGGTAGTTATAAATAATAAAAACGATTTCTAGAAGATTCCTTCTCTAGAATGTTCCTATGAGATAGAGAATAATATAAAATGATATTTAAGCAATGTAATTGGCATGCTGAAGAATATTTTTAATGTACACACAATTATTGATTGACGAGTTTTATCATTTCGTAACGATTAATATATGGTGTTACCCTTCCTCAAGGGTTTTCTCCAAATTTCTTGTGTTCAATGTTATGGTGAATGTTTTGGGTTTATTATTGGTCATTTCTGAATATATTTGCATGTATAGTATTGGTATACAACACACACAAGCAAATTTCCATCACAACAACTAAACAATGGTTACCTTCAAGAACAACATGGATGGTGCTCTTCCTGACACTCAACACCACTCTTGGTTCTCCATACCTAGATGTAAAAAATGTCTCCTTTCTACATACGAAGTTCCCTTCTTCTCCCTTTCTTTATTAACTCTCACTCATCCCAAATATTATTTACAATACTTCAGCCCCATTCTCCCAATAACTCTAGGATGTGACTCCTCACACCCACCCATTTACATGTGTCTAATGATTGGCTTTGGGAACATTCAAAAACAAATAGAAGGTTATACATAATGATAATAATTTTAGGAAAGTGGGTTGTATTAATACCCATGAATATTTACCCTTGGACCCCTCTCTCTTGTGGAATAATATCACCCCCCCCCCC
>SNQJ01S0003711.1:181188-192945 GCA_010110895.2 Picea sitchensis | reverse complement strand
CAATGTTCATAATATACAATTCGACCCCCAACGATATTAATCAATATGGGCTCTTTCTCTCAATCATATCAACTCACCAACCTAAATCACATTTATACAATTACATTATAATTGTAGGGGATGAAAACCAAGGATGTTATAATCCCCTCCCCTTATTTTTGCATTGTCTTTAGTGCACATGACCACTAAGTGTACATTCATTGTACAATTATGTCTCTCCATCCTTAATCAACATGCAGGCTCTCTGGCCTAATATCACATGGGAATTATGGCCCAAAAACATAAATACATAGGAACTGCAACCAAAAAACCATACATACATAACCCATTGGCATTCTTCTATAGTTATCTTGATTTCCACTAGCTCTCTTCCATGCAACCTACCCAATACAAGCAATGTACCCCTTCACTACTCTCATTCCATTGGGCTATACCATTTGTTTATCAAGGTCTCTCTAGCACATGTAACTAGTAATATCACTCTTGGGATATCAACGGACTCACTGCTAGAAAAACTATCAGTAAAACAACAACAATAAATTTATGTTATAGTGCAACTCAAACAAGAGTTTACTCTTTATACCTAACAACTTGGTTCTTCAACATTGGAACTCCCACATAGGATTTCACTCTTCAGGCCTGACAATTTGGTTCTTCAATCTTCAGTTCCAAACCACTCCTAGAATTCGCCATCCACTGTTATTATAATCCTTCAACTCAAGCATCCCTTTCACTGTAACATAGTCCATCAGTTGATCCATCATTTGATAGGGTTTTCTTACATAGGTAAATTCCAACTTATTGTTACACTTCCACTAGAAATTTGCAACCTATGGAAATCATTTCATCTACACCATATGCATACTGTCAATATGAGACATCATCATACATTTTCCATTATAAATTTCAAATTTGTTTTATACAGGAGAACATAATTTCCTAAGCATGAGTTTTCCACTCATAATTATTTGGCTCCTGCAGCAATAGGCATTGATCTTCTTCATGGGATTACACTATTTCCATATCCAAGACCATTTTTCATACATTTTCCCGATTTTCACTCAACCAAACATATTGTTAGCATATCATAACAATTTTCAATTAGTGATTTCTCAAATTCGTTTTATACTGGAAAATAAAATTTCCCAAGCATAAGATTTCTTCTCCTTATGTTTGGATGTTGCATTAGTAGGAATTGGTATTCCTTATGGGTTTACATCATTTCCACATCAAAGACCAGTTTTCTTGCAATTTCCTTAACTTTCATCCAACCAAACAATTTTCAATATTCGTTCAAATTATAATTTCACTGCCCCATTTGCAATTAGCGTATGAAGTAATTTCAAAATTGTATTACTCTAAAAATTCAATCACTTCCAACCGGTATTCATACTAAATGGAATGAACTATCATTCCTTGCACATGCATTCTCTATCATACCAAGATTTTCATAATGCAAGAAAACATTATCAAGAAATTGATGTGCCAATACCTATGGCCACATTTACACAATACATCCTTGCATTAACTCCAGAACATTGAAATTTTTAAACCTGTTAAGTAAAGAAATGCATAATATTCTTAAGAAAAGAATAAATTAATCAATGGATCGCACACATAGTACATCGAGATTTACACCGAAAACCCTTAACCGAGAGAAATATAGCCTTCCTTGGTTTCACACCTCTCAAATGTTTATTGTATTAATTTCACCATTCACAATACAATATATACAATATTTTAGGTATTCCACAACTACCAAAACCCTAATCCCTTAACCTAAGATTAATTTAGAAAACCACTAAAAATATAAAACATTGCCAGAAAAAAATAAATAGAGGCGTTGTTGGGAGTTGAGGGCTTCACTTGAGAAGGGGGGAAATCATGCCCCCCTATGAATCCCCCATGAAAAAACATATTACATGCATGTACACAAAGAGCTTCAGGTGGTGGGATCATCAAACCCTATCTTCATATCTGATGCACCCACACACACACATGCAAAGAATATAACACATACCCAACATTCTCCCACTTGTTAATTTCTTTGCGTACATGGGGTCACATGATTTCATAGTCAATGATATAGTGTAGAAATGACCATTTGTTCACTACACCAAAAGAACTTCTCAATGCTCATAGACTTTGTCAATGATTCTACCACATTCTTCAAAGTGTCAACCTTCTCCAGCTAGTAGTAACACCTTCTTGTCTTCAACCATGTCTCTTGCAAAGTGATACTGAACATCAATATGCTTTGTCTTTGAATTATAATTTATGTTCTTTTCTAGGAATATTTCATTATGAATGTCACAATATAATCTTACTGCTTGTTGTACAAACCCAATACCTCAACACAATCTATGTAACCATACTACTTCATTTTTTGCATGAGTGGCTACCATGTATTCAACTTATGTAGTTGAGAGTGCCACTATGGTAGGTACCAAATCTATTATAATAGGTAGAAAATAGAAATACTGCAAAATATACGAGTGGAAGAAAAAAATGTAGAGAACCACAACACCAAAAATGATACCTTTATTGATAGAAAGCAATGTTCACTTGCCTCTTCGAGAGGGAAACCTTTATCAAAGCATCACTCTATAACAATAATTCTCAATACAAGTCTTTCTCATTCCTCCTACTCTTATTTATACTAATTGTATATTCTAAAGAACATTCAAAAGGAAGATGTTTCTAGAAGTGGAAGCTTCTATTAGGTATTCTTACATTGACTTGTTCACATTTATTAAATTTTCCTTATTAACTAATGGAATCCTTTATGTTAAGAACCAAATATCAAAATAGAATAAAAAAACCTTAGAACAAGTACTCAACGCCTTTAAAAAGAGAGAATTTCAGATAATAATCCTCTTCTAGGGGGAAACATCCTTATACACCACATAAATTTCCCAAAAAAGATGATTCCAAATGAAAAAGGTATCCTTGGTATATATAGGAGACTAGGAGGTACAATTACAACTAATGGACCCAAACTGACATAAATAAAATAACATTACTAATGTAATATGCCCCAATTAAGGGGTAATGTGCCACTATTTACGGCTTAACATGCCCCTCCCCTTCAAACACTTATCACCCAAATGCTTGTATGAAGCTTCGAAATGCTTTGCATAGGGATCACCCAAGAAAGTAGTGAAACAATTATCTTTGAGTAAAGGGGATCCACAATATAATAAATAATGTTTAAAAGGTTAGTTCAAGGATAGGACATCTCACCACAAGCCGACCTATCACATCCATGAATATATGGTGGTATGACATTGCCATCATTTGTTCACCAAACCAGGGTAATGGATCTCAGTTACATGGATGAGAGAAACGATGTCTCATCATGAGCCAACCTTCTCATTTCCACTAGGTGTTTTTGGGTGACGTTGTCATTATCTAGTCACCATGCCAGGGAAATGACCTTCAACCTCTCCTTAAAATTATGAAAGAATGAAAGAATGGAAAATTAATGGGCTTGGAAAAAGTTCATTGTGGGCGAAGGTACCACACACCCTATACAAAGGCACCCATGAATGAGAGACTATGACCCCTTGTATTTCATGACTCTTATGCCCATTGAGACTTCACCCCAACCACTTCATCCACTTTGCATGTCTTAGTGAGGGATCTCTTGGAAACTCTCCTTGACCTAGTGAAAAATCTACCCAATAGGACACCTCATCAACCCTCCCATATTCAAGATTGACAAGTCATATATTGTCTATTAGCACTGAGAGTCACCCTCATATTGCGAGAGGATAAGCCTAATACCCATCAGAATGTTTGGTGGATGTTGGTTTTATGAGTGGAGGTCAAATGGACAAAACTCAGTACAGGAATGATTTTAACACAGAAACTAGGTAGCCAATGCACAGGGAAGTGAGGGCCTCATTAATTTTGGTCAGTGAATTGAGTTTAAGTGTGAGAAGAGGGAAGACTTAGTGAGAAAGTAGACAAATCTGCCATGGGCATCAGACTTTCAAGAAGCTTGGTGAAGAAAAAATCAGGCTCAAGATAAATCTTGAACTCAAGCTTCAGACACTAAAATATGTCACAGGAACACAGTCACAGCAACATAATGATCAAACCTACATCACAATTCAACTACAAAAACTCGATTGAATCCTCCATGCCTGAGCCTTTCAGCGTAAGAGGGAAAAATATAACAAGGAAGCTGACTAAAACTAGTCACAGAGATACTGTAATCAAACCTACATTACAATAAAAATACAACCCTCGACTGCATCCTCCATGCCCGATTGTTTTAGTACGGTTTTTTACAGAGATGAAAAGAGGTTGAATTCTATTAATGTGAAAGTCTCAAATTTGATACATAACTAGAGAACAGTTCTGCCATCAAAACATTACAAAATAGGGAACTCTTCTCAACCAGTTGACGACCTTAACAAAATATCAAATTGAAACATTTATACTCAGATCAATCCCCGACTATCAGGAGTGCGATCTGATCACTGCATTCAAAGCATTGCATCCGAGTAGTCTTTTATCAGCCTGTGCATGTATCCCTCTATCAGACGCAAGCTCAGGTCGGCATGGGTCTGCAGGGAAAATATGTCCACATGGGTACCATGGGTTGATGGTTCAGTTCCCATGGTCGGGCCTTCCATGCCTTCCATTTATGGAGTGAGCCGAGGTTTCAACCACCAAACCTACATTCCATTAACTGCTTTTCCTCGGGGACTCTATGAGAATTAAATCTCAAGGGGCGGCCACATCCTGCTCTCAGATAGGATGCCATATAAACATGTGATTGTGTCACTGTTCAAAAGTGGTTTGGGTTCAAACTGCTTTTAGGCCTGCAACCCACCACCTTTCGCCATGTAGCACTTTCTCCTTACCATGGTTTCAATTGCAGGACCACTCAAGAAAATTATCGCCCAAGTATGTTGCGTCCCCACAATGGACCGCGACCATAGATTTGGATGTTATCTGTGATCTGGGCACACCTACTAGATTTGGCACCATCACCAAGCTTAATCGCCCGCCAACTTTAGGATCTGCCAAAAGTGTTCTTTGGGATAGGGTGCTACCTTCTCCTTTGGTTTCTTCATAGATGTGACCTGGGGATATGACCTCACACAGACATCTAATTGTGGGCATGGACAAGAGTGGTTTGGAAACAAACTGCTTTTGTCCCCACAATTAACCATGAGTCACCACCTGTCCCCCTCTCAAAAACCATGGTTCTGATTGTGGCCCGCCTTTGAAATTTTAAATATTGAGCACCTTCCAACCCCGTACTAGAGCGTGACCAATGATCTTGCGATCTACGATGAGGCCCTTTGATCAACGACTTAGCTTTGAAAAATCGGATCTATACCCTCTCAAACTGATGACCACGATTTGCTTTGTGATTCGGGCTTCAGACCCTTTAAATCTCAAACTTCTTCTGCCTTCAGTGCTTTTACCAGGAGTCAACGATCTAATGACGTGTTTCATCTTGAATCGAACGACCGAGAATTACTTCAGAATTTTATCCGGAGTTCACGGATTTATGCCAGATGTCCCCTGGATCCTCCTTCAAGTAAATCCTCTGCAGCACTAGATCAAATGACGTGTGGCCCTCGGAAGATCATCAACTAAGATCCTTTCGTGTCTCCGGACTTTGGCAATTTCAAAAGTGAAACATGAAAAATCTCTCGGAGGAGAATCGTCGAATTGACGTGGTGGATTGAAGCCATATGATTTCACGGGTGTTGATGTGTCATGAAAGGAGGGTGACATGTGCTACACCCGAGTGACCTAGAAAGAGCCCCACATGTCCTGGCTGGTGAGTATGCCACATGCTTCGGCACTTCATGACTTTGGCCACTTCAGGGCTTCGGGCTTTGGCCCTTCCATACTTTTCGATGCACAACTCGCGTAATCCTCCAATGTAAAATCCCTGAAACACTTGATCTGATGATGTGTGGCCCCCAGTAGATCGATGATCCAAATTCATTTCAGGCCTTCGGCACTTCGGGAACTTTACACACTTCTCACTTCAAAACTCTCGAAGCTCATTTCCATGAACACTTGGATTGGATGCCACCTATCCCCTTCTCAATATCAACGACTCATGCTCACTCCGGGCCTTGGGACTTCGGACCTTTTGCTCTGGCGCTATACTTTGCGTAATTTTTTACTTCCAAATACCCGTGAGCCGTTGATCCGAACTGCTTCTGGAATCTCACCCGATGAAGGAATAAAATTATCTGTTGCTTGGGCTTCAAGCCCGAAATGGACTATTATGAAAGTTATGCTTTGTGTCCATGGTTGTGGCCTGCGATGAATAAGGATTTGTACATTTGGTTGTGGGATGGGGAAACAGAGAGACCAATGAATGGAACACAGGAGGTGAGTGCTTGTCCTTGGAGAAAAACAGAGGAGCTTGGGGTCGAGATTTATTTCGGGTAAGACATTAAGGGAAGCCAGGGCACATAGACAAAAAAGGGGCAAACATAAAACCGATTTTAACAGTCGAAAGGGACAAACTTCAAGACCTATCCTACAAAAAGGAGAGATACATGGAAAGGAATTATAGACTTAGGTATTAACAACGAACACATATGACTCTCTACCACATTATGTGATAACAGTGTCCTTGAGAAATTAATTGTTTGATATAGTGATATTTGATGCTCATACTTAGGTGGTTAATTTATTGATTGGATTCACTTATCATGATGTTATAAATTGAGATCCTTAGAGGGCATGCTCATTTGTCTTTGCAGGACCTAGGTAGTGGAAACTTTTGGGAGAACAAGCCTAGCTTGAGATTCCATAGGGTTGCAAGCCCACAGGTTGGATGAAATATTGAAATCCTGGAGGACAACTGGATGGACCTAGCCCATGCTTCACTTGCCAAATGATTTTCCTACGAGAGGCAAAACGCCACCTACTAGGGAATGACGTCACTTTTGGGGGCTAGGGTTTGGTGGTGATGTAGCCACTCATTGACACATGAAAGTTTTGAGGAAAATAAGGTCTTCACCATGAAGAGATTGTCTAGATTCTTGACATGTGGCCTTTGGAGGCTTACCCATGCTTCTCCAACACCAATGACTTCTTATAAGTGGAAAAACGTCACCTAAAGGGGAGACGTCGATGTAAAATTAGGGTTTTATTTGTTCAAAACTGGAACTTTAAATGAATTGTTTAATATTACTTTTTTAAAGGGGGCAAGATTAGGGTTGTTGACCACTAGTCTTTTGGTTTACCCCTTAATTTATGGACAAGTCACCCTAGTGACATTTTGTATAAATAAGAGATCATAAGATCTCATTTGGACATAACTCTCCCTCTTGTTAGAGGACTTGGATCTGAAATTTTCACTACATTTGTCTCTTTTGCACTTTTTTATGGCTATCTCTTGTGAATGGTTGATGGAGGAGTGAGGCGATAGCCTTGGAGGAATGATTTTTATATTTTATGGTGGATTATATTAGCATCTTTATTGATTTCGATATGGTATTTTACCCTCATTATCAGACCCTAACTAAAGATAATTTCCTTGGGAAGTAAGAGGATTTACACCCCCAAGGAAGTAGAATATCTAGTTCATTCATTTGAACCCATTAACCCAGTAGTAAAGGCACTAGTCATCTATACTTTTCATTGGAGATATAAAACCATTTCCTTGGGAAACATGAAGTTTCATATTTTGAAAGATCTCTTGCTTGAATTTGGTTTGCTACATTGAGAGGAGTCTTTCCTGACTAGGGCCTCCCCTCTCTCCCACTACTTTACTTGTTGTTAAAAACCCTAACCTACATACATTAGGGCTCATCTAACTTATATAGATAATTAATCCTAACTCCTAAATTAACCCTAGACTAACTCTTAAATTTTTCTCATTTACTCTACTAAATAGGGGGAATATTTTGGGCTAACTGTTGGAATATTTTGAGGGTGTAATTTGCTAATATAAGTGACTTAAATATACAGCCATAAGGCTGCAATTTTATGTAGAAAATGCATGTTTCCAACAGCCATCTTCTCTTGCCTCTTAAGTGCATTTTGTCATCCTATATTCATTTCTAATATTGATGTTGATTTTCTTAAATAGTTTAGATCTTTGTAGGTTGATTTAGATGCTTTTTTTTTCTGATATAAACTATCATATACTATTTACTTTATTTGTTGATATAAACTACCAATAGTATTTTATATATCCTTCACTGGAGAAAATGGTGCACCAGAGTTCATTTTGTGAAATGGACATGTATTTCATGGATTGTTGTAGTTCTACAAGTTTTCCTTGTAATATTTTCTTGATTGTTGATTAAGTCGACGCTCCATTATCATCCATCTCAATGTACTGAGCCTTTTTCAATGCATTCTCGCATGACTAAATGTCATACATTTGTAATGGAGATCAATTTTTTTGTAAAATTCCTACCACATACCATTGTACAAGTAATATTTCTTTCATTGCATAAGGAATTTTGCTTAATAGGTCTTTGAATATTTTATCATATTCTCGGACGGTTTTTCCCATACTTTGTTGATGTATTTTAGTTTTTCCTTAGCCAAGTAGCTTACATATTGTGTATTAAATAATTTGAGAAAAAAAATGATTTATATTTTCCTTTGATCTCTATTGATTGTCTGTAAAATTCATGAACTGAGTGAGGGCCCTAGCTCGAAGCAGGAAACCAAATTATGTCATCTCCTTATCTTCATCAGTAATGTTTGTTTCATCCTAGAATATCTCACAAATGAATGAATGTCATTTGGTATCTTCATCAGCTTCGTAAATGGGAATATGGTTCATTCCCATCGTGGTTTTCTTGTGGTTTTTAAGAATTGTAACTACTGCAATATTTTGATTACAAGTCAACTCAGTCGTCGATACAGTCTTACTTTGTGGATTTGAGATCTGAGTGTTTGACTAGACTAATACAATCTGATGTTGGTATTTAGTCATAATGTATTCTAGTACTAATTTAATTTTTCTTCGTTTGGGATCATATTGTATGTTTGAAAACCTTTATCTATATATTCTACAAATCATCCTCTCAAAGGTTGTGACAATTCGTTTTCTCTATATGTCGATTTAGAATATTCAAGAAGTAAATTTGGCAAGGGTGTGAAGTCTGTGAGAACTCTTATATGTATGAATTCATCCTCTAGTCAATTTTGAATAGTCTCTCCTGCTTCAATTAGAAGCATATCGCTTATATGACCATCATTGTTAGTTCGGCACCATACTATCAAGGATTGAGTATCCACATGAATTTTCTAAGTCAGGAAGTCTGTAATACGTGGGTTAGGGTTTCGTGTGCGAGAATGTTGAATTGTGGGTCCTGAATCATCAATCATCAATCTTCATAGTGTTGACTTTGTTTATTTGTTCTTGGGAACCACTAGTTGTGATACTCACTTGGAAGATTTCATTCCACCCAACATTTTGTGAGGTGCTCTTTATGGCTTCTCCAATACAATTTCATGCCTGGGTAGGATTTTGATGTGAACCTTTTGGATCCCTTTCATTTTGTAACTCTTCTTGACTCTTTTTCCATTTGTCCTACTCCATTCTTTGGATGTCAGTTGAGGGTTTATAGACCTACATTCGTCATGCAAATTTCCATATTGAATCTAATGCATCACTTATTTAAGTTATATTCCCCTCAACTTCAAACATTTTTTACTTTGGTGCACTCAACTTGACTTATATCATCTCGAAAATTATCCAACACCCCATTGTCGGCCCGACACACTTGAATTCAACAGTGTCAATCATTCTTGTTGTTCTCATTTATTTAAAAATAAATATCAGGCTTATCATGTATCTTTGCAACTGGCTTCGAGGAAATATTCCCACTCTTCTTTATTTTCTTGATAATTGGAGTTTGGTGGAGGATTGGCCAAGAGGGGTCGGTATTCTACGATGTCTCCAACACCTGTTTCTAATAGGAATTTATGAAGAAAGGATAAGAAAGTGAAAAGGAAAACATCGTGCAAGTGAGTGTAAAATTTTTGTTTTATGGTTTCAATTGATGATATTTCTCCAATTTCTTGTTCTTTAATATAATCATGTACAATTATTTCAAACCACTCGTTCAATTTATTTCTTCCTCTGTTTATTATTTTGTGCATCAATTCTTCATGAGGAGTAAGTTTCAACATTAGGTGATTGATTGAGATATTTGAATAGTTCCTTTGGGATAGATTTCAGTAATTGTTCATGTGTTTTAGAGAAGTATTGTGTACGTTCTTCTACTCGTGTTAATCGATTTCCCCTTGCATAATTTTTTATGTAATTATTAATTTTGTGCTCCCACCATTCATGTATTTCTTCCAAACATAACATCTATGTGCTTCATATTTTGTACATACCCGATTTCATAACTAATGGAAACAAATCCAATGTTGTATTCTGAGAGAAAATACAAGAAGGTTACTAGTATTTCCTTACATAGAGAAACATATATTACAATATTATGTATAAGAACACGTAGATATACAAGGAAGCATACACAAGTAATGGGAGAGCCATCAATATGCACTTGTATCATATGTAAAAAACACTTCACCTCTCTCTATGACATAGTATCACACACACACACACACACACACACACACAAAGATATACATGTCATTGTAGTTACTTGTCGGTTATAATTCTTAACTACTTGGTGAGTGGACTTTAACTGTCTTTTTTACCGACTCCTCTATTCGGCTTTTACAATCGACCTGTATGGTTGACTGGTGGGTCTAGTAGGCAGATCCAACAAGCCCCTGCAACAAATCCCACCCATCCATCAAAAAAAACTCTCCAATCATTAAGGTTGTAAATGATACATCTTATTGTTCTTGTGCTTGCAATGAGGTAGAAGGAAATATATCTAGGGAGCATTCTCAAATATTTGAAACTTAGAGGATTGTCATGTTGATGTCAATGTTTCTAGAAACAATGAGTTTTATAGATAATGATACATAAAAGTGGGGAAAGTGGAATGATCAGAGTAAGGAATTACTGAAGTAGAAAGTTGATTAAATAGAATCACAACTCTCATTGTTGTAATTCCAATTTTAGTCTTTGTGATGTAGATTAGGTCTACTTTGTGTAGGCCTATACATAATATTAATTAAGAACATACAAGTTATCATTGATCTTAAGGAGTTTTTTAATCTTGTTGTGCCCCTCACAACTACCCTCTAAAATTCTTTGTCCCAGAGGATTTCATAAGGGTCCCCCTATCAAATTTTTCCACAAATAATTTTATCACTACCGAATTGATTTGGTACTGGTACATGAAACTGTTATTCTATAAAAGAATTCTTAGGTTTAACCAAAGAAATCTATGATGATCAGAGATTTTTTTAAGTTGTATCCTACCTTTGTTAGTCCCTTTCTCTCATAATATGAACTAGAATTTATTTTCAGGAATTTGGTTGTAATTACAAGGAAAATATTCAGTCATGTGAGCCAAAGGGATATTGGATCACTCCCCATCAGGACGTCTCCACTCAAGATCAATTAACATGCCATTTTCATATCCTTGACAAGATCCAAAAGTTGATAGGCTATAATATGCCTTCTATTGGAATAGTCTTATAAGAGCTATGGAAAAATTATGAGAACGAAAGACCAAAAGTCTCCAGACTATTCTCTATCTTATTATCCTTGACTGGGTTTATGTCCTTAAGAGTTCCAAAGCCACAATGATCTCTCTCAATGAGAAATTAAAAAATGCCAATGCTAGAATGAGAGAGGGTACCCTCCTTTTTCGTTTT
>SNQJ01S0003711.1:155321-181138 GCA_010110895.2 Picea sitchensis | reverse complement strand
GAATAATATAAATTAAAGAAAAACAATTTTTATGTTATTATTTTCAATATAAGTCATCTAAAGATAATTTTGAAAAAGGATAGAGTGATTCTCACATCTATTTTAATTATTAAAAAAATAAATTAATAATATTTTAATTATTAAAATATAAAATAAATGAATATTTTAAGTTAGTGATATTTATATTATTAATTTCATATTTTAAAAATAATAATAAAATTATTATTATTTGCAATTCTTTAGAATTTTGTTTTTATGTTTTAAAAACGTTAAAATAAGTTTTCCAAGATCACTATAGTTTTGTTGAGTTAAAAGGTTAGCAAGGTTTGTAGTGTGACAAATATTTTGAAATTGAGATCTAATTTGGGTATACGCTAAACAATCTAAGAGAAGGTGTTTTTCATCTACAACTTTCTTAGTGTCACAAAGTTGACACACTCTTTCATCCCATGGCATTTTAGGAATTGACCAAGGCCCACTTTCAGTATGGAGTTGGCTAGAATTTGTTCTTATCTTAACAATGCTTATTTTTTTCTTTACACTTGTCAAAATAGAGAGATAATTTTGATCTTCTATATTAGGGTTGATTACATCTTTATAATATCTTAGTTTTATTTTTTCCTCTAACTCTTTATCACACCACATTTTCTCCTTAAATTTTATCCTTATTCTGCAAAATGGTGTCTTCCATGATTCCCCAACAGCGTAGCCTTATCCTTATCCTTATTTTCTCTATCTTTCTCCAAGATTCACTAGAGATACTACATCTCATATTCAAAATTTGACTCATTTACAATTGTTTTCAAGCCCATAATATGCTTCCCATCCCCCAATAATCATTTCTTAATGCTATAATTCCATTTGAGCTTGTGGTGAATATAGATTCCAAGATATTTGTATGAAGTCACTTCCTCCAAGTTGTTGCAAGTTGTTGTTGTCATATAATATGGTATCATAAGTGACCTTATTGGATTTAATGATCACGACCTTAAAAAAAATACACTTTATAAACTTAAAATTAAAATAATTTAATAAAATTGCTTAATAATTTTAGTTATCCTATATTTTATTTAAATTTTTTCTTATAAATTTATTCAATCAAATAATTGAAGTACAAATTTATTTAAATTATTAATTTATTGAAAATAACTTATAAACAATTATTTAAATCTTTAAATTTTTATATTTTAATTTTAATCCTGAAAATAACGTCCTCAAATAAAACATGTTCCCATGTAAATACAACCTAAGCACCCAAATAATATCAAAGTTCTTCATCCTACATACTTTTTCTTTTACTAAAAAAAATACATCTAATTCCTTCCCTTCTTTTCTATTTCTCCAAAATGCATGCACATTTTCCCTAAATTAAAATCCTCTATGTGCTATCAATTTGAAAAACAAGCTTTCATCATCACTCTTTTGATTTATGGAAATTTTGGTGATAGATTCAAATTTTGTGGCATATTTGCCAATAACTTTAAGATATGGAACATCTTTTTTTAGTTTTTATTGTATTTAATCTTTAAAATATGGAACATGTTTTTTAGTTTTTATTATATTTAATTTTCATAAACATTTAATAATTTATTATTTTTTTTATTACATTAATTTTGAACATGAAAGTGAAGAGTGTTCCAAAACCTCAAATTTTCAATCCAAAACTTAAAGTTCAAAAATTGAAAAATCCACAAACACTAAAATTGGAATATAAATTATAAAGTTTGGATCTTCAAGCAAACACCCCCATTATCCTTGATTGAAATGAAAAAACAGTATTGGATATTGTGAACCCAATATATTTCAGTAATGTTTCTAGGTTTGGAAACCCACTTAGATGCACACTTGTTGAAACCCTAGATGGTATAATTCGTATTTATAATATATATTACCCAAGTAAGTGACACGCTTTATCATATAATATTTTATAGCGGTCAAAAGCATCTTAAATATGAAAATGGGTTGAATTATGAAGCATATATAAGTTTTGAATTATGAAGCCATAAATATGTTAAAGAATAGAAAATAGATATATTTAAACTTTTCATAAACATTCATACCAATGAAAACACTAAGAGAATTCATATTTATATTGAGTGGTACTCTTAAATACTAATTATTCATAATAGGTTGGATATGTAGTACATGGTTTTTGAAAGGGAAATATCATTACATTTTTTTAGAAAACTATATGTAGAGTATGTGTTAGGCAAACATGTTAACTCTTTTTAGTGCTTAGCATTATAGGGTTAGGCATGGTTATGTGACAACATTGTCTTAATGCAAGTTACTTAGATCTAAAACACCCAATCCCTTAACATTGTAGGAGTTTACCTAGGTCGTAGTTTCACATTCATCTCATTTGTTTCTATGAACATAAGAAACATTGCTCCTCCTCACATGGACAATGGTGCATCATGCCACCATTATTCAGGGAATTCACTAGTTGAGACCATCATCTAATGGTAGGATAGGGTCAGTGTTTACTAATGATGCTAATCATTCCTCGTGTGGCAGGGATGGGTATCCATATAGAAATAGAGGTGAACAATCATATTTTTTTTTCACATCCCTAGACATTGTTTGGCCATATTTTCTAAATCCTTTCACCTCATGTCTCCCATGATGGATTCTTGAGCGAGTCTAGTACATTGATATGTACTATTTTTTTTGGATTTATAACTATTCAAGTGATTTTGTTCACATTGATTTTTTCTTAAAGTGTTTATAAAGCTAATATCTAGATTTTAAACCTATGGTTTTTCTCTCTATCTTCTCCACCCCATAGTATTCATGTGTCCACACCCACTTTAGAAGTGAGCATCATAGTGGCAACATCCAACATCTCTATTGCACACACTAGGTAATTACTTAATTTATTTCTTTGTTTGTTTGTTGATCAAATTAATTTATTACTTTTCCTTTTGAGTTTGTTCCAAAGCCAAATTATAATAGAAACTTTTAATGGTTTATACACAGGTTGTTAACCCCATTCTAAACACATAGGTCAATGTCACAACAACTTAAAAAAAGGGTCAACATCATGGTGTTAAAGATTCCCCTATAATGTTTTCTAAATGTTATATGTGATTTATTTATTTGTTGATAAAATTGATTCATTGCTTTGTCTTTTAAGATCTACTTAATGTTTGTTAATTGTTTGTGTAGGTAAGTGTTGATCTAATTTGTTCTATTCCCAACTATGGTGTTGAAACCAACTCGAATGGGGTCAACCAAGAGGTAATATTAGTTAGATCATAAAGCTATATTATTTGCTATGATATTTTTCTTCATTTTTGTGTGTATGCAATCCTCTTGAGATGTTTGTTTGCAATTGATCCAGATTATTTTTGGCATGAAATGAGAGCAAAGATATAAAACAGAAATATATGGAGATATTGCAAGAGAACCAATAATATAACATAGATATATCGGATATATAACAAGAGCCACAAATATACAGTAATAAATATTTTCTATTAATGAGGGAAATGTACAAAAATGTAGAAATACAAAGTGAAAGACTCGCTAGAAGATGATTACAATGAAACGACTACTCGCATTTGCAAGAAGATGATTACAGTGAGGCTCTAAAGGCATTTTTAACATAAATAAAATACAAAACCCTAACTCCAGAAGATGAAAATCCAACAGTTTTGTGGACCTCATTTTGGGTAGTTTGGTGTATTAACTTATCGAGGAAGTAACTTTGGATTACGATCTCCGTTTCGGGTGCACGATAGCTCGTTGGAAAGATATAGTCAAGGAGATTAATTTTGCGGGCTCAATCAGAGCTTTCAACTAACATTGAGGTGATTGATACAAAAAAAAACTTCATTTAGGCCCTCAAAATGGCCCTGAAATTTTAGGAACTGGAAAACTGCTAAAAATAGTAAATTGCCATAAGATTGTTTGGAGCCAGTTGGGATAGGTGGGTGGCCATAGATATCCACCTGGATCAATCCTCCCTCCTTAGTAAGAAATTGTTTCCATTGCATTGAGTGTCTGAGGAGAGGGAAAAGAATTTATTGAATCTACATCTTGATGAGTTGCTTTCCTTGTTGGAGAAGTTGTGTTGCTTAGCTTATTGAAGGTTGTCATGAACCTGTGGCTAGGAGGGTTGGACATTTTTAACTATTCTAGCTACATGAGATTTTTGTGTGTAGAAGGAATCTTTACACTTTCCTACAATATTGTCAACCTGCTTCTATTGGATAGAAGGTGCTTAGACAGAGCCTTTAGTGCTTGTAGTGTCCTTTTGTTCACCTTTTGAACAGATTGTGAATAAGTTGAATTTTACAGTATGAGATACTACCTTGTAGCATTGTTTAGGTGGGCCAGTAGTCAGAAATAGATATGGTATCCTTTAGAGATGACCCCCCAAAGTAATACTGACACTGCGGGGTCGAAACTCATAAATAGCAAGGCGCTTCCACATATATGGATCGCCCAAGAGAACATCACAAACATACAATGGGGAAACATCAAATAATACCTCATCCTTGAAGGGTTGGATTCCGTATGATAATCAAAATTGTTGGCTAACACGAAGATCTTATCCCTAGTGAAGCCACCCGATGTTGTATGGTTGCGAGTGTGGTGTTGTCGACAATCTCAATTGTTTGACAACCTGTACTGAGATGAGGTTCTTCTGTCTTCTGATATCAATAATAAAATTTAGTGGGGTCCCCTTCACCCACATATGTGAATGAAAAATGTTCTCCCACTCTTTAGGATCTACTGGTTCTTATGTTTGAATTGTTGTGGTCATGACAATAGCAGTGGGTTATGCGTCGATGGTCTGTCTTCTACCATTATTTTCTGAATCAGATCCTGAATCAGGTTTTGACTCCTTGTCTTTGATCTCGACCACCAATGACTACTTTGAGAGACATTCATTGGTGTTGTGTCAGGGGATTTTGTGGAAATCACATAATTTTCCAGTGCCCTTCGTCTTTCTGTTACCCTTCTTTTCCTATGGCTTGGAATGGTTGTCTAAAGGTTGGTTGTTAGGGTCGTCTTTACCATATTTTGGTTTTTCTGGATTTGCAGACCCGAACTCCCGCTTATTCTAGTGCTTAAATTGCAGCTCAATTTTAACAACATATCGATAAGAACCACCCAGTGATGAGATGTCCATAAAATTCATTTAAGTTTGGATGTATTTGTGTAGAGCCCCATGGTATTTCAAAACCAAATTTTGCTCAGAGTTTTGATACCCAACTTGGTGCACAAGGTATGGAATGTATTGGTGAACTCCGACACTGCTTGGCCCCTCTCTTGCCAGAGTGTGGTCCATATCATGTAATGTTCATCATAGTTTCCAATAGGGTAATATTGTTCCTTGACCACATCCACAAAAAAAACCCAAGTGGGCTTGGCCCCAAATATTCTAGACTCCTCTATGGAACTTTTCTCCTAGTAAGTTTCCCACCAATGTTTTACATGGGGGAGATCCTTAAGTACTATGAAGGTGATATTTTCCCTGTCGAAGAAATTATGAACAAAGAAATAACCTTCTAGCAGATTTAACCATTTTTCTAGGGCATCTGCATCTATTTGTCCTTCAAATACGGAAATATCAAAATTAACTTGTACCTTAAAAAGAGAGGTGCCTCCAAAGTGGCCACTTGATGAATATGCACCTGTTCTTATTGATAGGCATTGAAGGATGTGGGAAAAATTCTCCATCATTTCGTCCCTCTGTCATGTGAGATCTTGCTCAAGCAACAGATTAATAGAATTGTCTTCTCTATTGTTTTTATTTTCTTCCACCATGGAGGGTTTATTTGGTGCGAGAGAGAAATTATCCTCAAGAGATACAATCTCGAGACCCAACTTTCTATACTTGGATCTTGTCGGGGACATGCACTAAAAAAAATAATCAAGAGCATCTTGCTCTGATACCATTGATCCAGATTATTTTCGGCAGGAAATGAGAGCACGGATATAACACATAAATATATAGAGATATTGAAAGAGATCCAATAATAGAAAAGATATATATCAGATATTTTAACAAGATTCAAAGATATACATTAATACAAAACTTCTATTAATGAGCAAAATGTACAAAACTGTAGAATTATAGAGTGAAAGACTCACTAGAATGGTGGCAGCTTATCTCTAAGAAGAGATGCGAAGGATACTCGAATTTGAAAGAATATGATTACAATGAGGCTCTAAAGGAATTTTTAACTTAAAGAAAATCCAAAACCCTAACCCCAGAAGATGAAAAGCCAACAATTTTGTGGACCCTGTTTTGGGTAGTTTGGTGTATCAACTTCCTGGGGACGTAACTTTGGCATACGATCTTAGTTTGGGGTGCATGATAGCTCGTTGGAAAGGTACTTTTGAGGATGTTTATTTTGGGGGATCAATCAAATCATTCAGCTGTCATATAGGTGATTTATCCAAAAAAAAACTTCATTTAGTCCCTCAAAATGGCCCCGAAAGTTTAGGAACCGAAAAACTGCTAAAAATAGTAAATTGCCAGAAGATTGTTTGGAGTTGGTTGGGATAGGTGGGTGGCCACCGATATACACCTGGATCAATCCTACCTTGTTAGAAATAAGTGGTATCCATTGCATTGAGTGCCAGGGGGAGAGGGAAAATCATTAACTGAATTTGCATCTTGATGAGTTGCTTGCTTTGTTGGAGAAGTTGTGTTGCTTAGCTTGTTGAAGGTTTTCATGAACCTGTGGTTGGAAGGGTTGGAAATTTTTAACCAATTTGACCACATGATATTCCTGTGTGCATAATTAATCTTTACACTTTGTTGCAATCTTGTCGATGTGCTTCTGTTGGATAGAACGTGCTTGGACTGAGGTTGTAGTGATTGTAGTGTTCTTATGTTCACCTTTTGAACAGATTGTGCAGAATTTCAATTTTGTAGTATGAGATAATACCTTGTGGCACTGTTTTGATGGGATAGTATTCAAAACTACCTCTGGTATACTGTAGAGATGACCCCCCAGCATAACAATGAAATTGTGGGGTCAAGACTCATAAATAACATGGTGCTTCCACATATATGGTTGGCCCAAGAGAACATCATAGACATCCAATGGGGAAACATAACATAATATATCATCCTTGAAGGGATGAATGTCATATGAAAATCGACACTATTGGATGACATGAAGATCTCATCCCTGGAGAAGCCACTCGATGTTGTATGGTTGTGGGTGTGGTGTTCTTAACAATCCCAATTGTTTAATGAGATTTGTTGAGATGAGGTTCTTCTGGCTTCTGCTATCAACAATAAAATGTAGCAGGGTCCCCTTCACCCACATCTATGAATCAAAAAGTCACTCCCCCTCTTCAGGATCTGTTGGTTATTATGGTTGAATTCTTGTGGCCTCCACAATAGAAGTGGGGTTTGCATCAATGATATGTCTTCTACCAGTATTTTATGAATCAGATCTTGAATCAGGTTTCAACTCCCTGTCTTTGGTCTCATCCACCAATGAATTCTTTGAGTGACATTCATCGGTGTTGTGCCAAGTGATTTTGTGTAAATCACACCATTTTCCAATGTTCTTCATCATTCTTTTACCCTTTTTTTTCTGTGGCTTGGAATGGTTTTCTTAAGGCTGGTGGTTAGGGTCATATTTACCATATTTTGGTTGTTTTGTATTTGCAGACTCAAACTCCTTCTTGTTCTGGTGCTTAAATTTCTTCTTGATTTTAACAGCATATCGATAAGAAACACCCAGTGATGAGATGTCCAAAAAATCCATTTCAGTTTGCATGTATCTGTGTAGAGCCCCATGGTATTTCAGAACCAGATGTCACTCGGAGTCTTTGATACCCATATTGGTCTACAAGGTATGGATGATATTTTTGAACTCTGACATTTCTTGGCCCCCCTCTTGTCGCAGTGTGTTCCATCTCGTGTACTAGGCGTCATAGTTTCCAACAGGGTAATATTGTTCCTTGACCGCATCCACAAAAAAATCCCAAGTATGCTCAACCCCATATATTCCAGACTCCTAGATGGAACTTTTCTCCCAGTAAGTTTCCAACCAATGTTTGACATGGGGGGGAGCCTTAAGGAGTGCAAAGGTGATATTTTATTTGTCGGAGAAATTATGAATAGAGAAATAACTGTCTAGCATATTTAACCATTTTTCTAGGGCATCGACATCTATCTTTCCTTCAAATATGGGAATAACAAAATTAAATTGTACCTTGAAAGGAGAGGTGCCTCCAAAGTGGCCACTTAATCAAGACACACTTGTCGTTATCTACATGCATTAAAGGATGTGGGAAAAAATCTCCATCATTTCGTCTCTCTATCGCATGAGAGCTTTCTCAAGTAAGAGATTAATAGAATCGTCTACTCTATCGTTTTTATTTTCTTCTGTCGAGGTTTTCTTGGGCGTGCGAGAGAATTTTTCCTCAGCATGCGAGAGAAATTATCCTCAAGATAGACAATATTGAGACCCAACTTGCTATACTCGTACCTTTTCGGGGACATGCACTGAAAAAAATGATCAAGAGCAGCCTACTTTGATACCACTGATCCAGATTATTTTCGGAATGAAATGGGAATGAAGATATATCACAGAAATATACAGAGATATTGCAAGAGAGCCAATAATATATATATATATATATATATATATATATATATAGAGAGAGAGAGAGAGAGAGAGAGAGAGAGACTCACTAGAATGGTGGCAGCTTATCTCTAATAAAGGATGTGACGGCTACTTGCATTCACAAGACGATGATTACAATGAGGATATAAAGGTGGTTTTAACATAAATAAAATCCAAAACCCTAACCCCAGAAGATGAAAAGCCAACATTTTTGTGGACCCCGTTTTGGGTAGTTTGGTGTATCAACTTCCTGGGGGCATAACTTTGGCATACGCTCTTCGTTTGGGGTGCAAGAGAGCTCGTTGAAAAGGTATCGTCGAGGAGATTCATTTTGGTGGCTCAATCAGAGCCTTTAGCTATCATTGGGATTCGTTATCCTAAAAAACCTTCATTTAGGCCCTTAAAATGGCCCCAGAAGTTTAGGAACCAAAAAGCTATTAAAAATGGTAAATTTCCAGAAGACGATTTGGAGCCAATTAGGATTGGTGGGTGGCCACCAATATCCATCTAGATCAACAATGCTAAACTAGAGATACTACTATGTCTTGTGAACACGATTCACATTCCCTATTTCCCATCGTAATAGATAAACATGTATTTTCTATTAGTACTTTAAGTAGTCTTGAGTTGACATGCATTGTTGGAATAGTGGTTGTAACAACATGCTCAATGTGAGCACTCACACGTAAGTAATCACTATGTGATTTTCAACAGTTTATAATGAGTTTTAAGGTAGTCATCATGTAATCACATTGATCACAATATTTATAAGGTGTTTTTTTATATTTAATTAATAAAAAATAATAATTCATTAATATGTGTGTTGTTTACCTCATCCAACCTAGTTATGACATTCTTGTTTCCATAGGTATTAATATAAACCAAATTATTTTCATTTGTTTTTATGAATACCTCTGGAAATAACTCTCACCACATAACTCTAATCAATAACATTCTTGTTGTAACCAAGGTTGTCCATAAGGAATAGGTAATATTTAAGTATGATGTGATTTAATTGTTCAATATAGTAGTGTAATTAAATTGTGTCTACAATTTTAAATCATTTGAGAAGTTGGTTTTTCCATACCAATGTCACTACCACTTTACATGCACCTATTGTTACCTCCATGGTTGAAAAAAAAATTATGACCTAGGAGCACTTGCAACATGATGTCCATGTGACTACTCCATCAAAGATTTAGATATCAACCATACATGCACCCTTTGGAATTCCATCTTCATTACCTGCATGTTTCAATAGAGTCAAGTTCATATAGGACCACAATAGCACATAACAAGATGTTATCATTATTATCCTAGGCCACAAGTTGTTGGACCATTTATCCCTACACCCATTGGCTTTCCAATTTTTCTCAGCATGGCCCAAAGCTAGGTATTATACATCAACTTAATTCCATCAAATTACAGTGTGTTGATATGGTTTTAGTTAATGTTTTCATTATTTTTATTCACCCTAATTTCTCAAGAATATGTTATTTGCAACACATTAAAATTAATATTTATGCTTAATAATTTCTTGTAGCTTACCATCTAAAGATCACACACAGATTTAACCATTTTTGATACCATAATTTTGAATGCATTTAACAACATATATAAAAAAATGTGAATGCATCTAACAAGCACACAACATTCAAACATTCATTTGCACAATAGACTAATCATAATAAAACAACGTAACACTTATTTGTCTATAAATCTTAACTAATTGGTTTCATAGAAAGGATGAACCTCCCAGCCATAGGAATTTCTATTCATTTTCTCTCAACAACCAGCTACCCCTGAGCTGAGGCTATGAGTCCACAAGGATATTTGGTCATCTCGATTATCCACTCTCCACATGCAGTAACCCAACCCAAATTCTACTCCAACAACAATTCTAATCCACCAAGCTCTATTCCCCACAACCTACACAACCCAAGAAATGTACACCCTTCACTGCTTTCAGTCCATCAAGTTGTACCATTCATATCAAGGATTCCAGTGAATTCAGTTGGCCAGAAATTTCTCAACTGGGGACTTCCAGGAACTCCCAACTGCTCTAGGAGTGTTCTCAACATCTTTCACAAGGCTCTTGAACCATTTCCTCAAAAGGAAAACATACTACGATCTTACAACCCATTTTACAGACACACTGTAATATACCTAGGGAGGTAATATGGGTTGTAATATGGGAGGTACCCAATGGGAATGGAGGTTAAGTATCAGTATTGGAGGTTATTCAATGTAAGGTGGACTAGGTCCATCAAAGTATTAAACAAGAGATGCATGGCAGCTTATTCCCTGCCAAGTAAATTTGGAAATACCAAAAATTTCATAAAATATGAAAACAATATTTTAAAGTTTTGGCGAATCTGATTGCCCACAAGAGAACATTTATATTAAATTCAATTAAATTATTTGTTGGATGTCCGGGCGTGACCTTTTTATTTTAATTTCATTATATTGTCTCT
This sequence comes from Picea sitchensis, assembly GCA_010110895.2. Classification (NCBI taxonomy): domain Eukaryota; kingdom Viridiplantae; phylum Streptophyta; class Pinopsida; order Pinales; family Pinaceae; genus Picea; species Picea sitchensis. The sequence goes on along the minus strand of SNQJ01S0003711.1, from coordinate 170,058 downwards.
TCTCACTTCCCACGTCAGACGACATGATTATTTAATAATAAATAATATTTATATACACACAAAAATTATTCATGTGGGCGCGTCCACTTCCCACGTCAGATAGATGGGCATGAGTATTTAATAATAAATAATATTTTTATAAACACAAAAATTATTCCTGTGGGTGCATCCGGAAATATCTTGTGTGCATCGTCACATAATGGAATGGCCACCTGGACAACAGAACATAGACAATTTGATCTGTTCGATCTAATTGGGGAAGCTTCTAGACTCCCACTTCTAACAAAATATCTCCGCCAGTCAAGAACATGATTTGTTGCATGAGAGCCGATCCACAGACACAGACACATAAAATGAGGATCCCTGCTAAATGCACTTGTTTTAAGCATGCCTCTCGATGGTTCCGAACCTTAGCAGTTTTGTATTTATCTGCAAATTGAGATCATATAGACATAATGTCCGGTGGGAACGGGGAACTCACGTTTGGATATGGAGATCTATATTGGGAAATGTAAAATTAAAAAAATATTTTATTGTGGTGGTGTAATAAGTGCTATATATGTTGTACAACCAATTAGAATCTGTTTTTATTGATTATGAAATTAATTTTAAATATTGAAATACATTAAGGCAACAATAAGACTTGAAATATATTAACCAATTAGAGATGAGAAAAATATATATTTTTACTATATCAAAAAATATATATTTATTTTCTTAAGTTAAACATTACATTTTAGAAACAAATTTAAAATATAAACAAAATTAATGTCAAATCAATAGCAAAATCATTGCTATAGTCCTGCTTTGGCAGGGACTAATAAGGCCCACTATGGTAGTTACATATAATAAACGGGTAATTAGAAATAATAAATGGGATTTCTAGAATATTCCTTCTCTATAATGTTCCTATGAGATAGAGAATACTATAAAAGTATATGTAAGAAATGTAATTGGCATGGTGAAGAATATTGTTGATGTACAAGCAAGTATTGCTTGAGGACTTGTATCCTTCTATAAGGATTAACATATGGTGTTACCCTACCTCAAGGGATTTCTCTACATTTCTTGTGTTCAATGTTATGGTGAATGCTTTGGGTTTATGATTGGTCATTTATGAATATATTTGCATATCTAGTATTTGTATACAACATTTGGTATCATAGATCTTTCCTTGGGAAAGAAGAGAAATTGTTTTTGTTATTTTTGCGGAATTTGTCTAAGAAAAAAAAAGGGGTTGGCAAACTTTAGGCTCTTATCTGAGCCTTTATTCTCATAATTTTCAAAAATTAATTGGATATTTGGATTCCTCTCGGAAAAATACCCAATTTCAAAAAACCCATTAGTCGAAATGGAGTCTGGGAAGTCAAGTTATGAGCATTTTAAATTCAATTTTTTTTTAGGGTTTTTCTAAAAAAGGTCATGATTTTATGTTGTACGTTCTTTTAAACCCTAGTTTTGATGTAGATTTGTTCCAAGAAATATTTTTTTTACTGGAAAATATGATAGCCCTAGTATTGAAGAATTCACAAAAGAAAGGAAGTAAACTTGTAAAGAGCATTGGACATATTGGGTAGGTTTTAATTTAAGAGGTGATGCAACCATTTGGTGGAAATCACTTTGCTCTAACCAATTTGAAACACTTTCTGCTGAAGAATTGGAAAAATTAAGTTTAGACAAGTGGTATCGTTCCAAGAGTAAGGATAAAGAATGCACCAAGGGTTCATTTTCAGGGGGGAAATCTATATTACAGGTTCATGGTTGTATTCATAAAGAAATTGTCATTGTTTATATTAACCCTAGTTGTAGGAATAATTTTATCAATATTCAGTTGGTTAACAAATTGCAAGTTCCTACAAATAATATACAAGGCACATAGGTTAAGGGTGAAAATGTTCAAATTTTTAAATATTTGAAGCTGAGTATGGATAAATATGTGTTGTATTCAGATTTGTATGCTATCGATATGGAGGAGGTGGATATTGTTTTGGGATACCCTTGGATGGCCACCATTGGTACAATTAATATCAATGTGAAAAATAAGTTTTTGAAACATTGGTACAAGAAAAAGAAGGTTACATTGCAGGATGTCTCTATTTGTAATAAATAAGGGCATATGGGGGAAAATATAGAAGTTATTCAATAGTCTGAAGTAGAATCAGAGGCAAATTGTACAATAAGAGATGCAACAAAGCCACACAAAGGGTACAATAATTTAGAAGAGCTAGTGATAGAAAACACAAAATTTCTTGTAGAGTTTGTAGTTGAATCTGAGGGAGAGTCTACAAAAGGAGATGAAGTAAGGCCACATGAAGAAAATAGTAATGAATTTAAGGAGGTTATTGACTCCAAGGCACAAGGGGTTTCATATTTGAAGGAACCAATTCCTACAGTTGTTGTATATCTCCATCCACATCATAACGAGTGACATTAGTCATCTATAAAAGGATGTGTGCATCAACACGCTTATGCACTGGCAGGGAACTAGAAATGACACCAGCCAATAGGCGCATGGAGGATTGCTAGCACTGCTGGAAGATAACAAGTTAGAGACTCAACCCCATGCCAACATCGGAACGATGCAGAACAATATAGCAAGGCAGCAGGTGGAAATCATATTCATCTTCCATTAGGATGGATGGATGGTCATACTTCGTACCAGTTGGCTACAATTCTCAGTCGTTCATATCATATGGTCTCTTCTCATATTTCGGGGACAAAAAATTCTTAATGGGGATGGAATGTAATATACCTAGGGAGGTAATATGGGTGGTAATATGGGAGGTACCCAATGTAAATAGGGGTTAAGTATCATTAGTGGAGGTTATTCAATGTAAGGTGGACTAGTACCACCATAGTATTAAATAGGGCCCACTATGGTAGTTACATATAATAAATGGGTAGTTATAAATAATAAAAAGGATTTCTAGAAGATTCCTTCTCTAGAATGTTCCTATGAGATAGAGAATAATATAAAATGATATGTAAGCAATGTAATTGGCATGCTGAAGAATATTTTTAATGTACACACAATTATTGTTTGACGAGTTTTATCATTTCATAATGATTAATATATGGTGTTACCCTTCCTCGAGGGTTTTCTCCAAATTTCTTGTGTTCAATGTTATGGTGAATGTTTTGGGTTTATTATTGGTCATTTCTGAATATATTTGCATGTATAGTATTGGTATACAACACACACAAGCCAAATTTCCATCACAACAACTAAACAATGGTTACCTTCAAGAAAAACATGGATGGTGCTCTTCCCGACACTCAACACCACTCTTGTTTCTCCATACCTGCATGTAAAAAATGTCTCCTTTCTACATACGAAGTTCCCTTCTTCTCCCTTTCTTTCTTAACTCTCTCTCATCCCAAATATTATTGACAGTACTTCAGCCCCATACTCCCAATAACTCTGGGATGTGACTCCTCACACCCACTCATTTACATGAGTCTAATGATTGGCTTTGGGAACACTCAACAACAAATAGAAGGCTATACATAATGATAATAATTTTAGGAAAGTGGGTTGTATTAATACCCATGAATATTTCCCCTTGGACCTCTCTCTCTTGTGGAATAATATCACCCCCCCCCACATCATTTTCATCCCTCTCAAATCACATCCAGTTGTTACTACTTTATTATTCATTTCAATGTTCATAATATACAATTCGACCCCCAACGATATTAATCAATATGGGCTCTTTCTCTCAATCATATCAACTCACCAGCCTAAATCACATTTATACAATTACATTATAATTGGAGGGGATGAAAACCAAGGATGTTATATTCCCCTCCCCTTATTTTTGCATTGTCTTCAGTGCACATTACCACTAAGTGTACATTCATTGTACAATTCTGGCTCTCCATCCTTAATCAACATACAGGCTCTCTGGCCTAATATCACATGGGAATTATGACCCAAAAACATAAATACATAGGAACTCCAACCAAAAAACCATACATACATAACCCATTGGCATTCCTCTATAGTTATCTCGATTTCCACTAGCTCTCTTCCATGCAACCTACCCAATACAAGCAATGTACCCCTTCACTACTCTCATTCCATTAGGCTATACCATTTGTTTATCAAGGTCTCTCTAGCACATGTAACTAGCAATATCACTCTTGGGATATCAACGAACTCACTGCTAGAAAAACTATCAATAAAACAACAACAATAAATTTGTGTTATAGTGCAACTCAAACAAGAGTTTACTCTTTAGACCTAACAACTTGGTTCTTCAACATTGTAACTCCCACATAGGATTTCATTCTTCAGGCCTGACAATTTGGTTCTTCAATCTTCAGTTCCAAACCACTCCTAGAATTCGCCATCCACTGTTATTATAATCCTTCAACTCAAGCATCCCTTTCACTATTACATAGTCCATCAGTTGATCCATCATTTGATAGGGTTTTCTTACATAGGTAAATTCCAACTTATTGCTACACTTCCACTAGAAATTTGCAACCTATGGAAATCATTTCATCTACACCATATGCATACAGTCAATATGAGAGATCATCATACATTTTCCATAATAAATTTCAAATTTTTTTTATACAGGAGAACATAATTTCCTAAGCATGAGTTTTCCACTCATAATTGTTTGGCTCCTGCAACAATAGACATTGATCTTCTTTATGGGATTACACTATTTCCATATCCAAGACCATTTTTCATACATTTTCCCGATTTTCACTCAACCAAACATATTGTTAGCATATCATAACAATTTTCAATTAGTGATTTCTCAAATTCGTTTTATACTGGAAAATAAAATTTCCCAGACATAAGATTTATTCTCCTTATGTTTGGATGTTGCATTAACATGAATTGGTATTCGATATGGGTTTACATCATTTCCACATAGAAGACCATTTTTCTTGCAATTTCCTTAACTTTCATCCAACCAAACAATTTTCAATATTCGTTCAAATTATAATTTCATTGCCCCATTTTCAATTAGCATATGAAGTAATTTCAAAATTATATTACTCTAAAAATTCAATCACTTCCAACCAGTATTCATACTAAATGGAATGAACTATCATTCCTTGCACATGCATTCTCTATCATACCAAGATTTTCATAATGCAAGCAAACATTATCAAGAAATTGATGTGCCAATACCTATGGCCACATTTACACAATACATCCTTGCATTGACTCCAGAACACTAAATTTTTTAAATCTGTTCAGTAAAGAAATGCATAATATTCTTAAGAAAAGAATAAATTAATCAATGGCTCGCACACATAGTACATAGAGATTTACACCGAAAACCCTTAACCAAGAGAAATATAGCCTTCCTTGGTTTCAAACCTCTCAAATGTTTATTGTATTAATTTCACCATTCACAATACAATATATACAATATTTTAGGTATTCCACAACTACCAAAACCCTAATCCCTTAACCTGAGATCAATTTAGAAAACCACTAAAAATAGAAAACATTGCCAGAAAAAAATAAATAGAGGCGTTGTTGGGAGTTGAGGGCTTTACCTAAGAAGGGGGGAAATCATGCCCCCTATGAATCCCCCTTGAAAAAACATATTGCATGCATGTACACAAAGAGCTTCAGGTGGTGGGATCATCAAACCCTATCTTCAGATCTGATGCACCCACACACACACATGCAAAGAATATAACACATACCCAACATTCTCCCACTTATTAATTTCTTTGCATACATGGGGTCACATGACTTCATAGTCAATAATACAGTGTAGAAATGACCATTTTTTCACTACACCAAGAGAACTTCTCAGTGCTCATAGACATTGTCAATGATTCTACCACATTCTTCAAAGTGTCAACCTTCTCCAGCTAGCAGTAACACCTTCTTGTCTTCAACCATGTATCTTGAAAAGTGATACTGAATATCAATATGCTTTGTCTTTGAATTATAATTTATGTTCTTTTCTAGGAATATTTCATTATGAATGTCACAATATAATCTTACTACTTGTTGTACAAACCCAATACCTCAACACAATCTATGTAACCATACTACTTCATTTTTTGCATGAGTGGCTACCATGTATTCAACTTATGTAGTTGAGAGTGCCACTATGTTAGGTGCCAAATCTATTATAATAGGTAGAAAATAGAAATACTGCAAAAAATACGAGTGGAAGAAAAAAATGTAGAGAACCACAACACCAAAAATGATACCTTTATTGATAGAAAGAAATGTTCACTTGCCTATTCGAGGGGGAAACCTTTATCAAAGCATCACTCTATAACAATAATTCTCAATACAAAGCTTTCTCATTCCTCCTACTCTTACTTATACTAATTGTATATTCTAAAGAACATTCAAGAGGAAGATGTTTCTAGAAGTGGAAGCTTCTATTAGGTATTCTTACATTGACTTGTTCACATTTATTAAATTTTCCTTATTAACTAATGGAATCATTTATGTTAAGAACCAAATATCAAAATAGAATAAAAAAACCTCAGAATAAGTACTCAATGCCTTTAAAAAGAGAGAATTTCAGATAATAATCCTCTTCTAGGGGGAAACATCCTTATACACCACATAAATTTCCCAAAAAAGATGATTCCAAATGAAAAAGGTCTCCTTGGTATATATAGGAGACTAGGAGGTACAATTACAACTAATCGACCCAAACCAACATAAATAAAATAACATTACTAATGTAATATGCCCCAATTAAGGGGTAATGTGCCACTATTTATGGCTTAACATGCCCCTCCCCTTCAAACACTTATCACCCAAATGCTTGTATGAAGCTTCGAAATGCTTCACCTAGGGATCACCCAAGAAAGTAGTGAAACACTTATCTTTGAGTAAAGGGGATCCACAATATAATAAATAATGTTTAAAAGGTTAGTTCAAGGACAGGACATCTCACCACAAGCCGACCTATCACATCCATGAATATATGGTGGTATGACATTGCGATCATCTGTTCACCAAACCAAGGTAATGGCTCTCAGTTACATGGATGAGAGAAAGGGTGTCTCATCACGAGCCAACCTTCTCATTTCCACTAGGTGTTTTTGGGTGACGTTGTCATTATCTGGTCACCTTGTCAGGGAAATGACCTTCAACCTCTCCTTCAAATTATGAAAGAATGAAAGAATGGAAAATTAACGGGCTTGGAAGAAGTTCATTATGGGTGAAGGTACCACACACCATATACAAAGGCACCCATGAATGAGAGACTATGACCCCTTGTATTTCATGTGTCTTATGCCCATTAAGACTTCACCCCAACCACTTCATCCACTTTACATGTCTTAGTGAGGGATCTCTTGGAAACTCTCCTTGACCTAGCGCAAAATCTACCCAATAAGACACCTCGTCAACCCTCCAATATTCAAGATTGAAAAGTCACATAGTGTTTGTTAGAACTGAGATTCACCCTCATATTGTGAGAGGATAAGCCTAGTACCCATCAGAATGTTTGGTGGATGTTGGTTTTATGAGTGGAGGTCAAATGGACAAAACTCAGTACAGGAATGATTCTAACACAGAAACTAGGCAGTCAATGCACAGGGAAGTGAGGGCCTCATTAATTTCGGTCAGTGAATTGAGTTTAAGTGTGAGAAGAGGGAATTCTTAGTGAGAAAGTAGACAAATCTGCCATGAGCATCAGACTTTCAAGCAACTTGGTGAAGAAAAAATCAGGCTCAAGATAAATCTTGAACTCAAGCTTCAGACACTAAAATATGTCACAAGAACACAGTCACAACAACATAATGATCAAACCTACATCACAATGCAACTACAACAACTCGACTGAATCCTCCATGCCCAATCCTTTCAGCGTAAGAGGGAAAAATATAACAAGGAAGATGACTAAAACTGGTCACAGAGATACAGTAATCAAACCTACATTACAATAAAAATACAACCCTCGACTGCATCCTCCAAGCCTGATTATTTTAGCACAGTTTTTTACAAAGATGAAAAGAGGTTGAATTCTATTAATGAGAAAGTCTCAAATTTGATACATAACTAGAGAACAGTTTTGGCATCAAAACATTACAAAATAGGGATCTCTACTCAACCAGTTGACGACCTTAACAAAATATCAAATTGAAAATTTTATACTCAGATCATTCCCTGACTATCAGGAGTGTGATCTGATCACTACATTCAAAGCATTGCATCTGAGTAGTCTTCTATCAGCCTGTGCATGTATCCCTCTGTCAGACTCAAGCTTAGGTTGGCATGGGTCTGCATGGAAAATCTGTCCACATGGGTACCGTGGGTTGTCGGTTCAGTTCCTATGGTCGGGCCTTCCATGCCTTCCATTTATGGAGTGAGCCGAGGTTTCAACCACCAAACCTACATTCCATTAACTGCTTTTCCTCGGGGACTCTATGAGAATTAAAGCTCAGGGGGATGCCATGTCTTGTTCTCGGATAGGATTCCATATAAACATGTGATTGTGTGACTGCTCAAAAGTGGTTTGGGTTCAAACCGCTTTTAGGCCTGCAATCCACCACCTTTCTCCACGTAGCACTTTCTCCTTACCATGGTTTCAATTGTGGGACCACTCAAGAAAATTATGGCCCAAGTATGTTACATCCCCACAATGGACCACGACCATAGATCTAGACATTATCTGCAATCTAGGCACACCTGCTAGATTTGGCACCATCACCAAGCTTAATTGCCCACCAACTTTAGGATCTGCCAAAAGTGTTCTTTGGGATAGGGTGCTACCTTTTCCTTTGGCTTCTTCATAGATGTGACCTGGGGATATGACCTTACGTAGACATGTGATTGCGGGCATGGACAAGAGTGGTTTGGAAACAAACTTCTTTTGTCGCCGCAATTAACCATGAGTCACCACCTGTCCCCTTCTCAAAAACCATGGTTCTGATTGCAGCCCGCCTTTGAAATTTTAAATATCGAGCACCTTCCAACCCCGCACTGGAGCGTGACCAATGATCTTGTGATATACGATGAGGCCCTTTGATCAATGTATTATCTCTGACAAATCAAATCTATACCCTCTCAAACTGATGACCACGATTTGCTTTGCGATTCGGGCTCTGGACCCTTTAAATCTCAAACTTCCTCTACCTTCAGTGATTTTACCCGGAGCCGACGATCTAATGACGTGTTTCCTCTTGAATCGAATGATCGAGAATTACTTTAGACTTTTATCTGGAGTTCATAGATTTATGCCATATGTCCCCTGGATCCTCCTTCAAGTAAATCCTTCACAGCACTGGATCAAATGACGCGTGGCCCTCGGAAGATCATCGACTAAGATCCTTTCGTGTCTCCGAACTTTGGCAATTTCAAAAGTGAAACATGAAAAATATCTCAGAGGAGAATCGTCGAGTTGACGTGGCAGATTGAAGCCATATGATTTCATAGTTGTTGATGTGTCATGAAAGGAGGGTGACGTGTGCTGCACCCGAGTGACCTGGAAAGAGAACCACATGTCCTAGCTGGTGAGTGTGCCACATGCTTCGGCACTTCGGGACTTTGGCCACTTCGGGGCTTCGGGATTTGGCCCTTCGAGACTTTTTGATGCACAACTCGCGCAATCCTCTGATGTAAAATCCCTAAACGCTTGATCTGATGATGTGTGGCCCCTAGTAGATCGACGATCCAAATTCTTTTCGGGCCTTCTGCACTTCGGGAACTTTACGCACTTCTCTCTTCAAAACTCCCAAAGCTCATTTCCTTGAACACTTGGATCGGATGCCACCTGTCCCCTTCTCAATATCAACGACTCATGATTGCTCCAGGCCTTGGGACTTCGGACCTTTTTCTCTGGCGCTATACTTTGCGTAATTTTTTACTTCCAAATACCCGTGAGCCGTTGATCTGAACTGCTCTTGGAATCTCACCCGATGAAAGAATAAAATTGCATGTTGCTTTGGCTTCAATCCCGAAATGGACTATTATGAAAGTTGTGATTTATGTCCATGGTTGTGGCCTATGATGAACAAGGATTTGGACATTTGGCTGTGGGATGGGGAAACGGAGAGACCAGTGACTAGAACACAGGAGGCAAGTGCTCGTCCTTGGAGAAAAATAGAGGAGCTTGGGGTCGAGATTTATTTTGGGTAAGACATTAAGGGAAGCCAGGGCACACAAACAAAAAATGAGCAAACATAAAACCGATTTTAACAGTAGAAAGGGACAAACTTCAAGACCTGTCCTACGAAAAGGAGAGATACATGGAAAGGAATTATAGACTTAGGTATTAACAATGAACACATACGACTCTCGACCACATTATGTGATAACAGTGTCCTTGAGAAATTAATTGTTTGATATAGTGATATTTGATGCATGTTCATTTATTGATTGGATTCACTTATCATGATGTTATAAATTGAGATCCTTAGAGGGCGTGCTCATTTGTCTTTGCAGGACCTAGGTAGTGGAAACTTTTGGGAGAACAAGCCTAGCTTGAGATTCCATAGGATTGCAAGCCCATAGGTTGGATGCCAAGGGTCCACATGCCAAATCACAGAGATGAAATATTGAAATCCTAGAGGACAACTGGATGGACCTAGCCCATGCTTCACTTGCCAAATGATTTTCCTAGGAGAGGCAAAACATCACCTACTAGGGAATGACGTCACTTTTGGGGGCTAGGGTTTCGTGGTTATGTAGCCACTCATTGACACATGAAAGTTTTGAGAAAAATAAGGTCTTCACCATGAAGAGATTGTCTAGATTCTTGACATGCGGCCTTTGGAGGCCTACCCATGCTTCTCCAACACCAACGACTTCTTCTAAGTGGAAAAACGTCGCCTAAAGGGGAGACGTCGATGTAAAATTAGGGTTTTATTTGTTCAAAACTGGAACTTTAAATGAACTGTTTAATATTACTTTGTTAAAGGGGGCAAGATTAGGGTTGTTGACCCCTAGTCTTTTGGTTTACCCCTTAATTTATGGACAAGTCACCCTAGTGACATTTTGTATAAATAAGATATCATAAGATCTCATTTGGACATAACTCTCCCTCTTGTTAGAGGACTTGGATCTGAAATTTTTGTTACATTTGTCTCTTTTGCACTTTTTTATGGCTATCTCTTGTGAATGGTTGATGGAGGAGTGAGGCGATAACCTTGGAGGAATGATTTTTATATTTTATGGTGGATTATATTAGCATCTTTCTTGATTTCAGTATGGTCTTTTACCCTCATTATCAAACCCTAACTAAAGATACTTTCCTTGGGAAGTAAGAGGATTTACACCCCCAAGGAAGTAGAATATCTAGTTCATTTATTTGAATCCATTAACCCAGTAGTAAAGGCACTAATCATCTATACTTTGCATTGGATATATAAAACCATTTCCTTGGGAAACGTGAAGTTTCGTATTTTGAAAGATCTCTTGCTTGAATTTGGTTTGCTACATTGAGAGGAGTCTTTCCCTTCTAGGGCCTCCCCTCTCTCCCACTACTTTACTTGTTGTTAAAAACCCTAACCTATAGACATTAGGGCTCATATAACCTAGATAGATAACTAATCCTAACTCCTAAATTATCCCTAGACTAACTCTTAAATTTTTCTCATTTACTCTACTAACTAGGGAGAATATTTTGGGCTAACTGTTGACATATTTTGAGGGTGTAATTTGCTAATATAAGTGACTTAAATATACATCCATAAGGCTGCGATTTTCTGTAGAAAATACATGTTTCCAACAACCATCTTCTCTTGCCTCTTAAGTGCCTTTTGTGAGCCTATATTCATTTCTAATATTGATGCTGATTTTCTTAAATAGTTTAGATCTTTGTATGTTGATTTAGATGCTTTTTTTTGCTGATATAAACTATCATATACTATTTACTTTATTTGATGATATAAACTGCCAATAGTATTTTGTATATCCTTCACTAGAGAAAATGGTGCACTAGAGTTCATCTTGTCAAATGGACATGTATTTCATGGATTGTTGTAGTTCTACAAGTTTTCCTTGTAATATTTTCTTGATTGTTGATGAGGTCGACACTCCATTATCATCCATCTCTATGTACTGAGCCTTTTTCAATGCATTCTCGCATGACTAAATGTCATACATTTGTAATGGAGATCGATTTTTTTGTAAAATTCCTACCACATACCATTGTACAAGTAATATTTCTTTCATTGCATAAGGAATTTTTCTTAATAGGTCTTTGAATATTTTATTGTATTCTCGGACGGTTTTTCCCATACTTTGTTGATGTATTTTAGTTTTTCCTTAGCCAAGTAGCTTACATATTGTGTATTAAATAATGTGAGAAAAAAATGATTTATATTTTCCTTTGATCTCTATTGATTGTCTGTAAAATTCATGAACTGAGTGAGGGCCCTAGCTCGAAGCATGAAACCAAATTATGTCATCTCCTTATCTTCATCAGTAATGTCTGTTTCATCCTAGAATATCTCACAAATGAATGAATGTCATTTGGTATCTTCATCACCTTCGTAAATGGGAATATGGTTCATGCCCATCGTGGTTTTCTTGGGGTTTTTAAGAATTGTAACTATTGCAATATTTTGATTAGAAGTCAACTCGGTCGTCGATACAGTCTTACTTTGTGGATTTGAGATCTGAGTGTTTGACTAGACTAATACAATCTAATGTTGGTATTTAGTCATAATGTATTCTAGCACTAATTTCATTTTTCTTTGTTTGGGATCTTATTGTATGTTTGAAAACCTTTATCTATATATTCCAGAAATCATCCTCTCAAAGGTTGTGACAATTCGTTTTCTCTATATGTCGATTTAGAATATTCAAGAAGTAAATTTGGTAAGGGTGTGAAGTCTGTGAGATCTCTTATATGGATGAATTCATCCTCTAGTCAATTTTGAATAGTCTCTTCTACTTCAATTAGAAGCATATCTCATATATGACCATCATTGTTAGTTCGTCACCATACTATCAAGGATTGAGTATCCACATGAATTTTCTAAGTCAAGAAGTCTGTAATACGTGGGTTAGGGTTTTGTGTGGGAGAATGTTGAATTGTGGGTCCTGAATCATCAATCTTCATAATGTTGACTTTGTTTATTTGTTGTTGGGAACCACTAGTTGTGATACTCACTTGCAAGATTTCATTCCACCCAACAGTTTGTGAGGTGCTCTTTATGGCTTATCCAATACAATTTCATGCCTGGGTAGGATTCCGATGTGAACCTTTTGGATCCCTTTCATTTTGTAACTCTTCTCGACTCTTTTTCCATTTGTCCCACTCCATTCTTTGGATGTCGGTTGAGGGTTTATAGACCTACATTCGTCGTGCAGATTTCCATCTTGACTCTAATGAATCACTTATTTAAGTTATCTTCCCCTCAACTTCAGACATTTTTGACTTTGGTGCACTCGACTTGACTTGCACTTGACTTGACTTATATCATCTCGAAAATTATCCAACACCCCATCGTCAATAGTGTCAATCATTCTTGTTGTTCTCATTTATTTAAAAAATAATATCAGGCTTATCGTGTATCTTTGCAACTGGCTTCGAGAAAATATTCCCACTCTTCTTTATTTTCTTGATAATTGGAGTTTGGTGGAGGATTAGCCAAGAGGGGTCGGTATTCGACGATGTCTCCGACACCCGTTTCTAATAGGAATTTATGAAGAAAGGATAAGAAAGTGCAAAGGAAACCATCGTGCAAGTGAGTGTAAATTTTTTGTTTTATGGTTTCAATTGATGATATTTCTTCAATTGCTTGGTCTTTAATATAATCATGTACAATTATTTCAAACCACTCGTTCAATTTTTTTCTTCCTCTGTTTATTATTTTGTGCATCAATTCTTCATGAGGAGTAAGTTTCAACATTAGGTGATTGATTGAGATATTCGAATAGTTCCTTTGGGATAGATTTCTATAATTGTTCATGTGTTTTAGAGAAGGATTGTGTACATTCTTCTACTCACGTTAATCGATTTCTCCTTGCATAATTTTTTATGTAATTATTAATTTTGTGCTCCCACCATTCACGTATTTCTTCCAAACATAACATCTATGTGCTTCATATTTTGTACATACCCAATTTTATAACTAACAGAAACAAATCCAATGTTGTATTCTGAGAGAAAGTACAAGAAGGTTACCAGTATTTCCTTACATAGAGAAACATATATTACAACATTATATATAAGAACACGTAGATATACAAGGAAGCATACACAAGTAATGGGAGAGCCATCAATATGCACTTTTATCAGATGTAAAAAACACTTCACCTCTCTCTATTACATAGTATCACACACACACACAAAGATATACATGTCATTGTAGTTACTTGTCGGTTATAATTCTTAACTACTTGGTGAGTCGACTTTAACTGTCTTTTTTACCGACTCCTCTATTCGAATTTTACAATCGACCTGTCTGGTTGACTGGTGGGTCTAGTCGGCAAATCCAACAAGCCCCTACAACAAATCCCACCCATCCATCAAAAAAAACTCTCCAATCATTAAGGTTGTAAATGATACATCTTATTATTCTTGTGCTTGCAATGAGGTAGAAAGAAAAATATCTAGGGAGCATTCTCAAATTTTTGAAACTTAGAGTATTGTCATGTTGATGTCAATGTTTCTAGAAACAATGCGTTTTATAGATAATGATACATAAAAGTGGGGAAAGTGGAATGATCAAAGGAGTAAGGAATTACTGATGTAGAAAGTTGATTAAATAGAATCACAACTCTCATTGTTGTAATTCCAATTTTAGTCTTTGTGATGTAGATTAGGTCTACTTT
>SNQJ01S0003711.1:124593-137291 GCA_010110895.2 Picea sitchensis | reverse complement strand
ATATATATATATATATATATATATATATATTTTAATGATATAGTATGTAGCATTGATAATTTTGAACAAAATTATTTAATTGTTTTTTATGCGGAATTATGAGTTTTTTGGCCATGATTTTATAGAATTATTATTTTCTACTTTTATCAATTATCAAAATAGATTTTTTGTTTCATTTATATATGTTTCAATGTGATATTAATGGGAATGAATATGAACAATAAATTCAATACAAATACGAAAAATTTGCAAAATAACTATCGCATATCGACGAGTCATTAGTTCATGGACTTGTGACAATGAAATAGTGCTATGGTATCCCTTATCCTATTATTTTCACTACCCTAAAGGTGTTTTTCTGAAAATTTCCAAAGATAGAGATTCACCCAATGTGAGGCATTACAAAAAATTTCATTCTAGGATAAGTTTGCAGATCCTTGTCTTGGATATTTGTGGACATTTGTTGGTTGTTGGGTTTCCAAAAAACACTTTTTAGAGATGACACATTGCAATTTTGTTGATCCAATTGATTTGTATTACCATTGGACCACTTTTCCTAATGTCTTTGAAGGACTCCAAACCACAAGTTACAACTCATGATAAAATTTAAACCTAACCTTGGATCAAGGAGACATTAGTTCCATTGGAATCATTAAAAGAGAGTAGCACTAGGTGCACCCTTTTCAATTTCATGTAATGTAGTTTTATAAAAACTTCCATGTAGTCCTTATTTTGTGAACTTCCAAGTGGCACACCTTCTACATTTGGCATCATTTTTTTTAAATTCTTAATTTTTCATTCCCTTCCTATATAAGTTGTAACATACCCCATCCCAGATGCGGTCCATTATGAGAGGAAAACATATTAAAATTAATATTTATGCTTAATAATTTCTTTTAGCTTACCATCTCAAGATCACACACAGATTTAACCATTTATGATACCATAATTTTAAATGCATCTAACAACATATATAAAAAAATGTGAATGCATCTAACAAGCACACAACATTCAAAAATTCATTTGCACAACATACTAATCATAATAAAACAACATAACACTTATTTGTCTATAAAGATGAACTAATTGGTTTCATATGAAGGATGAACCTCCCATACATAGGAATTTCTTTTCATTTCTCTCAACAACCAGTCACCCCTGAGTTGAGGCTATGAGTCCACAAGGGTATTTGGTCATCTCGATTATCCACTCTCCACATGCAGCAACCCAACCCAAATTCTACTACAACAATAGTTCTAATCCACCAAGATTTATTCCCCATAACCTACACAACCCAAGAAATGTACACCCTTCACTGCTTTCAGTCCATCAGGTTGTACCATTCATATCAAGGATTTCATTGCATTCAGTTGGCCAGAAATTTCTCAACTGGGGACTTCCAGCAACTCCCAACTTCTCTAGGATTTTTCACAACATCTTTCACAAGTCTCTTGAACCATTTCCTCAAAAGGAAAACATACTATGAGCTTACAACCCATTTTATAGGCACACTGTAATATACCTAGGGAGGTAATATGGGTTGTAATATGGGAGGTACCCAATGGGAATGGGGGTTAAGTATCATTAGTGGAGGTTATTCAATGTAAGGTGGACTAGGTCCATCATAGTACTAAATAAGGCCCATTATGGTAGGTACATATAATAAATGGGTAATTAGAAATAATAAATGAAATTTCTAGAAGATTCCTTCTCTAGAATGTTCCTATGAGATAGAGAATACTATAAAAGTATACGTAAGAAATGTAATTGGCATGGTGAAGAATATTGTTGATGTACAAGCAAGTATTGCTTGAGGACTTTTATCCTTCTGTAAGGATTAACATACGATGTTACCCTACCTAAAGGGGTTTCTCTACATTTCTTGTGTTCAATGTTATGGTGAATGTTTTGGGTTTATGATTGGTCATTTCTAAATATATTTGCATATCTAGTATTTGTATACAACATTTGGTATCATAGATCTTTCCTTGGGCAAGAAGAGAAGAATTTTTTGTTATTTTTGCAGAATTTTTCTAAGAAAAAAAAAGGGTTGGCAAACTATAGGCTCTTATATGAGCCTTTATTCTCGTAATTTTCATAAATTAATTGTATATTTGGATTCCTCTGGGAAAAATACCCAATTTCAAAAAAAACATTAGCCGAAATGAAGTCTGGGAAGTCAAGTTATGAGCATTTTAAATTCGGAAAATTTTTAGGGTTTTTTCAAAAAAGGTCATGATTTTTTGTCGTACGTTTTTTTAAACCCTAGTTTTGTTGCAGATTTGTTCCAAGAAATATTTTTTTTACTGGAAAATATGATAGCCCTAGTATTGAATAATTCACAAAAGAAAGGAAGTAAACTTGTAAAGAGAATTGGAGATATTGGATAGGTTTTAATTTAAGAGGTGATGCAACCATTTGGTGGAAATCACTTTTCTCTAACCAATTTTAAACACTTTATGTTGAAGCATTGGAAAAATTAAGTTTAGACAAGTGGTATCGTTCCAAGAGTAAGGATAAATAATGCACCAAGGGTTCATTTTCAGGGAGAAAATCTATATTACAGGTTCATGGTTGTATTCATAAATAAAATGTCATTGTTTCTATTAACCCTAGTTGCAGAAATAATTTTGTCAATATTCAGTTGGTTAACAAATTGCAAGTTCCTACAAAGAATATTCAAGGCACATAGGTTAAGGGTGAAAATGTTCAAATTTTTAAATATTTGAAGCTCAGTATGGATAAATATATGTTGCATTCAGATTTTTATGCTATAGATATGGAGGAGGTGGATATTGTTTTGGGATTCCCTTGGATGGCCACCATTGGTACAATTAATATCAATGTGCAAAAGAAGTTTTTGAAACTTTGGTACAAGAAAAAAAAGGTTACATTGCAAGATGTCTCTATTTGTAAGAAATAAGGGCTTATGAGGGAAAACATAGAAGTTATTCAAGAGTCTGAAGTAGAATCAGAGGAAAACTCTACAACAAGAGATGCAACAAAGCCATGGAAAGGGCACAATAAGTCAGAAGAGCTCATGATAGCAAACACAAAATTTCTTGCAGAGTCTGTAGTTGAATCTGAGGCAGATTCTACAAAAGGAGATGAAGCAAGGCCACGTGAAGAAAATAGTAATGAATTTAAGGAGGTTATTGACTCCAAGGCACAAGGGGTTTCATATTTGAAGGAACCAATTCCTACAGTTTTTGTGTATCTCCATCCACATCATAATGAGTGACATTAGTCATCTAGACAAGGATGTGCGCATCCAATTCCTACAGTTTTTGTATATCTCCATCCACATCATAATGAGTGACATTAGTCATCTAGACAAGGATGTGCACATCAACACACTTATTCACCAGCAGGGAACCGGAAAGGACACCATCCAATAGGTGCATGGAGGATTGCTAGCACTATCGAGAGACAATAGGTTAGAGACTCAACCCCATACCAACACCGGAACGATGCAGAACAATATAGCAAGGCAGCAGGTGGAAATCATATTCATGTTCCATTAGGATGGATGGATCATCATACTTGATAGCAGTTGGCTACAATTCTCAGCAGCTCATATCGTATGGTCTCTTCTCATGTTTTAGGGACAAAAAATTCTTAAGGGGGGTGGAATGTAATATACCTAGGGAGGTAATATGGGTGGTAATATGGGAGGTAGACAATGTAAATGGGGGTTAATTATCATTAGTGGAGGTTATTCAATGTAAGGTGGACTAGTTCCACCATAGTATTAAATAAGGCCCACTATGGTAGTTACATATAATAAATGGGTAGTTAGAAATAATAAAAGGGATTTCTAGAAGATAGCTTCTCTAGAATGTTCCTATGATATAGAGATTTTTATAAAATGATATGTAAGCAATGTAATTGGAATGCTGAAGAATATTTTTAATGTACACACAATTATTGCTTGACGAGTTTTATCCTTTCGTAATGATTAATATATGTTGTTACCCTTCCTCAAGGGTTTTGTCCAACTTTCTTGTGTTCAATGTTATGGTGAATGTTTTGGATTTATTATTGGTCATTTTTGAATATATTTGCATATATAGTATTGGTATACAAGACACACAAGACAAATTTCCATCACAACAACTAAACAATGGTTACCTTCAAGAACAATATGGATGGTGCTCTTCCCAACAGTCAACACCACTCTTGTTGCTCCATACTTGCATGTAAAAAATGTCTCCTTTATACATACGAAGTTCCCTTTTTCTCCCTTGCTTTCTTAATTCTCACTCATCCCAAATATTATTGACAGTACTTCAGCCCCATACTCCCAATAACTCTAAGATGTGACTCCTCACACCCACCCATTTAAATGAGTCTAATGATTGTCTTTGGGAACACTCAACAACAAATAGAAGGTTATACATAACGATAATGATTTTAAGAAAGTGGGTTGGATTAATACCCATGGATATTTCCCCTTTGACCCCTCTCTCTTGTGGAATAATATCACCCCCCCCNACTTTATTATTCATTTCAATGTTCATAATATACAATTTGAACCCCAACGATATTAATCAATATGGGCTCTTTTTCTCAATCATATCAACTCACTAGCCTAAATCACATTTATACAATTACATTATAATTGGAGGGAATGAAAACCAAGGACGTTATATTCCCCTCCCCTTATTTTTGCATTGTCTTCAGTGCACATGTCCACTAAGTGTACATTCATTGTACAATCCTGGCTCTCCATCCTTAATCAACATACAAGATCTCTGGCCTAATATCACATGGAAATTATGGCCCCAAAACATAAATACATAGGAAATCCAACCCAAAACCCATACATACATAACCCATTGGCATTCTTCTATAGTTATCTCGATTTCCACTAGCTCTCTTCCATGCAACCTACCCAATACAAGGAATGTACCCCTTCACTACTCTCATTCCATCGGCCTATACCATTTTTTTATCAAGGTCTTTCTAGAACATGTAACTAGTAATATCACTCTTGGGATATCAAGGGACTCACTGTTAGAAAAACTATCAGTAAAACAACAACAATAAATTTGTTATATTGAAACTCACACAAGAATTCACTCTTTAGACCTAACAACTTGGTTCTTCAACATTGCAACTCCCACATAGGAGTTCACTCTTCAGGTCTGACAATTTGGTTATTCAATCGTCAGTTCCAAGCCACTCCTAGAATTCGCCATCCATTGTTATTATAATCCTTCAACTCAAGCATCCCTTTCATTGTTACATAGTCCATCAGTTGATCCATCATTTTCTAGGGTTTTCTTACATAGGTAAATTCCAACTTATTGCTACACTTCCACTAGAAATTTGCAACCCATGGAAATCATTTCATCTACACCATATGCATACAGTCAATATGAGACATCATCATACAATTTTCCATTATAAATTTCAAATTTGTTTTATATAGGAGAACATAATTTCCTAAGCATGAGTTTTCTACCCATAATTGTTTGGCTCTTGCAGCAATAAACATTGATATTCTTCATGGGATTACACTATTTCCATATCCAAGACCATTTTTCATACATTTTCTCGATTTTTACTCAACCAAACAGATTGTTAGCATATCATAACAATTTTCAATTAGTGATTTCTCAAATTCGTTTTATACTGGAAAATAAAATTTCCCAGGCATAAGATTTCTTCTCCTTATGTTTGGATCTTTCATTAGCAAGAAGTGGTATTCCTTATGGGTTTACTTCATTTCCACATCGAAGACCATTTTTCTTGCAATTTCCTTAACTTTCATCCAACCAAACAATTTTCAATATTCGTTCAAATTATAATTTCATTGCCCCATTTGCAATTAGCGCATGAAGTAATTTCAAAATTATATTACTCTAAAAATTCAATCACTTCCAACCATTTTTCATACTAAATGGAATGAACTATCATTCCTTGCACATGCATTCTCTATCATACCAAGCTTTTCATAATGCAAGCAAACATTATCAAGAAACTGATGTGCCAATACCTATGGCCACATTTACACAATACATCCTTGCATTGACTCCAGAACACTGAAATTTTTAAACCTATTAAGTAAAGAAATGCATAATATTCTTAAGAAAAGAATAAATTAATCAATGGCTCACACACATAGTACACAAAGATTTACACTGAAAACCCTTAACCGAGAGAAATATAGCCTTCCTTGGTTTCACACCTCTCAAATATTTATTTTATTAATTTCACCATTCACAATACAATATATACAATATTTTAGGTATTCCACAACTACCAAAACCCTAATCCCTTAACCTGAGATTAATTTAGAAACCCACTAAAAATAGAAAAAAAATGCTAAAATAGAAAAAATTGCCCGGAAAAAAAATTTGACGCACTGTCGGGAGTTGAAGGCTTCGCCTGAGAAGGGGGGAAATCATGCGCCCCTATGAATCCCCCTTGAAAAACCATATTACATGCATGTACACAAAGAGATTAAGATGGTGGGATCATCAAACCCTATCGTCAGATCCGATGCACCCACACACACACATGCAAAGAATATAATGTTGAAATAATGTAAGTGCAAAGTTTATTCTAATGATTATTGTTGTATTATTCATTAGATCAATCCCTATATAGAAGACTGATCATGCCGACTATTGTAAAAGACCAAATCCCCTTTTGTGGATTGGTCAAAACATAATTGTAATAGGCAGAATAAGAAGTTGGCCCCATAATATATTAAAGAGGTCCCAGAATATATTAAAGGTGGTTATAACCACCCAGAAGAAGAAGTCGGCCCTAACAGTGAAGAGACACCTCCATCCACACATGACAGAGTTGTATAAATAAGGAGGCTAGCGCCTCACTTAGACACACACTGACTTGTTCATTGAGAAGCAAGTTTTGGAGCTGCAGTTGGAGAAGAGAGAGAGAGAGAGAGGTGCATTCTTGGGAGAGGACTTTTTGTATTTGTTTGAGTTATCTCTTGGAATTGTATTGGCTATCTATAATAAGGAAGTTTTGCTAGGTTTTCTCCCCCATGAGGGTTTCCTAGGATAAATGATGTGTCTCTTGTGATTGTGTATTTCTCACTGATCCTATCTTATGCTATTGTTATCTAGTGAAATGAAAAGAACTCTAATAATAGATTAAAACTTAACATGGTATGAGAGCTAAGATGAAGAGAGCATCTTTCACAAGAGAAAGTGAAAAATGTCACTTTTGTCGTACATGCAAATTAGGGATTTTTGTTGATGAAGTATTTTAGCCCTGAAACCATCTAGAAAAGTGTGCCCTTCCTCAAGGATAACTTTGGCATCCTCAGCGCAACTTTTCAATGGCTAGATCTCCTAGAAAGTGAAACCCTAGTTTTCACAAAGTACAAGAAGTACAAGAAAACCAGAGTACCAGAATTACCAGAGTACCAGAAGTACTAGAAAACCAGAAGCACCAGTCCAGAAATCTGCAGATCAAGTTTGGAGGGGTAAAATTTTAATTTTCTCATATCCAAACACACCAGGATACTCACCTTAGCCAAGTGCAACTTCTGGTAAGTTCAGAATTTGATTTTGAGGATTTTCATTTTTGGTCATTTTCCTAGCTCCAGATAAAAGATGTCTGCAAGAACTAAGTTTGTTGACAAGATGGAAGGTGTATAAAACTTTTGTGCCTAGAAGTATAGGATTGGACTCATTCTTTAAGAGAATTACCTAGCAAGAGTCGTCAAAGAAGAAGTGTCAGAACCCAACGATGCTGCGGGCAAAGAAAAGCATCAAAAGGACACAATAAGGGCCAAAAGAATCATTGCAGATTCAATCAAAGATCACTTGATCCCTTATGTGTAATCAAAGAAGACTCTGAAATAAATGTTTGATGCCCTAAATAGACTATATGAAGGAAATAACATAAACCGGAAGATGAATCTAAGAACTCAACTCAAGAATACAAGGATGCAGAAAGGAGAATCAATCCAAGAATATTTCTCGACAATATCCCAATTCAAATAAAAAATAGAAGAAATCAAAGATGCTATAGAAGAAGACAAACTTATAATGACGACCCTTAATGGTCTCACAAGACTTTGGGATGCATTCAACCAAATGATTTGTGCCAGAACAGAGAAACTAAAATTTGACGGTCTATGGGAAAAATGCATTCAAGAAGAAACAAGAGTAGCTAACCGAGAGGCTTTACTAGCAAGAGATGAAGATAAATCCCTCTATACTCACACTAAAGGAGGAAGGAATAAGTCTTACTTCTAGAAAGAAACTCATAAAGAGTCTCACCCCCAAAACAAATCTCAACCAAAGATATTTCGGAAGAAAGGACAACGAAAGGAAAGAGATTACTCATCTGTCCAATGCTACCATTGTGACAAGATGGGACATATTGCAAGATATTGTCCAGCCAAATGAGAAGAATACAAGAGGAAAAATAAGAGACATCATTCCCATGCAGTTGAAGATGAAGAGCCACCCGCAAAGATGTTAAGAGAACAAATTAAAGACTATGTCTTAATCTCGGCCTTCTCGGGATCTGTAACACATGGAAAGGACACTTGGCTCATTGATAGTGGTGCCTCCAAGCACATGACAGGTCAAAGTGACACTTGGAGATGATTATCAATACCCTATCAAGGGATTGGGAGAATCAAACTACAAGCTTAATTCAGGAAATTCAATGAAGATGAAGGACGTACACTATGTGCCAGGTTTGACAAAGAACCTACTCTCCATATCAGATTTAGAAAAGAAAGGCTTCAGATTTGCCTTTATAGATGGATAAGTTCTTATGTGGGCTAAAGGAGAAACTTGGAAAGAAGCAATCGTCATTGGAAAAGAAGAAGGTGGCCTGTATAAGCTAAAGGGTCACTCAGAAGCTACCATGACCCACGCCATTGAGAATCCATGTGAACTTTGGCGTAGAATATTAGCCCACATAAACTACAACGTGCTACCATACGTATGCAAAGCAGTCACAGGTCTACCAGAACTCAAGGTTGACCATGAAGGCATGCGCAATGGATGTGCACAAGGGAAGAACATCAAGAACCCTTGTTCGAAGAGAGACATCAAAGCAGAAGGAGTCCTAGAACTCATTCATTCAGATGTATGTGGCCCAATGTTGTCATCCTCCATCAGTGGGTATGTATACTATGTATCTTTTATTGATGATTATTCTCGTAAGACCTGGGTGTACTTTTTAAAATCAAAAGATGAAGTGTTCAGTAAATTCAAGGAATTCAAAGCCTTGATAGAGAATCTTTCCGAAAGAAATATCAAGATACTCAGGTCAGACAATGGAGGAGAATACACCTCAAAATATTTTGTTAACTTCTACAAATATGTCGGGATCAAGAGTGAGCTCACCACTCCCTATAATCCTCAACAAAATGGTGTAGCAGAAAGAAAGAACATAACGATAATGGAAGTAGTGAAGACCATGATCCATGATCAAGATCTTCCAATGTGCTTAAGGGAAGAAGCAACAATGACAACAGTATATGTAAAAAACTGATTGTCCCATAGTGCACTTGGGTTCAATATCCCGGAAGATATGCTCACTGGAAAGAAGCCAGAGGTAAGCCATCTCAAAATATTTGGCTTCCCAGTATTTATACATATTTCGAAAGAGAAGAGAAAAAGGTTGGAACCCTCAGGAAAGAAGGGAATATTTGTGGGATATTGTGAGGTCTCCAAGGCCTTCAGAATTTATATACCAGGTCACCATCACATTGAGATCAGCAGGGATGTGACCTTTGATCAAGATGTAGCGCTCAAGAAATCAAGAAGATGCCAGATTGAAAAAGTATATGAAGAGGAACCTGTAGCTCCCAGAGCTGCAGAACCAATGAGGGAAGTCGTAACTTATCCTGATGAGAAAATTCTAGAAGATCATGATATAGTAGAATTTCAAGAACCTCCTCAGATGATGATCTCCCATAAGAGAAAGCCTTCTTGGGATAGGGAGCTTATTCAAGATGGAGATAAGTATGGTGTTCCTGAAGGAACCATGAGAGAGGTGAAGAGACCTAAGCCATCCTCCAGTTATATGGCTTTGATGTGTGATCTCCTAGAGAAGGAACTTACCTGCTTTGAAGAAGCCATTCAGAAGAAAGAATGGGCAGATGCCATGACAGAACAATACCAATCCATAATAAAGAATGGTGTACGGGAAATAGTTCCCAGACCAAAGAGAAAGGATGTGGTATCTTCCAAATGGCTCTTCAAAATAAAACATGTTATTGATGGAAGTAATGAGAAGTATAAAAAAAGATTTGTCGCTTGTGGATTTTATCAAAAGGAAGGCATTGACTATGAAGAGACATTTTCTCTTGTAGCCAGATACACTTTGATCAGAACCATCATAGCCCTTGCATCTAAGATGAAGTGGAAGTTGCACTAGATGGACGTAAAGACAACTTTCCTAAACGGTATCATCAAAGAAGAAGTATATTTAGAACAACCTCAAGGATTTGAAGTTGAAGACAGGAAGACTCATGTCTGCAAGTTGAAGAATGATTTGTATGAGTTGAAGCAAGCTCCTAGAGCTTGGTATGGTAGGATAGACAATTTTCTGATGAGATTGGTCTTTACCAAGAGCAAAGTTGATTCTAACCTCTACTTCAAGGTTATGAACGATGAGCCGGTGATATTGTTTCTATATGTGGATGACTTATTCTTAACTAGAGAAGAAAAACTCATCACTGAATGTAAGAAGAAGCTCGCTTCAGAATTTGAGATGAAAGACCTTGGCCTAATGCATTATTTCTTAGGTCTTGAGGTATGGTAGAGCCCAAAGAGAATCTTCCTTAACCAAGGGAAGTATGCAGTCGAAATTCTGAAGATATTCGACATGTTGGAGCGCAAGTCCATGAATACATCCATGGAAACGAAGTTGAAGCTATTGGTCGACACTTATTCAGAATTGATTGATGCAACATTGTATAGACAGATCATTGGATCATTGATGTACCTGACAAACACCAGACCAGATATATGTTTTGTTGTGAATACCTTGAGTTAGTTTCTAGAAGAACCCATACATGTTCACCTAGTTGCTGCAAAACATGTGATGAGGTACCTTAAGGGTACATTAGATTGGGGTCTCAGCTATGATGGAAATCATGATTTCACACTAAGTGGGTACATTGATTCAGATTGGGTTGGAATTGTCTTTGATAAGAAGAGCACTTCAGGATGTTGTTTCAGTTTGGGATCATCCATGATAACATGGCATAGTAGGAAGTAATCCAGCATTTCTCTCAGTACAGTGGAAGCAGAATACATTGTTGCATGTTCTGCCAGCTGCGAAGCTATATGGCTTCGTAAGTTATTGACTGGTCTATTCGACCTAGAGATGGAAGAAACCACGATCCTATGTGACAACCAAATCTACATAAAGATGAGAAAGAATCCTGTATTTCATGACAAGTCGAAGCACATAGAGATTTGATATCATTACATCTGTGACATGGTGCAGAGAGGAGCCATAAAGCTCCAATATGTTAGCATGGATGAACAGGTTGCCGATGTGTTGACCAAGCCTCTATCTCGTGTAAGGTTTGAGAACTTCTGAGATAAGCTTGGTATAGTCTGAAAGGACCTCCCTCGAAAGGGGGAGTAATGTTGTGTTGAGATATGCCAGCCTAGTACTTTGCTTCCAAATTAATTGTTGTGACGTAAAGCCAATCCAATACTGTTTTTCCAGCTAAATTGTTGTGTTAAGATATGCCAGCCTAGTACTGTGCTTACGACTTAATTGTTGTGACGTAAATCTATTCTAGTACTATGTTTCCAACTTAATTGTTGTGCTGAGATATGCCATCCTAGTACTGTTCTTCCAGCTTAATTTATGTGACGTAAAACCAGTCTAGTACTATGTTTCCAGCTTAATTGTTGTGTTGAGATATGCCATCCTAGTACTATGCTTCCAACTTAATTGTTGTGACGTAAATCCAGTCTATTATTGTGTTTCCAGCTTAATTATTGTGTTGTGATTCTAGCTTAATTGTTGTGTAGTGTGCCAGCCTCGTGCTATAATGATGAGCCAGCCTCATGTTGTGATGATGAGCCAACCTTGTGTTGTGATGATATGACCATCTTCGTGTTGTGATGATGATGTATTAGTTTTATACTAATCCATATTGATGCAAATGATGATTCCATTCCATTGAGAATGATGATGTTGTCAATGAGAAAACTTTTGATGATTTATAGATACACCAGTCAGTGTTCCAAGATGATATTGATGATGTTTTCCTCTCACCCACCTAATGTCGTTGATGATGTTTTCCTCTCTCTCTCCTGATGTTGTTGTAGAATACCCTTCTTTTTAAGGGGGAGTGTTGAAATAATGTAACTACAAAGTGTATTCTAATTATTATTTTTGTATTATTCATTATATCAATCCCCTATTATGGATTGATTATGTTGTCTATTGTAAGAGACCAAATCCCCTTTTGTGGATTGGTCAAAACATAATTGTAATAGGAAGAATAATAAGTCGGCCCCAGAATATATTAAAGAGGCCCAAAATATATTAAAGGTGGTTATAACCACCCAGAAGAAGAAGTCGGCCCTACCAGTGAAGAGACACCTCCGTCCACACATGCCAGAGTTGTATAAATAAGGAGGCTAGCACCTCACTTAGACACACACTCACTTGTTCATTGAGAAGCAAGTTTCAGAGCTGCAGTTGGAGAAGAGAGAGAGAGAGAG
>SNQJ01S0003711.1:90389-101831 GCA_010110895.2 Picea sitchensis | reverse complement strand
TTCAATACAAATTCAAAGTGCACAGTGATATATAAAGACCCAAGCCAAAGCCAAGTTCTCAAGCCTTATTTCGAGTCAAACTACAGTCTAAGAAGCCCTGGGTTCATTTGCATTCATGCAGGTAATCAAAATTTGTCAATTTTAATTTTTGGAAAAGTTTCTATTTTCGGTGGTTTAGGTGAGCCTGTGCGTGCTCATTAACCACCGAAAAGAAGCACTTTCGGTGGATAAGGTGCTTAAATCCGAGTACAGTTAGCCACTGAAAGTATAGATTTTCCATTAAAAACTGTCTCTGGGAAAAATCATTTTTCTCAGCCTTGGAATGTCCATTTCGCACGTTCAAATGGTCGATTGACATCTACAGATCATAAGATTTCCAATGGTGCAATCAGAACTATATTTAGAGCTTGGGAAGGCAGTCAAAAGTTCCCCGCAATATCATTGTTTTTTACAGATTACCCAGGCTTCTGTTTATTGTGCTTATGTATTTCGCCTTAATAGTTCAAGCTGCTTTCCTCTTAGGGAATCAAGTGATCAGGCTATACAGTTAGTTATACAAGGAGTTAGTAGCATGATTCTTGACAAATATTTCATCAAATGGAGAGTTCTTCACATGGAACAAATTCCTGTGAAGGTTTAACTGTTCAAGGTAAATTATATTTGAATGTCAAGCTTGTAGAAGAAGTTCCAGAAGTTTTGATTCCAGATTGTCCTCCGAATCTCCATCTGTCAATTCTTCATCAAAGCTTGGCGAGGCATAGAAATTCATATATGATTTGGGATAACATAATTGATTTTCCACATGGGTCTTTGTTATTTTCAGCCACGAAGACAAATAATCATGGTGATTTCATTTTATTTCTGTTTCAAATTCTAATTGCAGCTGGATTTATTAATAATCAATTTGATCCGGAAATCATTTTTTTTTTATCATGATCCCGTGATTTCCTCATGCCAAATCACACTCAAAAGATCACAATCCCATGATTTTTAAGGGTTGCCAAGTGAAATTTGAGTTAATTGTTGATTATGGAGCCATTTGCCATCTAAATTGAAGAAAATCCAAGCGGTTGCGATTCTCAAGCAAATCTATTTGCCGCAGATCCATTTTTGAAAGCTACAGGCTTTCGGTGGTTAAGCGGCTTAAATTTCGCCCCTCTTAACCACCGAAAAGCAATGCTTTTGGTGGTCAAGAGGCTTAAATTTGACCCTCTTAACAACTGAAAGCCTGTAATGACCAGAATACTTGAAATTTCGCCCAGATCAGGAATTTTCGAATCATAATGAGATGAAACCTCTTGGAATAGACAGGTGGTGAATTATCAAGTCAGATCCAATGGTTACTTTGATGGATAAGGCAAATAAGAGGTGTTTTAATCAAGTTTGGTACATTTTTCAAAGGCAAAAATATAGGGTTTTTGCTCAACTCAACAAATTCGAATTCTATCTTTTGGAATAGTCATCAAACAGCCTTGGGAGGTTAATCTGCACTGCATCAGGACTCTACTACCTCTAAAGACCATCATATGTGGGATTGGCCTCATTTTGAGGATCTTTCCTTATTTCTTGAAAATATAGTTTGACTTTCTGTTTTAATAAATCAGATCCATTCTTTCAGGATCTAGATAATGCATTGTAAAAGCTATAAAGCTTAAAATAGAAGAGGAACTGATGGTTCGATTATGGATGCAGAAATTACACTCTTTGTAATAGACTTTCATGATAATACAGATCACAATTTTCTCTCTTTATTGATGTCATATTCCTCTCATCTTCTATACTGTCATTCAAGTTGTCTTAACTATCATATGACTGTCATCTCATTGTTCAGTTCACAATTTGAATGTTAGTTGCTTTCATTGTTTATTAAACCCATCACTTAGTATCTGGTTTATAAACATTGGTTTCTTCACCCATTTTAAAGCTATTTATCTGATTATCAGTCCTTGAGAGCACTGACTTATTTGATTATTGTTAGTAGTTTGGATACATTGTTGTATTTCAGTTATCCCATTGATCCATTCATTACTTAAGCATAAATCCATTCATTTTATAAGTTACCAAGCATCTTTGGTTTACAACCCCAAAGAGTTTCTTGGAGGTCTAATAGAACCGACTGTCCTGATATGAGACAATGGTTTTTGGGATCCCAAAGTGTACGTAGACGCGTTAAAATAAGGGCTTGGTAGTCGCCTCTGCAGTGATGTTCTTCTTGCAGGCGGCCAAAATCTCCATCTTGGAAAAGCGATCAACAACCACAAAAACACAGTCATTGCGCCTCTCAGTGGACGGGAGGACGGACATGTAGTCCATGGACATGGATTCCCACGGCTTGTCAGGAGTAGGAAGAGGGTTGTACATGCCCTATTTCTTAGTGGTCCGTTTGGCAATAGCACAGACAGTGTAAGCCATGATATAATTTTCAACATCCTGTTGATGTTTCGGCCGGTAGAAATGTTTTTACAACACTGCCACTGTGTTTTCGATGCCAAAGTGTCCTGCCACCTGACCATAGTGAGCTTCCCAATTAAGCTTCGTGCGCTCGCTTGATGGAACAAAGAGATGGCCTAGATGGCACAACATCTCGTCCTAAAGATGGAAATTAGCGACCACTGAGTTTTGTCCAAACATTTGGTAGGTGGTGGAGAAGTCGGTGTCTGTTTCATAGAGGTGGGGCCATCTAGAGGTCTCATGGCCGCAAGAGTCTATCACCGTTGTGAGTGCCACAACTGGAGGTCGGTTGAGGAAATCAACAACTTGGTTGGTGCTTCATGTTTTATACTTGTTGTTGAGGTAGAACTTGTGCAAGTATGTGGACCACTTCTGATAGCGGTCATTCTGCAATTTGGCGTGGGTCTGCATGAACTGTAGTGGCTTGTGATCAATGTGGATTACTGTCTCCTTCCCCAGAATGTAATGTCTCCACTACCGACAGGCTTCCACAATGGAGTACATTTCTTTGTCGTAAGTAGGTTACTTACGGACAACATCTGATAGTGTCTCATTATGATACGCCACGGGGTGGTTGTGTTGAGTGAGAACAACGCAACCAACATAGTCTGAAGCATCTGTCTCTATTTCAAAGGGATTTTGCAAGTCTAGTAATGAAAGTACTGGGGATGAGCACAAATGATCCTTCAAATCATCGAAGGGTTGTTGTTGGGATAATCCCCACACAATGTTTCCTTATCGCCACCCCTGGTTACTTGGATGAGGGCCCATGCGATATGAGAGAATCCCAACACGAACCTGCAATAGAAATTAGTGAGGCTGAAGAAGCTCCAAAGATCAGTGAGTTTGGTTGGGGATGTCCAGTCATGGATGACCTGGATCTTGGATGGATCCTCATGTAAACCATGTTGATCAATGATGTATCCTAAGTAATGGACCCTGTCCATGTCGAAGCAACATTTTTCCAAGTTTGCATATAGTTTGTGATTCCGCAGGGTGTGCAGAACCTGCTAAATATGTTGCAAGTGTTCCGCCCAAGTCTTGCTGAGATGAGGATGTCATCCAGATACACCACTACAAAATTAATGGTGAAAGGTTGCAGGATATCATCCATCTTCCTTATAAACGTTTCTGAAGAGTTTTTCAAACCAAAGGGCATGACCAACCATTCAAAAAGACCTTCTTTTGACTTGAAGGCGGTCTTCCATACATATCTATGTTCTATTGGGATCTGGTGGTAGCTAGAATTCAGATGAACTTTACTGAAGTATTTGGCCCCCGTGAGTTGATCAAGGAAGTCGTCGATTTAGGGAATCGGGTACCGGTTCTGGACTGTGATTTTATTCAGGGCCTGGTTGTTATGAACATAAATATACATATACCATAGATATTCATAACATAATAATTATTAATAATGAAAGGTCATGTCTCAAAGGACATGACTATTGGTAAAGGGCACCCCTGCGTGGGTATATAAGCAGGCCCTCATTTTCAATTGTAATCATCTTAATATCTTATATCTTATCTATTCATATATTATTTTCAGTCCTATATGGATTACTTTATTATATTCCAAGCATTTTGGATAATTCTTGTGTGAGCGAGCTTTGTTCGTCTCATTTGGTATCAGAGCTTCGTTTTTCTGGTCTCGACCTTTGGCTAGTCTCTTTATTTAGACCTTGTCTGAACTGACTTTTGGCCAACATACTTCATTCAGAGTTTCTCTAATTTTTTCCAGGTCATTGACCACATCGACTTTTTGCCATTTAAAAGTTTATGCAGAAATTACATCCTGCCGCCACTTCTATATATATATATATATGTTTTTTTTTTTTTTAAATAAAAAAGAGTAGTACCTTCTATATTAGAGAAGCACAGAACCTAGACAAAAATACATAGTCAAGGCTAAAAACCACCAAAACATACTGCCGATAATACTGCCGAAAACCAGTAAGACTAAGGGGCTAATAGCAGTTTTAGAAATTATACATATAACTAAGAATCCCCTGTCCTGCCCGAAGGAAACCAGGACAGGTGCTAAAGGTCCAAGAGTTCATAAAGTAAAAAAGCATTAAACAAAGCCAGGAATCAGTAAAACCTAAACATCCGGAGCGCTGTCACCATCCCTCGCCTGCCAGGTGTGCCTTGCTGGAATAGCAAACTCCTGAGCGCACATGGGACACTTATGCTGAGCTGGAGCTCCGGAGAACGCACTGAGGAGGATATCTAAACGCTGGCTCATGAGGAGCGTTCTGAGTTCCATGTCGGCCAGGTGGCTGCGTAACTCGAAGACTAAGGATAGGTGCTCGTCGCTCAGAAGGAAGCCGTGCATGCCACCATCCGAGTCACTGCGTGGAGCAGTTCCCGAATCCATTTCCTCAACTAGCTCAGCCGCAGCCTGCCTCTGCTCCTCGCTAACCTTATTGTCCGTGGGCTTCTCATCTTGGAACGATGGCAGTTCGTCCTGCCAAGGAATTTCTTCAATTGGACAGCCAGGGATGTCGTCAGCATTGTGTGAGACGCGGACGGGGACCTCCATAGCTCGTGGCACCTCAATGCATGGCAGTTCACCTANATGGACGGGTCCTCCTCTATGATGCATGTGGGCAGCTCGACCTCAGGCTCGACATCCCTTTCATTACGCACGCTAGGAGTCAGCTCATCCCTGCTGCAGCCGACCTTCTGCTCGGCGATGGTGTCGAGCAACATTCACCTTTCTGCACGAGCTCTTCTGCGGAGAATTGAGGACGCCAGAGACAGTGCTCTCTCCAATTCCTGCTTCCTGAGACGCTGCTCCCTGTGAGCTTCCCCGGCTGAGCCTCGACGAGCCCTGGCGTGCTCACGAACCATTGAAACTAGGTGGTAAGTGCAGGGAACAGGAAAAAGCCGCGGAAGACTAGAAGTCCCCAACAAGAGAAATAGACAGTACAGGTCCTGAGCAAGATGTCTCAGCCGATTTTTCTCCCAAAACACAGAGCTCTGGAATGCCACACCAAAACGCATGGAAGAAATGGTGAACGGGCGAGCAAAAATCATATCAAATTCATAACTAGGCGCCGTTAAAGACAGTCCTTCCGAATCCATGACCCGACTGAACTCGCGAGAGGAGTAAATGGTCGCGCGAGGGAGCTTCACAATCGTATTATCCCTGCGATGGCCGGCCCCCATTGTTAATGCTAATGCGTGGGTGGCTTCCATCCGCATTTAAATTAGCTATTAATTCTTCTCTGAGTGCGTGTCCAAGTGTCACCACCTCAGAGTGTCGTGTCACCCTATCCGGGTCTGGGAAGTCTCTGCTAGCGAGGCCTTTGCATTGCAAGGAGAGGGTCGTCTCTTCTTAGATGTTGGCTTGCCAGAGGATGTGATCTGCCTTTGAGTCAATACCTGAGTTAGCCAGGTAGTCTGCAACCTTATTTGAGTCGCGCTTTATGTGAGAGGGGATGAGAGTCAAGTTGGGATGGATGAACTCCCCAAAGTCCTCCAGAAGCCCGGCAAGTCTCCAGCTAGGGGAAATCCGCCCGGGTGGCTTGCCATTGAGGATTTTCGAGATGAGTTGAATTATTACTTGAGAGTCGCCTTCAATGATCAGCCTGTGATCCTGGTGTTGAATCGCGATCTGGAGGCCTCTTAGGAGACTTGTGAGCTCAGCCACATTATTCGTATTTTCACCCAAAAAACCCGCAACCAGGTGGATAATTTGGCCCGCATGGTTTCGTAGGACAGCTCCATAGCCCGCTGGCCTAGGGTTTCCCCTTAGAGGTTCCGTCGAAGTTGAGCTTGATGAAGCCAAAGGGGGGGGGGACCAAACCGAGGGACTGCTATCCCGTTTACTGGTGATCTTGCTCTGATTTTGCATGCACTGGCGGAGGTTCCAGCCCTCAAGAATAGGTTCCTCCTCAATCTTGCATTGAATGCCTTCTTGAGTCCAAACCTTGCTGAGAATAGTTTCACGGATGAACCGCTTTATTCTTTCCCAGGTGCTGGAAGAGAGGGACGCTTTGGAGTTGAAAATCCTCTGGTTTCTGTCTTTCCAAATCGCCCAAAGCGTGAAGCCCGGTAGCAGCTGCCATATGCGTTGTAGAATTGGGTTATGGAAGGCAAATGAATCCCAATTGACCAGGGTGTCTCGTATGCTGCCGCGATCCCGCTGTGAGCGTCGCATAGCTATAGCTCCCCAGTCCCAAACCTGTTGACTGTAATGGAACTTGTTGAGGAGGTGTTCCATAGTTTCCTTATTTTGATGGAAAAGTGGGCATCTGGAGGGGCCCGTGAAACCTATCTTAAGGAGGTTATCCCAAGTGAGGATGCGGTTTTGGGCTGTGAGCCAGAGGAAAAGGGAAACCTTGGGCCATAAAAAAGGTTGCCAGACCCTCCTCCAGATTGGCTCAGGTGCTTGGATTGGTAGATTCAAAAGAAGGTGATAAGCTTCGTTGACCGAGAAAGTACCTGAGGTGGAGTGCCCCCAGTGGATTAAATCTGCACCTTCTTTAAGTGGAATCTTCCTGTGTGACAAGCATTCCTGCCACGGTAGCAGGTCAAAATCCTTCGTGATCTGAAGCTCTGTTTTACTTAATTTCCATTGTCTCCAGTCCAGCCGAGCTTGATTTGGGATCCAAAAGTCCTTGACCCTTTCGAGTCCCCGCTGCTGCAGA
Source organism: Picea sitchensis (assembly GCA_010110895.2). NCBI lineage: Eukaryota > Viridiplantae > Streptophyta > Pinopsida > Pinales > Pinaceae > Picea > Picea sitchensis. Next base: position 94,728 of record SNQJ01S0003711.1, on the reverse strand, counting down.
TTGAGCTTGAGAGGTTGAAGGCTTTCCACTTCAGCAAGAGGGGGTAGTTGTTGCCAAGAGTCCTGCCAAAATCTTGCACTTTCACCATTTCTTATTTCCCAGAAGGCATGCTGCTGAATTAGGGAACGATTTCGCCAGGTGGTATTCCAGATATTGGATCCTTGCCTCTGTTCATTGAGTCGGATTAGTTGGTCATGTTGCACATTTGGTGCATACTTTTGCTTCCAGAGCTGCACCCAAAGTTCATGGGGATGTTGCAGCCACGTCCACCACATCTTTGCGCCCATGACCTGGTTCATTTTCCCTGGGTCTCGAAGCCCCAGGCCTCCAAATTTTTTTGGTTTGCATACTTTGTCCCAACCAACAAGAGCCCATTTCTTATTGTTGAGGTGTCCCTTCCATAGGAAGTTGCGCTGGAGACTTCTGATGGCTTTGATGACTGAGATGGGCGCAGCTAGAGCAGTGAAGAGGTAAGTAGGTAGAGCTTGCAGGACTGATTTGAGCAAAACCACTCTAGCCGCGATGTTCAAGGGTCTGAAGGTCCAGCTGTTCAATCTATTAGCTATGGATAGGAGCAGGCTGTCCCAAGAGATAGATCTTGCCGATTCACCTGTTAGGGGGATACCTAAGTAAGTGAAAGGGAGGGAGCTTCTGGCAATACCTAGCAGCCTAGACAGATGGGTCTGAACCGAGGCAGGCGTGTTAAAAAAGTAGAGTTTGGATTTGTCCAGATTGAGCAGCATGCCGGACGCATCTGAGAAGTCGGAGAGGATAGAATTGAGCTTGGTGGCCTCTCTGACCGTGGGAGTGCTCATAAGAAGAGTATCATCGATAAACTGGCTGTGCGAGGGCGCCGGATTGAGATTGTGGATTGGTAACCCAACAAGCGTGCCTTCAAGAACCGCCGCTTTTAGATAACGACCTAGGCCTTCCTCCATAATTACAAAAAGGAAAGGGGAGAGAGGGTCGCCTTGCCTAATGCCTCTGGAAGGACGAAAAGGTTGGGAGGGTGATCCGTTAACAAGGATTGAGAAAAAGGAGGAGGAGGTGAGCTTGAGAATCCAATCAACCCATTGAGTCGAGAAGCCAAAGGCTTCCAGAACTGACCTCAAATATTGCCAGCTTACCCTGTCAAAAGATTTTGAGAGATCGAGTTTAATGAGCATACCTGGTGTTTTACTCGTCTTTAAGGTGTGAATAACCTCATTGGCAAGAATGACACTGTCCATAATCTGTCTCCCTTCCACATATCCAGTCTGCTCATTAGAGATGATGAAGGGCAGGAGCAGTTTAAGGTGATTGGCAATGATCTTTGTAAGTATTTTGTATATGACATTACAAAGGGAGATTGGTCGAAACTGCTTCGGGTGAGTTGCCCTCTCCTCCTTGGGGATAAGAGTGATGAAGGTTGCATTTAGGGCAGAAAGAACTTGCCCAGATGATCTGGATTCTTCTACTGCCAGCCAAACGTCTTCCTTGATCATGTCCCAGGAATGGTGGAAGAAGTCCGTGGTAAAGCCGTCAGGACCTGGAGCTTTTCCAGGGGGCATGTCCTTGACAGCCAAATCTACTTCCGTCTGAGTGATAGGCCTCATTAGTGCATTGTTCTGCTCCAGAGTAATCAACCGAGGTATGTGCTGGGTTACTTTTTGAATAGCCTCCATCCTGTTTACGTTGCTCTCTGTGAGGAGATCTTGGTAGAAGGAGTTGAGCCTCGCCGCTAATTGGTCATGTTCTTTAATTGGGACCCCTTGCTCGTCCTCCAGATGGGAGATGCGATTAATGTATCTGCGGTGGGTCATCGCCCTGTGAAAGAATTGTGTGTTGCGTTCCCCCTCCTTAAGCCATTGTATCCTAGATTTTTGCCTCCATAGAATTTCTTCTTGCTCTCTGTAGGTCTCTAGGTCCTTCTTCAATCGATCCTCTTCCAGCACCAAGTCTTGTGGACGAGATCCTTCTATGAAAGTTCGTTGGAGATCTTCTAGTTGACATTCAATTTCCTTTTTCCTGAGGAGAATGTCTCCAAAGGCAGATTTGTTCCAATGCTTTAGGTGCAGTTTGAAGTTTTTTAGGCGCTGCTGAAACTTGAACATGTGAGTGCCATGCTCTATTTTGGCTTGGGCCCACCAGGTGTGAGCTAGCTGATGAAAGTCTGGGTGGGAGAGCCGGAACTTTTCAAAACGGAATGGTTTGGGTCTAGGGGGGAATCCCGGGTCCATGTAGAAGACTATGGGCCAGTGGTCCGACCCTGTTTTAGGCATAATGTTTGCTTCCACTGCCGGTTCACTTACAAGTAGGGCCTCGGTTGTTAAAAAGTGGTCTAGCCTACAAGCAACATGATGGTGCCCTGTTCTCTTGTTGGACCAAGTAAAGATTCCATTCCTAGTTTTTATGTCGACCATGTTTAGTTGTTCTATTAGGGTATTGAACATTCCGCTGTCCTGCTCCAGCCGCTTGGATCCTCCTGCTTTTTCTTCCAACATTAGGATCATGTTGAAGTCCCCTCCAATTATCCATTTCGTTGATTGTAAAAGTGTTTGTGTGTAATGGAGGGATTGAATAAATCTTTCCTTATCTTGAATGGACTGCGGCCCATAAACATTTGTTATTGCTCCTTCCTTTGAAGAGGCAATGTCTTTGAAGAGAGCTGTTAAGGTGTCTCTGGTGGAGAAGGGATGAAGCAGAGTGACCGAAAGTGGGGTCCATAGAATAGCCAAACCCCCCGAAGCACCCACTGAGTCGTGGAAGAGGAACTCCCCATTTCTCCAACTGTTTCGAAGAATTTCTTCTGCCTCCCTACCTGCACATTTGGTTTCTTGCAATAATAGGATATCTGGATTCTCTGATTTAATACATTCTCGGAGGATCCATTGCTTGGACCTTCCCTTAAGACCTCTAATGTTCCAAGAGATTATCTTCATCATGAGGATGGAGGAGGGGGGTGGAGGTATCCCTCCGAGAGCCTCTGTATTTGACCAGAGTTGATCATCAGGTGCCCTGCTTCCTTGATGAGCTGCTGGACTGGTTTGCGGCCGCGCCTTTTGTTTTCCTTGGTGTGTTTTTTGGGCTCGTGAATGGGGTCTGGCGAAATACCCAGCCTAGCTGTGGAGCCGACAGATGTGTTGGTGAACACTTTGTGCACTTTCCTTAGCTGTTCTACTGGTAAGTGCTGTAGGTCTTTTTGATTAAGTGCTTCTTCTAGTTTTTCTAAGTCGATCTCTGCCAGATCTGTTTCATCCATGATCATAGTGGTGTCTTCCTCCCTGCCAGAATGTGTAGACTGGGTTGTGCCTTTTGTATGAGAGGTGAGTGGCTCTTCAGGTCTTTTTCCTTTCTCTTGCGCTGATGCTTGGAGGGAGTTCTGTACTTCCGTCTCTGTCGGTTGTTGACTCAGGGCCTCAAAAGAATTCTTAGATGGTGCCTTTGGAGCCGATTTCTGGTTCTGCTTTTTTGAGGGATTCTTTCGCCTGCCTGTAACTCAGGTGAATCCATCTTTCTGCTTAGCTTCAGAAGGTTTGGGTGCTGAGGCGTTCAAGGGACAGTCTCTAAACAAGTGACCGTGCTCGTGGCACTTCCGGCAGTGGAAGGGTATGTGTTCATAGTCAATTGTTTGGCTCCAGTCGTCATCCTGGTATTCCAGTGTGATGGATCCCGGTAGAGCTTTCGGTATGTCCATGTAGATGCAGATGCGGGCATATGAGGTGTACTTTCTTAGTCTTGTGGCTTCTGAAGTTTTGACATACTGCCCCACCGTGTTACCTATGCCCATGAGTATTTCTTCCAACCAGAATTCTTGTGGCAAGGAGTACAGTCTTATCCAGACCGGAGCTCTTGTGAAGTCTTCTTGTTCAGGGCTGAATCTATCGGTCCAGAATCTGAGAAATAAACCCGCTGAGTTGTAAAAATATGGTCCGTTATCAAATATTCTGTCTTTGTCTTCGATGTTATATAGTATGATTGTGAAAAATCCCTTGGAGCTGAGCTGGACCTCGTAGTCTCCATTGGGGTTCCACCATTCCTTAATCCATCACGTGAGATCTCTCTCGGTTGGCCAGAGGCCCAGGAATTTGCCTATCAGGGCGTGTTCCATCATAAACTGGGTGTGTTCCCCCACCCTAGTCGATTTGATATGATATAAAGGAGGTTTTTCCAGTTGGGGGATACACTTACCTGGCAGCCAATTTTTGGACGCTTGTTGGTGTGATGTACTGGGGTCGAGTTCCATTTCCTTGTGACTGCTTTGCTCCTGGGTAAAGAGATTCTCCCTCAAATGCTCCGGCGGTTCAAAGGCCGGTCTCTTAGCACGGGAGCCTGATTTGTCGTTGGCGGCCATGTCGCA
>SNQJ01S0003711.1:61663-90339 GCA_010110895.2 Picea sitchensis | reverse complement strand
ATTATTGTTAGTAGTCTGGATACATTGTTGTATTTCAGTTATCCCATTGATCCATTCATTACTTAAGCATAAATCCATTCATTTTATAAGTTACCAAGCATCTTTGGTTTACAACCCCAAAGAGTTTCTTGGAGTGATAACAGAGGGTACTCTAATCACCTTCCAATTTTACTTCAAATAGGAAAAGAAGATAGGAAACCTCCAAGCCCTTTCAAATTCAATCCATCTTGGCTTGAGGAGGAGTTCAAAGAGCTAGTCAAGACCGAGTGGAAAAAACTATGATGTTGAGATAAGGAAAGGAACTACTTATCAGTTTGCTTCAAGTTGAAAAAAGGTCAAAGTTATTGTTTTTGCTTGGGATTTTAATGGGAAAAATACTCTAGATTAGAATCTCATTGAAGTTGAAAAACAAATATCTAAATTTTATGATTGGGATGTCAAAGGAGTCTTCACAAAGGAATCAAAAGCTAGGTTAACAACTCTATAAAAATCCAAAAAGAACTTATTGGTAGAAAAGAAAGATTATTGGAGGATCAAGAGTAGAGTAAAATGGTTGGTTGAAGGGGATGAAAGTTCCAATTTTTTCTATAACTATGCAAATGATGGAAACAATATCAATACAATTTGGGGAACACCAAAGGAGGATAGTAGTACAACAAGAAGATTTAATGCTATTGTTAATATGGGGGTGGCCCATTACAATTGTACAAGGAGTCTAAGAGGGCAAATATATTGGGGGTAATCAAGCTTACCTCATATTTTCCTAGGTTTGTAGATAATGATTCAAATGAGATCCTACGTGATCCTATGAGAAGATGTAACAAAGGAATAATTAAAGGCATTTCTATCAACTTTTTGAAAGGAAAAAAGTCCAGGGTCTAATGGTTGGACTATAGAGTTTTACATGTGCTTATTTGACCTTCTTAGAGAGGATATTCTTAGGACAATGGAGGAATCCAAAATTGATGGAAAGGTATCAAGGGTTTTCAACTCTACTTTTTTGTCTCTTATCCTAAATAAGGAAAACCCAACTTCATTTGAAGATTCTGGACCCATTTCTCTATGTAACTATATTTATAAAATAAGTGTTAAGGTGATTATTATTAGAATAAAGAAGATATTTTAAAATAGCATTACTTTGGAACAATTTTGCTTCCTAAATGGAATACAAATACATGATTCCATAGGTGTAACATAGGAGGGGTTACATTATATCAAAGTGAAAAAAATGCCAACAATGGTTGTATATAAGTTAGACCTTTCTAGCTCCTATGATAGAGTCAGTTGGCTCTACTTGAGATTAATACCAATAAATTTGGTTGCAACCTTAATATTGTTAACTAGATTGTGCAATTTCTAATCTCTATACCTTTTGTAGTTCTAGTAAATGGGCCAACTTCCAGTTTTTTTATTCTCACTCATGGGTTGAGGCACAGATGCCCCTTATCCCCACTTATGTTGTTGTTGGTGGTTGAAGGCTTAAGTGGATCCATTGTAGTAGCAAGGATAAATGAGGTGATAAAAGGGATTAAGTTGGGAGGTTACCTTAGCTTGACACACCTCTGATTTGTTGATGTTGTTTTGTTATTTTGTGATGCCTCTATCAAAGATGCAAATATGCTTAAGAAGGTTTTGGATACATATGGTAAAGCTAGGGGTATGGAGACCAACTTGAAAAATTCTTCCATTTCATTTTTATTGGAATCGAGAAAGCACATGAAAGAGTTTTACTTCAAATATTTCCCTTTCAAATATTTACAGGATGGTATAAAAAATTTAAGGTTTCATTTAAATTTGAATGACTATGGGATAAAGGACTGATGTTGGTTATTTGAAAAAAATGATAAGGGAATCCACTTGTTGTGCAATAGGTAGATGTCAATTAGTGGAAGATTAACCTTAGTCAAATCCATTTTGAAGGTTATTCAAGTTTTTTGGCACACTTGTAGGTATTTAGCTTGTATAAAAGGTTGGAAATGGAGGCGATGTAGGCGTTTGAAAAGATCCATGTATTGGGAGTGGAGAAGGTTTTACACTTCCTAATGAGTTGGTATCAACTCTATAGGATGTTGGCATGTTCACTTTGACACATGCAACTGATACAGGGACCACTAGTTTTTGGAAATAAGGGTGGAAAATTGCCCCTTTGTTAGGATTGAAGGGGTTAAATAGTGATGAATGTCAGGAATATGTAAATCGATTGACTTGTAGTAATGCTAGATTAAGAGAGGAAAGAGATGAATTGGTTTGGAGCAAGAATCCTTGCCTGGGCAACTATTTTTTGAAACTACGATATAAGGCTATGTTTTCAGGTGAAACCCAAGTTAAACCTTTGTGGTGGTGGAAAAAAATGTGGAATGCCAAAGACCACTTGAAAACCCAAATTTATATGTGGTGAGCTTTGGCTACTAAGTCATTTACATGGGATGTACCCTAAAAGAGGAATCAATGAGGTCCTAGTTGGTGTGCCTTATGTAAGCATGACCATGAATCTATATATCATTCATTGGTGATGTTCCCTTATGCCAAAGTTGTTTGGGTAGAGACAAAGGTTATAAGCAAGGGGGAAGTGTGGTAGACTGAAACAATAGCGGATTATTTAAATACATGGTTTGAGAAGAGTGATTTTAAGCCTTATAGGGCGCTTCCTTTTGTAGTGGCTTAGGGCTTAGGGATTGCAAGGAATTATATCATCTTCGTTGATAGAGAGATCACCACCTTTAAATGATATATTTAGGCCTAGTATATCTATGAAGGCTTAAAAAAGGTCAATATCAAAATTGCATGACACATAGGAGAAACCCCTGTCAACAAATCTATGACATGATTTTTTATTTTATTTTATTTTTATTTTTTATTTTTATGGTGCAAGCCAAGTGAACCCATATTTGTGTGGGGTAGGGGTAAATTATATATTTCTTATTCACATTTCATTAATTTAAAATTTGGTTTGAGTCCCTGTTCAATAAATTTGCTCAATTGATGGCTTTCAAACTATTGTTAAACAAAAATAATGTGACAAACTTGCAATTCCTTGGTGATTCCTTGGTAGTCATAATTTAGATGAAGGGATTATAAAAATGAAGTTTTTGGGTTTGAGTTATATTTTTTATCATTGAAAGTTGTTGGAGGGTGCCTTCAACAAGATTTCCTTTCAACGTATCTTCACAGAGATAAACTTCGATGCTAATTTGTTATCCAAGGAAGGGATCCAAGTGGAACAAGGGATTTGGTTCAAGGAAGAAACGATAGAGTGAGTCGTTGTTCTAATAATTATCTCCTTGATTTTTACTTTCTAATTTCTTGATGTTTTCAACTCTTTTCTTAGTGTGTTTTTTTTTGTGACTGGAGGAATCAACAACTAGTCTGGCTTGTATTGCTACCACTATAACGTCCATGTGTTTCCACGATGCCCCATACATGACACAAGGTAAGTTGGGGTTTTGAACCGATGACTTCACATAACAAAGTGCCTTAACAATACACTCCATCACCAACTGCCCTACACCCTGGGGGCTTCTTAGTGCTTAGTTTGTTGAAGGAATATTATGTGTATAATTCCTGAACTAGTGGAGAAGGGAACTCATAGGGTTTTAATGTTTTAGCAGTTTAATGATTCCATATTTTTTATTTTTCTGGAAAGTACAATATCATGCACATTGAGGAAATGGATATTTTTTGAACATGAGAAGAGTGCTTGCAGGCCTCTTTTCTTTTCAAGGATATTTGTTGTAAATGAGATAACACTATGTTTTTCTCTGGAATTCATGTAACACATATGTAGTATGTATTTTCTCTCTCTTAGAATAAAAATAAGATTATTTCTAAGGAAAAAATATATATTTGTATATGAAATTCCATTCCATATTCCTTTATGCATCATGATGAACCCTATACACATGAAAACAAATATGATGCTCTCGGGTTTGCTAATGAAAAATACAAGGAAACAAGACAATCCATTTTTTGTTTTGAAGAAAATAACAATCATATTGTCTTTTATATTGACTATGTAGAACCAACAAAGGATGGTAATGGCATGGGTTATGATGAATTTTTTTTTGGAGGAGGTGAACCTAAACACTTTTAGTTTATGTTAGGCACTGTGAAAGAATTTTGTGAGTGGGAAGGTGAGGGAAATGTCAAATATTGAGTCATCAAATAGTTTCAGGTTCAAGGATATAGAATTCCATGAGTCCTATGAACTTGATGAATTCATCCATATTGGCTTAGTAGGAAGGTCATTCCTTGTATGCTATGATGGCGACCCGATTTATGTCCCAAACACTGAGAATTACACTAGAAGGTGGAATCATATTTCAAGCAAGATCTATTTGGCTTGCCTTAGTAGTATTATTCTTATCCAAATACAGGAGAATCAAGATTTATATTGTCACATATTTACACAACAAGAGATGATCATTGATTGGGTTAGTCCTACACATTCTATGTCCCTTCCACTTGTTTATGAATCATATTTAGGTGTAGACTTTTCATTTAAAAATATTTCTAGCAAATCAGTGTGCCTTGTCAATAAAGAGGCAAGCATGTCAACTTTTCTTCGTTATCCTTTAATACATAAGAGTAAAAACTGTAATGAGGAAAAAAAAAGAGAAAATGTGCAATCCAAGCTGCTAATTCATGTAGCTAATGGCTATAGCATAGAGTATACCCATGAAGGGTCCATAGAGAAAAATATCATGATGACATTGATGACTATAGAAGAGCAACTTGGAAATGGTAACTTTTGTAAACTCACTACTAAGGAGCAACTTTATGTTGACTTACATATGATATTGGATTCCAAAGTCATGAAAATGAGCAATGTAGATTCAAGCCCAACTTGATGCATATTCTTAACATGATGTTGACCTTACATTGATGCAAGAAACTTGCTCTAGTTAGAAAAGAATATGCTCCCCATTCTTAGTGGTGCCAAGTAATTTGAAAATATTGGGTCGAACATGGTAACAATGATTGATTGGATTTTTTTACCAAAATGTTTTCCAACCATTGCTTAGGTATTAAATGGTAGGATCATATTAAAGAGTGCATGGAATATATTTGTAGAGGTATGATCTACAAAGGTTTGAAATCCCCCCAAATTTTTTAGAAACACAATGATTGAAGTCCCTACATACTTTTTGGACGTAGATGACATTGCCTTTATTTTGGTTCATAATCAAACATGAGGGAAGAATCCATGCCTCTAATGAGATATTTGAATGGATGCACTAAAATTATGACTTTACATGATGGTTCATGTCTTGCATAGTTTAAGGTATGCTAGGCATATATCTAAATAAGTCCACTCCATGAACATTTAGTGGCAATTTCAGAGTCTTGCTTTCATTTCTTTTATATTAGATGTATGTGAGGGTTTTCAATAAATATTGGCAAGTGTGATAGTGTAGCCTGGAGAAAAAAAGTATCCAATCCCTTATGGAAATGAGTCATATTGTAAAGTTGAGTTTGGTCGCATCTTGTAACTCTTTGAGGATTGCACTTTTGATTCTTGAGGCACACTATGTTTGTAGGTCTTGTAGGAAGTCATCAAAATTTTATTTACAATGTCACATTTGCGTTGAGTTGAAGTGTTTATAGCCTTCAGCTCACAACATATGAGGGCACAAATCAATGGAGACAAATCATTTCCAAATATATACAAATTGTGCTTGTTATCGCACAATTTGTACTTTGATCAAAGGAAAGGTTAATGAAGAGAAAATTGGCGTAACTTGAGGTTATCCTATCACTGCCACCTCAATGGGATGACTCTTTCTATTTAGGGTTGATGGCCCGGGAGAGACGTCCCTGATGACCCAGGGGTTTGAGAAAGGAAAGATTCAGATGTCTATTAAAAGGTCCCTTCTCACAAGTCACCACCGATCAAAAAGTCTCAGGGTTTTAACCAATGAAGTAGTGAAATATCAAGATGTACCTCCCCAGAACAAAGCAACAAGAAAATATGTCTTTTGCTAGTACAACTTGTTGTTAGTACTTCATAAAAACACAGACTTTATCAATAAAAGCAATAGTTGATATAATGGTAAAGTAAACAGAATTTTGTAGCAGCAATATTTATAAGACAATAACTTCACAACAAGTGCCTTAAAATGGCTTCAAAATGACCAAGAATAATCTCTTATTAACATCAAAATACTAGCATTTGTCAAAAGCAAGTAAGGCAATGCATTAATCAACTTTATTAATTGCTTTTAGATGCTTTTAGTGCTGCAAAATATGGTTGTAGCTTACTTTAGTAACAACAACAACGAAGTTAGTGGATTAGGCTATTCTAATGTTAGGAGTAGTTAGTAGGAAGCTTAAGGTATAGGTTTTGGTAGTTGTTTTGTGTCAATCACTCAATGGCAAGTCTTAGATTAGTGCCTTTAGGGAAAATGGAGTCTATTAGGTGGCAAAAAATCTTGAAGGAAAAGATGATAGTAAGAGAATTAAAGACAAGAGAGGCTAATAGTTGAAGTGTTGGTAACCCAAGGCTTCAACTACCAAACTATAGGGGGGAAATAACTACTAGAGTGTAGGTAACCCTAGGCCCTAGTAGTTTTCCTCCTTCTTTAGCTCAAAGATGAAGCAAGTGACGACTTGGATGAAGCAAAAGTGCTAGGGTGTTGCAATGGCAAGGCCCTTAGCAAAAGCTTCAAGAAAAATCGGCTTCTTGGCAAAAATCTAGTAGGTGAAAGCTCTTAAAGCAAGGACAATAACATGTGCTTGGATTCCTAGGGTTTCAAGCTAGAAATTTCATAATCTTAATGTAATTTCAAAATAAACATAAATATAACCATTCAATGAAGAAGAATTGCAGAAATCTTATTTACATTCATCAATAATCATCAAGCAAAAACCCTAGTTGAACACTTCCACCAAGAAAAATTCCAAAATAGTCCAAAATTAACCTCCTTCAACAAGTGCACACTAAATTTAAGTCATGTACCCCAAAATAGGGTGAAAATTTCAGACCTCACCAAGTATGAGTGAAAGATGATGAAAAATACAAGGCCAAAAACCCTTATTTATACAGTTTCAATGACCAGAATTAGGTAAAAAAGGCCGACATGGCCAGTTTACATGTAATATCCAATTTTTACATTAAATGACATAAATAAACCCTAAATCAAGCAGAAAAGGTGACGGTGTGCCCTTTTAGGGTGACGTTAGGCCTTCTTAGGGCAACTTTGGCCTCCAGGAGCAAAATGTTAGGCATTTGGATCAAACCACATGTGCCACTTGGCACACAACTGCCTCCAAAGTGTCCAAAATGTTGGGTGATGTCATGGGTCACATGGGTGATGTCATGGGACTTTCAAGGCCTACATAATAGTGAGAAGGGAAATACCCCCCTAGGTCCATGCCTGCCAGACTGTCTCTGGTGTAATGTCCTCCTCTCTCTCTGGTGCAAACGTCTGATCTGTCTCTGCCACCGGCTGGGGTCTCAACATCCATTTAGTGGGATTTTATCCCTATGGAGGTCTGAACTAATCATCTCCCCATGTGTATGTGTCCATCGTGTGTGGCCCTGCAACAAAAATAAGTATGCCCTCCATGGGCTCATAAGTCACATGGATCATAGCAATGCCAATCACATCTAATAATCAAGTTATTTAAACATGTGCATAAAACCCCCTTTCCCAGACAAGTGCTCTAAGATGTTATGCTATTATACAAGCCAGGTTTGGAAGGGACGTTAGGATGTCCTATTGGGCTAGTCCTCATTGGACGTGGGATGTTTTCGAGTGAAGACAAATCCAGGCCATGTAAGTGGGTGAGGTGGTAAGGGATGTTTGAGAAATGGGTGTAGTGATGACAAGGGAATGTATGGCTTACCTGTGGGTGCCTCTGAAGAGGGTGAGTTGCACCCTGTCATGGATGCAATTTTTTTGAAGCCCATTCATGCATTTTATCTTTTTAGCTTATTGCTTTTTATTTCAAGAGACTAGTTAGGGGACATTGCCCTGGCATGGTGACCAGTGGTGACAATGTTACCCACAAGCATTTCATGGAGATGAGAATGTTGGCTCGTGATGAGACCCCCTTTCTTTTGGCTATGCCACCAAGAGCCACTACCCTGGCATGGTGACCAGCTGAATGGTAGTGTCATACTGCTACATGCCCATGGATCTAATAGGCTGGCTCATGATGAGACCCCCTATCCTCCAACCCGATCTTGATTTTATTATTTTATGGGTCCCTCTGTTTCTTGCTGAGAAGCCTTTTATTGCTTTCTCGGGGATCCCTGGGTGAAGCATATGAAGGTTTTGTTCTTTTGGATTTTATCTTTTGCCAGCTTTTTTTACCCTCTGGGCCTTTATTGCCTTCTTCCCACAAGGTAAGGTACAACCCTTTTCCAGCTTGGCAAACCCTATGCCCGAACCAATGTATGGGATGGATGAGAGGGAAAAAAGATGAAAATTGGTAAGTATGGTGGGAATGGACGATGACCTTTCATGAACCCACCCAATGGAAACTCAAACCCTATGGGAACCAACTTACTAGGGCATCTTATCATTCCCCCCAGGTGTGGACAAGTGGAAAGGCATAAGGTCCAAGTACACGTTAGAAGTAAAATTAATTAAATGCACATATTCAAATGTTTTGACAATCAGAGTGACACATACCATGATACCTGGACTCATTACCTCATGGAGAAAGACCCACTGCTGCTGAAGGACCAGGTCGATGAGATGGATGTTGTTGATGCTGACAAGGTGGAGACACCAAGAAATAAAGATGGGCCCTCCATGGCTAGGCTCAAGTCAATATGGCTCTTGGTACTCCATGTCTATGACTTGTGGGCCTCGAGACATAATCTCCTTAGTCGTCCCTAGGCTAGGGGATAACATTTGGCTCCAACTCGGGGACATGTGCTCACCGTAGAGCACATGAGAACCTCAACATCTCTAGCATGACATGTGACATGATTGATCTCAACATAAGATTATTGGTAATCATTTGGGGTGGTGATATTACCCCCAGCTCATATATAGTATAGAAAATGAAAGCAAGCATATATACAAATGGAAATACAACTACTCTAGCATGAAATGCAGATGGTATATACAATGAATAAAAATGCCTACCTACTTACCTCTACTTACATGTTGGATGAATGCTAGGTGTAGTCAAATAGCCAGTGAAACCACCCTAGTAATGTCTCACAATACCTGCCTCTGTGCTTCATCATAAACCAAAGCAGTGATAAGCTAAGCACAAAAATATCATGAGTTACAAAATGTATTGCATCATTAGAAATTGTAAGGTCTAGCTCATGGAGGTGGGTGGGAGGGACAAAATGGCTCCAAGTCATTCTCTCAAGAAAGTGCTCAATCCACTTCAGGAAGGGATCGTGAAAAGTCAAAGGTTCAAAAGACCGACTCAAAGGGTCTAAAAGCCGACTACCTTGGACTTCTTCACAATCTGAAGCCTGGGAAAGGATTGGTAAGGACCTAGAAGATGACTGGAAAACTCTTAAGGGAAGGCTAAAAGACTGAGATGATAGACTTCTTCTTGACGTATCCAACCTACCCTTTAACTCTAGGGTTTTCCTCTGAGGAAACTTAATACAAAAGACATACTTCCCAACTACACCTTTAATGACACAACAAGATAAAGTAATCGAAGGTGGCTGGAGAACATTATTACAAGGATCCTTCTTCAGGAAAACGATGTCCTTACTCCTATCAAGATCTGAGCACAACGGTGGCTGATAATATTCTTCATGGAATAAATCCAAGTGCTCAGAGGAATAATCATCAAAACCCTCAAGGTATGATCGAAATTCATTAGGAGAATATAGTACCAGGTCATCGTTGGGTGTTTGAAATAGGTTTGTAGCCATATCATGTCCTTTTTACCAAATGTCAAGTTTATTAGTAACTTCAAGTGATAAAGGTAAAGGAAAAGGAAAATTTTGAAAACGACCCTCGATATCATAAATGGGATCTCCATCATATCCAATCACATCCCATTTATGCTTCCCGACATGTATGAATTCATCAATATTATCAAAAAAGTCATTATCTTCATCCTAACATGAAGGGGTTAAAACATCCAATACTTCTTCACTCTCCTCATCATAAGATAAAGAATTATTAAAATTTTGGGAAGGGAAACAACTCACCTTGTTTACTAGTTCTTGTACAAGAGCTTCAAGTATGACTTCATCAAATGGAAGACTTGCTTCTACATCTTCAACTGTACAACAAGGAGGATCCACCTTGCCGAAGGATTCCATTTCTCCTTCACTCTCTGAATCATACAATAAGGTATTATCAAAATCTTGAAAAGGAAAACGAATCACCTCATTCTCTTCGTCTTGTGCAGGAGAGATAAGACCTTGGAGAGCTTCATCAAATGGAGGAGCGATCACCAGTGCTTCATTCTCATAATTTAAATCTTCATTGCATTCTATCAAATCATGGGAGAAACCATGCTCCTCTTCAAGGGGTTGAAAATTTTCTTCATAAATCTCTTCTTCCATATTAGAAGGTTCTTGGCATTGAGCATGATATACATCCCTGAGATCTTCTACAATCTCAGTGGTGGTTCCTTCGTCCTCTGAGGCTATTGTGAGATTTTGAAGGGCATCTTCACATGTTTGGCATCGTGGTTTGAAAAAGTCAATAAACCTACTGATGAGGTGTATGAAAGATGATATGCCCCTATCTTCACGAGAACCCTTAAACTAATCTTGCAAAAAGGATGGTAGAGAAAGTATGAATAATTTTACCAGAACATCCTCCCCTCCCAATTCTATCTCGGTTATATACTTCAAGAACTCTACAATGTGAGTAATTGGGAGGCCCCTTAAAATCTTGGAGGGTTACTTGACCATTTTGTATCAAAACAAGTCGGGTATCCTTGAAGACTTTTTAAATCAATAGTCGGATACACTTGTTCCCAGGGCGCCATGATCCCATAACTTGGAAATATCACAGAATTGAGAGTAAGGTGGCAGCTAAGAAAAGGTTAGTGGAGTTGCTAGATAATTTTATTGAAACTATCAAAGGGATGAGGGAATCACCCTCAGTGGAGTCACTAGGTTCTGCAAAGTAAAGGATTTTTGAGGAAAGTCTTACCAAAAAGTTTCGTCTTGAGGAGAATTGTCTCAGTGTTCCCTGACAACGACGCCAAAATGTTATCGCACAATTTTTACTTTGATCAAAGGAAAGGTTAATAGAGAGAAAATTGGCGTAACTTGAGGCTATCCTATCTATTAGCACCGAAATTCACACTTTGATTTCTAAAGTGTAAGCTCAACACCCATCAGAATGTAAAAGATAATTTTGGTTTTGAATAGGTGGATCAACAAGATGGAGAAAGAAAGACAGAGGGCAACAAATTGCATTTCAATAGGCTACACCAATGGGCAATGGAGTCACAAACATCCTACTCATCGAAGGCACTAAAGTTGCTCAACAGAAAACAAGATTATATGCTGATAGGTGGAAGAATGAAGAAGGAAAACATAAGATACAATTTTCACTAAACAAAGATCCTCTTAGTTTAATGAATCAAAAAATACTTGAATATAAACAATGTCTGATGGGCAAAATACAACAGATCCTCTGTTGCTTAGGGATCCATAAATCATTGGTAGCCTTTGATCCTCAAATCTGCAATATATTAAAATAAGAATATATATAAACAAAAGAATAACAATCTGAAATCACAGCTCTCATGAGTCTCCAATAGCAGTAATGCTTACAATCATAAAATGCCCACAGGCTTACAAATGAACACACACAAAGAAACTTCCTACTCCTACTCTCTCTAGCCTCTCTTGGCTCATGAATCCAACCCCCCTACCCTCTTGTACAATGAATATATAGCCATATAGGTCCTTTCCAACTCACCAATTCGAACTCCAACCACTTTCCCAAAATATAAATAGTTACAAACAAAGAATGACAAATTTTAACTGATTTCCTGCTTTCCAGGAGGCAAAATTATGAAAACTAGGCTTCACAATTCCACTTGTAATTCTCAAAACTCAACAACTGTGTAAAATATGAGAACGGTTTATGTATATAAGCTCGTTCTAAATAAAAACCTCTCTCGGTTTCTTGAAATTCATCTCCATCTGGCCGGAATACGAGTCGCAAAAACATGTCTCAATCAAAAAATCATGAAAACTAAAAAAATAGGGCTAAAAGATTCCTTCGAATATCCCAATTCGTGACACCTGTGTTGAAAATGAAAGAGGTTAATGTTCTTGGGTT
Source organism: Picea sitchensis (assembly GCA_010110895.2). Taxonomy (NCBI): domain Eukaryota; kingdom Viridiplantae; phylum Streptophyta; class Pinopsida; order Pinales; family Pinaceae; genus Picea; species Picea sitchensis. The sequence continues at coordinate 78,100 of SNQJ01S0003711.1, read as the reverse complement.
CATGCTTGAAAAAAACCTCCTTTGGATTTTGAAAATTCATCATGTTTCACCTGAAAATCCTCCCGAAATTCAACTGGTCAAAAATACCAGTTCATCAGTCTTAGAACAGAGTTTCTGCAGCACATTCCATAACGCATTTTCACATAAGCGTAGCGTGCACTTGGAGGAGCTTTTGACATAGCTTTTATGCATATTTTTGCTGACCTGAAGGTTGGATAAGGTATCCCTGGATGTCCTCTAACCAACTGAACCTTGAAACTTGCAAAAAAACACATGTAAGACACTCAAAACTTCATTTCCCCAAGCTTACTCCAGAAGCGTAGCGTGGGTTGAAAAACAATGGCAGAAACATGAAATTTGGGGTGTTTTCTGAGTTTTCCTCCAAAATTAGGAACTTTCATGAAAAACCAAAGACATATATGGGATGTACACATCAAAATTCATCCATCCATGCAAGTCTGACCTCCATTGGAGCCTCTGAGAAAAATCGTAGTGTGAGCTCGTTGCATTTCTGTGCATCATGAAATTGCCAAAATACCAAAATTTGACCAAAATTCTCAAACTTTTCTGCAAACATAGGGCTCAAAGGTAGATAAATATCTCTCTAACCATAACAATTTTTGAAAAATTGAGAGAGGTTTTTGTTATTTGGTATGTGATGAGCAAAAACCTCCTCCAGTTTTGCAAAAATACTTTCTAATTTGTTCAAAATCCAAGTTTGAAGTTAGTCACTCAAAAATTGCAGAAGCACAGTGTGCTCTCAGTAGAAACGCAACGTGGTCTTTGAGATGGTGTTCGGATGCCTTCCCAGAGGATTTTTGTGCTGCAAGTGGTATGGTTGGAAATATTATGATGTATGCTACACAATGGAGTCATCAAGAACTGCAAACTCCTTCTCAAAACCCCTAAAAAACTGACTTGAAGACGAGTTGTTCAAAGTGCAGGAACCCTACAATAGCAATTGTATTTTCGAAATTTATTTGAAATCACAACACATGTGCATAAGCTGAAGAAGGTTTTTGTTCCTTGGTCTATTATTGACAAAAACCTTTTTGAAACTTTTTATGACTCAGAGAACAAAACTAAGGTGAATTTGTTTGACCCATATAATCTTATGTGTTAACACTATCACTGTCACCTCAATAGGATGCCTCTTTCTATTTAGGGTTGATGGCCCAGGGGAGATGTCCCCGATGACCTGGCGGTTTGAGAAGGCAAGGTTAAGATGTCTATTAAAAGGTCCCCTCTCACAAGTCACCACTGATCATAAAGTCTCGGGGTTTTAACCAATGAAATAGTGAAATATCAAGATGTACCTACCCAAAACAAAGCAACAAGAAAATGTGTCTTTTGCAAGTACATTTTGTTGTTAGTACTTCAGAAAACCACAGACTTCATCAATAAAAGAAATGGCTGATATAATGGTGAAGTAAACAAAATTTTGTAGCAACAATATTTATAAGACAATAACTTCACAACAAGTGCCTTAAAATGGCTTCAAAATGAACAAGAATAATCTCTTATTAACATCAAAATACTAGCATTTGTGAGAAGCAAGTAAGGCAATGCATTAATCAACTTTTTCAATTGCTTTTAGATGCTTTTAGTGCTACAAAATATGGTTGTAGATTACTTTAGTAACAACAACAACAAAGTTAGTGGATTAGGCAATTCTAATGTTAGGAGTAGTTAGTAGGAAGCTTAAGGTATAGGTTTTGATAGTTGTTTTGTGTCAATCACTCAATGGAAAGTCTTAGATTAGTGACTTTAGGGAAAATGGAGTCTATTAGGTGGCAACAAATCTTGAAGGAAAAGATGATAGCAAGAGAACTAAATACAAGAGAGGCTAATAGTTGAAGTGTTGGTAACCTAAGTCTTCAACTACCAAACCCTAGGGGGGCAATAACTACTAGGATGTAGGTAACCCTAGGCCCTAGTAGTTTTCCTCCTTATTTAGCTCAAAGATGAAGCAAGTGACGGCTTTGACAAAGCAAAAGTGCTAGGATGTTGCAATGGCAAGGCCCTTAGCAAAAGCTTCAATAAAAATCGGCTTCTTGGCAAAAATCTAGTAGGTGAAAGTTCTTAAAGCAAGGACAATAACATGTGCTTGGCTTCCTAGGGTTTCAAGCTAGAAATTTCATAATATTAATGTAAATGCAAGATAAACATAAATATAACCATTCAATGAAGAAGAATTGCATAAATCTTACTTACATTCATCAAGAATCATCAAACAAAAAACCTAGTTGAACACTTCCACCAAGAAAATTGCCAAAATAGTCCAAAATTAGCCTCCTTCAACAAGTGAGCACTAAATTTCAGTCATGTACCCCCAAATAGGGTGCAAATTTCAGACCTCACCAAGTGTGAGTGAAAGATGATGAAAAGTACAAGGGTAAAAACCCTTATTTATACAGTTTCAATGGCCAAAATTAGGTCAAAAAGGCAGACATGGCTAGTTTACATGTAATATCCAATTTTGACATTAAATGACATAAATAAACCCTAAATCAAGAAGAAACGTTGACGTAATTCCATTTTATGGTGAAGTTAGGCCTTCTTAGGGAAACGTTAGCCTCTATGAGCAAAACGTTAGGCCTCCTAGGGCCTTTGGATCAAACCACACGTGCCACTTAGCATACAACTACCTCCAAAGTGTCCAAAATGTTGGGTGACGTCATGGGCCTTTCAAGGCCTACATCATAGTGAGAAGGGCAAGACCCCCCTGGGTCCCGGTCTGTCAGGCTGTCTCTAGTGGAAGATCCTCCTCTCTCTCTGGTGCAAACCTCTGATCTGTCTCTGCCCCTGACTAGGGTCTCAACATCCATCTAGTGGGATTTCAGCCCTATGGAGGTCTGAACTAATCATCTGCTTATGTGTACCTGTCCATAGGGTGTGGCCCTGCAACAAAAATAAGCACGCCCTCCGTGGGCTCATAAGTCATAGGGATCATAGCAATGTCACTTGTATCTAATAATCAAGTTATTTAAACATGTGCATGAAACCCCCTTTCCCAGAGAAGTGCTCAAAGACATTATGTTATTCTACAAGCCAGGTTTGGAGGGGATGTTAGGATGTCCTATTGGGCTAGTCCTCGTTGGATTTGGGATGTTTCCGGGTGAAGAAAAATCCAGGCTATGTAAGTGGGTGAGGTGGTAAGGGATGTCTGAGCAATGGGTGCAGTGATGACATAGGAATGTATGGCTTACCTGTGGGTGCCTTTGAAGAGGGTGATATGCACCTTGTCATGGATGCAAATGCTTAAAATCCCATTCATGCCTTTTATATTTTTATCTTATTGATTTTTCTTTCAAGAGAATAGTTAGGGGACACTGCCCTGGCGTGGTGACCAATGGTGATTGTTACCCACAAGCATTTCACGGAGATGAGAAGGTTGGCTCGTGATGAGACCCCCTTTCTCTTGGCTATGCTAACAAGATCCACTACCATGGCGTGGTGACCAGGTGAATGGTAGTGTCATACCACTACATGCCCATGGACCTAATAGGTTGGCTCGTGATGAGACCCCCTATCCTCCAACCAGGTCTTGATTTTATTATTTTATGGGTCCCTCTGTTTCTTGTTGAGAAGCCTTTTATTGCTTTCTCAGGGATCCATGGGTGAAGCATCTGAAGGTTTTGTTCTTTTGTTCTTTTATCTTTTTCCAACTACTTTTACCCTCTAGGCCTTTATCCCCTTCTTCCCACAAGGTAAGGTACAACCCTTTGCTAGCTTGGCAAACCCAAAGCCTGAACCAATGTATGGGATGGACAAGAGGGAAAAAAGATGAAAAGTGGTAAGTATGGTGGGAATAGACGATGACCTTTCATGAACCCACCCAGTGGCAACTCAAACCCTATGGGAACCAACTTACTAGGGAATCCTGTCATTCCCCCCCAGGTGTGGACAAGTGGAAAGGCATAAGGTCCAAGCACACGTTAGAAGTAAAAATAATTAAATGCACATATTGAAATGTTTTGAGAATCAGAGTGACACATACCATGATACCCGAACTCATTACTGTTAGAATATAGAAGATGGTGTTCTCATTTTACCATTGACGATACCCTCGTCACTCAACCACAGGCCGAAGCCTCCCTCCGAGCACCTTAACCTTGACTGAGAATTCCTCCGGAAGCAAACCCTAGGCTAGATAGCCAAACAAGGAGTAGCGCATCAATCCCCAAGGATAGCACAACACAGCGCCAACACAAAGGCCCGTCAGGATGTTCCAAACCCTAATGAGATATTCAGAGACAATGCCCGAAACTAGTTGTTGCACTTGCACAACCCTCCTCCAAACCTGCTTGCCTGTACCCAAGCTGATGCTTGCATCCAATAGAAGCTGCAATTGAGATGCTTTATCAAATGAGAGGCCCCGGCCCCTGTGTATTTATAAGTAATCCACACTTGGTTTGCTAGGGCTGCGACTTCTCCTTAAGGTATGTGTTTGTTGATTATATTGGCTATTAATTTAATTGACTTCTTCTCTTGGAGGTTAATAGCCTAATATAATTTTCTTCTTGAGCAAACCAAGGCTTCTAGGGTTATTAGCCAACTCATTGGGTTCTCTGCTCAGGAGTCTTCCTATTCTCGTCGGGTTCCTGCGTGGGGGTAAATGCTTCCTACTGACTACCATAATAGTAACACTCCCTCCCTAGCTAGAGGTATTCTGGTGTGGACTTGAGCACAAAACATACCATTTACCAGTAGCATCCAATATAGTCATCTAGACTATTTCATGAATAGACCATGAGCATCACCATCACCATCAAGTACATCATCTCTCGAAACCATACTTCCTTCTGAGTAGTTAGACATGATGTTGGATAGGAAGTCCACTCACCATGGGTGATACAAGAGGAGTAAAACTCTGAACTATTTTTTCCTCGTCTGGAGAATCTATGTTCATCATTCATCGAGATGATCATCTCCAATAATGTTGATAGTCTTTAGAGGCAATTAGAACAAGGATAGAACACACACCTGTGTCTATTCATAATAGTACCTGGCTTCACAATCCGGTGGTTAACTACCACATCCAGTAACACACAAGTACTTGATCAACAGCGTATAGTTCTTGTGAGTGAAACACATTCACCACAGTGGTCCTCATCTACTATCATATAGTCTTCATAACAAACGTCGAGGCATCATAGAAACAATGTTATGATAAAAGCACATCATCTGGGCCAATCTTTCTCCGTCTATGAGATGCGAGAAAGAATGTCTATCCACCATATTAGTCTTCATCTGCATAGAAAACAATGTTATCATAAAAACTGAATCAAGCTAGGCCAATCTTTCACTCACGTCTTGTGAGATCTGAAAATTAATACGCCCTCAGTATAGAATATCAACGATGATCATTTGGGCCAATCTTTCCTCACATCTGTGAGATGCGGAAAGAATGTCTGCCCCTCAACATAGAATATCAATAATAGGTTATCGGCCCCATTCTTCTCAACCAAGGAAGAAGGATTGTTTCCGATTTCTGAACCTAGACCATTTCCACAGGCCATTTTTGCGACACTAAACAAAGTGTAACATGGAAGATAGTGCACTTCCCTCGAGAAATGCTTGGACCATTCCTTACCACAGGCCATTTCTCCAACACTAAATAAAATTAGCCAGCACGGAGAATAGATGCGCCCTAGGGAATATTTGTGTGGACTATTCCCCACCACGGGCCATTCTTCGACACTAAACAAAGGTGTAGCACGGAAGATGAGTCTTCCCTGGGGAATAACGTAAGGTGATTCTTGAGCTGGACTACTCCCCCACTGGGCCATTCCTCAGAGCCTGGAAGCAAGGTGTAGCTGGAGAGAATGAGTTTGCCCTCGAGGTAGCCGGACCATTTCCCCACACGGGCCATTCCTCCAACACTAAACAAAAGTGTAACCTGGAGAGAATGGAGTGCGCCCTCCCGAGGAATGTGTGTCACGCATCAACCTCCAAAACAGGGCAAATTCTTCCAAGAAGCTGCTCCTGGCTGTGAACTTGAGAATGTTGCCCGTGGCCGGACCATTCCTATGACCACTACTGCAGAGTGGCTGCCAAGAATGGCTGTCCTCAGACCACTCCCCATAATGGGAAGTCTTTGTCTATGATACATCGACAATGATCGCCCAGGTTAACTACAATGGGAAGTCAACAATAAAATTCGAGAAATATCAATCCACTTTCCAAACGAAAAGCGTCTATATCGGACTATTACAAAGATAAATAATATTTTCAATGCTCCCTCCTAAGTGGAGAGAGTTATTTCAATCCACAAAAATAAATGTTTGTACCTTTTTGGTTGGAGAGTCTTCCCTTCCAGTTAATAGAGTTATTTCCATGACTCCTAGCTTGAGTATACAAGTCCTTTCATCTTGAATAGAAGCTTCCAAAATGTATGCTTATCTGCTCATCGCGGAGATATGTATTGGAGAATCACTTTTCTCCTTTTGGACTTCATCATGGACAATGTAATTCTTGTACTTTGATGCGGAATCTGTGAAAACTAATAGTCACGAACAATAGAGTATATCATAGTTGGAGGCTGGAACATGGCCGTGTGGTACTTCTTTTTGTCATCATGAGATCGATCTTACGGTAGTCATCTTGATGTTATAGGAAATCTTCACCACCTTAACATTACCTTTGGAGGTTCTCCACCAAGTTGTTTTCTTCTTATCTGCATACAGGAGTATCTTTTGGTATGCCTCAAAGTCTTGAATTGCTCTTCATGCGGCTCTTTATTCAATTTCTACGGAGAACATTCTTTGCATTCATCGATGCTTAAGAATTAAGACTCGGATGTTCAGGTTGTATATTGGCTTATATAGAGATAAGTCGGTGTCTTTGGAACAATCAATCATCATGATCTTCTCCCTCCATCACAGAGAACCTTTGGTTCACGGATCTCATCAATGTATCCGCGACACAGGTTCTTTTGCTTGATTTCTTTTTAGTGAGTTCATATCATTTGGTAATCTTGTGATGATAGAATGGTGGTTGGTTTGGTTCTTCTTTCTTTCTTGGAATCCTTATGTTTCATGTTTTCTTTTACTTTTTGGGTCCATTGAGTTTCTTATAGATTCCATGCCTTAGAGATTCCACTTCTTACCTTCATCATCGGTTTCACGGATTTGGATGGACAACAAAGAATACTTTAAGGTTTCTCTTTGAAGAAGTCTTCTTCGTAGTTGGTGAATACGTATTGTCTTTTATGGCTACTACCATGGATATATATATATATATATTCATCATCTTTAATGGATCATAGGATTGTCCCTCCCTAATCCTTGCTTCATGTAAGAGTGCATATAATCGCTCCCTTCGTCATTTGGAGTCCATGCTTACGTCTCCGTCCTTATTGTCTTCTACAATATATAATAATTAGAGTCAAGCTGCATCTACATCCTTGGTAATGTATACAGTATATAATTGCTCTCTTGTCTTTATGAGTCCACACTTCGTTTTAGTTAATGATCATAAGTCTTTCTTCGTGCCTTCGATTGTTGACTTCTTCTGTCTTTACTTTTCAAGTCTCTTCAAGATTGATTTATGATTTGGTCTTATCTTGTAATGTCTTCCACATGATTTGTATTTCATCCTTTCATATGTATTATCTAAATGATATTCATCCTTATCTTATTGTTCTTTCATAGGTGTTATAGTTCTTCTTGGAACACGTTATCTTCCAAGAGATAGATATACAAGATAATAATGCAGAGCCGAAACAAACAAGATATGTACAAAGAAAATAAGAAAGAGTGTTGTTACCTTTTAGTAAGAAAGTCTCTTCCATCTTGCTTAGTCTTCTTAGTAGGTTCCTTTTTCTTGTGTCGATGCTTTGTGTTTCTTCTTCGTTTTCTTTACTATGATTTTGATTTCTGTAGTGACCGTGCCAAATGATTGAAGCATTATTTACGAAATGTCTTTCTCTTGATTTAGTTTTCCTCTTTGAGCAGAACTTCTTTTTGTTTATGAAGTTCTTGAGTCTTTCTGTGAAGGCTTGATCAGCCGGTACTTCCTTAGGAGTTTCTCTTTTGCATTGATCTTGATTCTTCTTGAGCACAACAAGTCCAAAGTTCTTCAAATGTCGAGGGACTCCCTTCCTTGTGTTAATACTTGCGGCAAATGCATCCCATGTCTTGGGAAGAACCATTGAAATTACTATGTTCACCAATTCCCTTTTAGTGATCTCTTTAATAGCTTGTAGTTGATCTCTTAGGCTGGGGAGATCCTTACAAAGTATGATGTTATCTTTGTCATCATCATTCATCTTCATGTCATGGAGCTCATTATTCAAACTCATAACTTGTCAAATTTCGGTGAGGAGAGATTTGTTGGGGCATCGTACATCTTCTTGATGAGTCAAGATAAGATAATAGAGGGTATCAAGTGGTCTTTTATGGAGTCTGTGCCTGCATTGATAATGCGATGTCTTTGAACTACTCCATAAAATTTGCAACGTTCAGCAGTTCCTTCTCTTCTCCTTCTTTAAACTCTGGCTTCGATCTTTCCTTTCCTGATATCAACACTTTATTCTTAGCAAGGATGAGGTCAATCCCTTGTCTTCAATACTTCACGAAGTTAGAGGCTCCATCGCTTGTTCTAGGACTTCATAGAATACGTCATGGCTTGCTTGACTTGGTCAAACCCTAGATTTGTGGTCAAATCCCTAACTTCCGTCTTGGCCTTATAGAGGTACGGAGATGCAGGCTGGGGCTCTTGATCTATCGGAGATTAGGTCAATCGTCACTTAAGGTGCCTAAATGAGAGTTTTAGGGTTTTTACGCTTCTGCCACATTGGTAATCCTGGCTGCGGTGCTTTTGTTGCTCACCTTCAAATGCTTGTAAGCAGGTTCCTCAGCGAGCTCAATATCTAGGGGCTATGTTTTCCTCAACGAGCTCAATATCTAGCGGCTATGTTTCCTTCCAACATTTTAGGCTGACTGAAGGGGTGTGGGCCCATAACCTGTTAGAATATAGAATATGGTGTGCTCGTTTTACCATTGACGATACCCTCGTCACCCAACCACAAGCCGAAGCCTCCCTCCGAGCACCTTAACCTTGACTGAGAATTCCTCCAGAAGCAAACCCTAGGATAGATAGCCAAACAAGGAGTAGTGCATCAATCCCCAAGGATAGCGCAACACAAAAGACTGATCAGATGTTCCAAACCCTAGCCAAGAGATATTCAAGCCAATATTGAAACTAGCTACTGTTGCAGTTGCACCTGCAACCCTCCTCCAAACCTGCGCACCAACTGCAACTGCAGTGCGCACCAACTGGGAAACTGCAATTCTGAGATGCTATCAAATGAGAATTGGCACCCTATATTTATAGTAATCCTGCCATTTTGCTGGGGCCGACTTCTCCTTCTAGGTATGTGTCTATTCAGTATATTATTATTAATTCTGGTCGACTTCTTCTCTTGGAGGTTAATAGCCTAATATAAATTTTCTTCTTGCGCCGACAAGGCTTCTAGGGTTATTAGCCAACTCATTAGGGTTTCTCTTGCTTCCCGGAGTCTTCTATTCTCGTCAGGTTCACACGTGGGGGTAAATACCTCCCGCAGCTACCATAATATTAACAATTACCTCATTGAGAAAGACCCACTACTGCTGAAGGACCAGGCTGATGAGATGGATGTTGTTGCTGCTGACAAGGTGGAGGCACTGAGGAATAAAGATGGGCCCTCCAGGGACATGCTCAAGTCAATATGGCTCTTGTTACTCCATGTCTAGGACCTGTGGGCCTCGAGACATAATCTCCTTAGTTATCCCTGTTGGGTATGTGTTATACTCCATCTGATTTACGTTCAAATTTTGCTTTATCTATTATTGATGATGATCCTAGAACTGTCAGGGATGCAGTGGATTTAGAGGATGGAAATCTCTGGAAAAAGGCCATGGACGAAGAGATGGCAGCTTTGGATAAAAATGAGGCTTGGGATCTAGTTGAGTTGTCGACTGGAAGAAATCCCATTGGCAACAAATGGGTATTTAAAAAGAAGCTTAATGCAGAAGGAAAGGTGGAGAAATACAAAGCTCGGTTAGTAGCAAAGGGTTATTCCCAGGTTGAGGGAATTGATTTTGGTGAGATTTTTTCTCCTGTTGCCAAGTTAAGCTCTATAAGATTTATGTTATCTATTGATGTTGCATTTGATTTTCAAGTAGAACAGATGGATGTGAAGACAACATTCCTACATGGGGATCTGAAAGAAGAAATCTATATGAAGCAACCATAAGGTTATGCTGTGAAGGGAAAGGAGCTAGTATGCAAGCTGAAAAAGTCCCTGTATAGTTTAAAACAATCACCAAGGATGTGGTATCAAAAATTTGATACTTATATGCTGGGACTTGGCTTCATAAGAAGCAAAGAGGATCACTGTGTGTATTTTAAATTAATTGGTGATCATTTGATTTATTTGGTCTTGTATGTGGATGACATGTTGCTGATAGGAAACAATAAGGAGATTATCCAGGACGTGAAAACTCAGTTGTCCTCTAAATTTAACATGAAGGATCTCGATGCTTCAAATTTCATTTTGGGCATGGAAATTAAAATAGATTGTAAAAGAGGAAACTCTGGTTAAATAAGAGAAAATATGTCGAGACAATGTTGCAGAGGTTTAATATGGAGGAATGTAAACCGGTCAAGGTTCCTATTCCTGTTGGTGTAAAGTTATCTACGAATCAGTGTCCCAAGACACATGAAGAGGAGGAGGACATGTCTCATGTTCCATATGCGAGTGCATTTGGCAGTTTGATGTATGCAATGGTTTGTACTAGAACGAACATTGCACATGCAGTGGGAGTTTTGAGCAGGTATATGTCAAAACTAGGGAAGGAGCATTGAACAACAGTAAAAAGGCTTTTCAAGTATTTGTGTGGCACTGCTAGCTATGGATTGTGCTACCAAGGAAGATCGAGATTGGACAGAGTGGTGGATATACATGGCTTTGTGGATGCAGACTAGGTTGGAGATCTGGATTGTAGGAGATCTACAAGTGGGTATGTGTTTAACCTATTTGGAGGAGCAATAAGTTGGATGAGAAAAAGACAGGTTGTAGTGGCACTTTCAACTATAGAAGTTGAATACATGGTAGCCACTCATGCAACAAAGGAAGTAGTATGGTTACAAATATTGTGTTTAGGTATTGGGTTGGTACAACAAGCTGTAAGGATGGAATGTCATAGTCAGAGTGCAATTTTTTTGGCAAAAAACTTGGCTTATCATTCAAAGACAAAGCATATTGATATTCAATATCAATTTGTGAGAGACATGGTTGAAGAAAAGAAAGTGTTGTTGGTGAAGGTGGACACTTTGAAGAATTTTGTAGATTCATTAACAAAATCTGTGAGCATTGTGAAGTTCTCTTGGTGTAGAGGATCCATGGGCATTTCTACCCTGGATTGTTGACTATGTAACCCTGTAACCCCCTGTATGCAAAGAAAACAACAAGTGGGAGAATGTTGGGTATGTGTTATATTATTTGCATGAGTAGTAGTGTCTGCATTGCATCGAGCACGCAGGGGGGCGAAAGCCCCCTCCTGCGGGGGTTCAGGGGTAGTGCCCCCGAGAATTTTTTTTGCCTCGAGAAAGGTGTCGCATTTTTGGACGGTTTTTCGACACGTGGTTTTTTGTCGATGGTTTTCTATTTCCGGTTAAGGAATTAGGGTTGTTGACTAATCCAAGTCAATGGATTAGGGTTTTGGATGTCGCTGGCTCCTATATGTTTATTGTATTGTAAACAATTTATCACTGCGAATGAATATAGAATATGTTGGTTTTCCTGGTTTGGGTTTCCACGAGAAAAATCTCTGTGTAATGTTTGTATTTGCCATTGTATCTTTTCTATTTTTTTTTACTGAAAATCTGATTGCAGTAAATATTGTACAAGGTTAAAATCTACAATCCCTGGTCTAGGGGATAACATTGCCTTCAATGACAATCAACAACATACAATGAGAAACGTTTATCCTATTCATCTAATTATCACCTCACTATGGCAACGATAACTTGTATAATGTAGGTGCACAACAATGAAAAATGAACACTCTATAGAAAACTTCATTGGATGCACACATATCACATTTACATCGAAGGTGTCGTTGAAAAGGAAGATCTGTAGCAACAAGGGTGAAATGAAAAAAAACATGATGTTGCAAGCAATGATGCACATTGTATGTTTTAAAGGGGATTCCTAGTTTTATGATGCTAGTTTTACGTGTCTAAGGAGTCCTAGTTGGTTCTAGTATTTGTAAATGAATACAAAACCCTTTTGAATGGCCTTAAGGGATGCTCCCAAGTAGAACTCATGGAGCATAGGAGATTATCAAATCTAGGATGAAGGATTGGTTATAGTCACGGTGCAAGTGAAATGAGGAGCATGGTTTTAAATATCGGGGTGTGCCAAACTTCTTTAATCATAAAGAGCATTATTGTCTTATGCATTGGGTCATGATTGTTTTACATAGTCATCCTCCATGATTTTTTTTATAGACCATGCATAGGCAAATGAAGATGGATGCTACTCTAGAGTGTAAGGTGTTTTGTGTGAAGATTACAAAGAATGGAACAAACAATTATGAGAAAGATGAGTCAATGGATTCAAGAATGAAGGTTGAGGTCATCCATTGTGGGGTATGTTATCCCCCATTTCTAGGGATAACTAAGGAGATGATGTCTCGAGTTCCACATGTTGTATACATGGAGTACCGAGAGGCATATCAACACACAAAGCCCTTCACTCACCACATATCACCATCCGATTGATGGCAACATCATCCACCACACCCAGCTTGGCTCACAGAGGAAAGTGGGTCTTGCTCCATGAGGTAACAAGTCTGGTGTTATGGTAAGTGTCATTCTAATAAATGAAGCATTTCAACATGTTGCAAAGGGTCCTTTCTTGATTTTGAAAACGTTTGCTTGGAAATTATGCCTTTTGCCTCATTTCACCTTGGTGGTTGACATGTCGTCCTAGCAAGTAGGACACATTTTGGGATAGGGTTGCTATTGGGGGGTCTCCTTGAAGATTCATCGTACCACTTCTGTCCATACTTATCATTTTTCCACAATCTTTTCCCTTCGTTTCCTCATATTTTAGGTTTTCGGGTATTACTGACACAAGAAGGGATTGTACCTCATTTCATGAGAAGAGGGGTTGATGACCCGAAGGAAGATAACAATTGCTATAAAATAATAAGAAACTAATGTTGAAAAGACAGTGAACACAACAAATAAGGACCATCAAAATCCGATCCATCTCGAGCTCTACTTATTGAGTGTCCGCCCCGACCCCAAATTGCAAATGCTAAAGCTTGAAAACCTTATAAAGGGGACTAGAAAATTATGAAAAAATGAAAGCAAGGATTTGAAAGATGGCTAAGAAGGGGTCTGTGAAAAATAACACCTAACTAGTTGGTAACTCAAGAGCAAGCGCACCCTCAACAAAGGCACCCATAAATGAGACAATATGAACCCTTGTATGTCAAGAAACCCCATGCCCAAAAGTTACACCCCCATCCATTCATACTCTCTCACATGACTTAGAAAGGGTTTTCTTGGGAAATACTTCTTGACTTGGGGAATGATCTACCAAATAGGTCACCATGATAACCCTCCCATATTTAAATTTGGCAAGTTGTATAAGGTCTTTGAGCATTTGTTTATTTTGAAAAGGGGGAATTTGATGCACATGTTTGGGTGGTTCTTTTATTAGATATGGCTTAGTTGACATGATATGTGTGACTTGTGGACCCTTGGAGGGAAAATGTATTTGTCTTTGCATGGTTTTGATAGGTGGAAGTATTTTTCATGGAGGCACAAGGTCACTTGGACCTTCATTGGGGCATGAAGCCCACAAGTTGGATGATGCACCCCCTCTCCTTGGACACACAGGAAGAGGAATGTTTCCTTTGGAGGCACTTATACACCATGAGATGAACATTTTCTAGCCTTTTGCACCCCAACGTTGGCCTTGGAAGGTCCAAAACGTCACTTTATATGCCCTAGATGTCACATGAGGGCTAGGGTTTTGATGGGCTCTCTCATGGATGATGGTGATGTGGCATGGTTTGATGGAGAGAGAGAGACTAGGCATGCATTAGAGCACTTGGTGGCATGACATATGGCCTTTGGAGGCCCAACGTTCTTCACCCCAAGGAAAAACGTCTCTCTTAGAGGCCCAATGCCACCCTTTACGGCATGATGTCACCCCTAAAAGGGGAAATTTATTTTATGATTTTGCAATTTTGAATTGTGAAGGGAAAATAGAGGATGTCGACCTCCCTAATTTGTGGTTGACTTTAGATAAGTGGACAAATTGGTTTCATAAGACCTTATATAAATAAAGGTATTGTCATTTTTCATTTTCACGATAACTCACTTGAGAATTACATATTACATGGTTGAAATTTCCCCCTACTTGGGCATTTTACTCTATCTCTCTCTTGAATGTCTTGTGGATTCTAGTACTTGTCCATTGGTGAAGGAAAGCTAGGCACTATCTCTTGGATGCTTTGTTCTTGGTATGTTGGTGGAATATACTTTATAAAGAAGGGTTTCTTCATGTTATTCTTGGAATTGGTAAGGAATTTTTGCATTTAGTATTTGGTTTCTTCTTGTTTCAAGCATTGATCTATCTGGACCCTTGGAGGAGTATAAGGGAATACACCCTCCATCAAGTCTACCTTGTTATCTTTGAATAAGCTATATTTTTGCAAAGGTTGCTAGGAGGAGTAAAAGGGATTACACCCTCCTATATTTACCTTGCTAGTTTTTGTTTCCTCTAGGGAGTAAAATGGCTCACACCCCTAGAGAAGCAAAAAAACTAGCTCTTACAGAAGAGACTCCACTAACCCAATTGACAAGGCACTAATCTATTTGCATTGGTATAAGTGAAATATTGAGATATTGCAATTGTCTAAGTTGGAATTGGTTCTATATGCTATAAGATTTCTTGTGCCCTAAGGGCGTATTCTTTGGCCAAGTAATTCTCTTTGCTATTATAAATTAATGCTACAACCATTAGGGTTGCTGCGGAATAATCTTTCTTTCAATCTTTTCTCACTATTCTACCACTGAAATTTACTTGTGAACCTAGATTATTGTTCTACTATTTTTTAATCTATTTTTAAGGTCACGACCAAGCTAGACACCAAATTGGTGTATGAGACCTCCTCCGCTCGACGATTTGACTGATAAAGTCTACAGAGGTATACATACCCTACCCCCCTATGTATTTGAACTTGTGACCACTTAGGAGGAAGCACACGTTCTTAACCATTAGTCCCACTAATTATTGGCTATCATTTGGATGATTTACTTGTTGATTTATGTGGTTATATCTTGCTGTTGTACAAATTTCTTGCTACAACCACTTGGATGTCATGATAACTTGTTGATAACACTTAATAAACAACCCTAAGTATCATCAAAGTATTGGCTAAATCATTGGAGGTTTAACTAGTCATTGCTAGCTTTATTTCCAACATCTTGTACTAGATTTTTGATGGTTAGAATTGCAACTATTGACATCATTTGTTGCTGATTTATATATTTCCATACTGCTTTATTTTGGGAAAACAACATTTCTTGCTTGATTCCCATTGGTTTAAGGCTTTTATCTCCATCATTTTTCTTGTTCTGGGCAGGGATAACATTGTTTTGCAGGTACACAACACTTGGCAACCATTCTCCATTTACAAGACTCATTCTTAAGCTTTACTCCTCCAATATTGACTTATAGGGGTGTCCATCGATCATTCTCACACTTTTCATCTCAATCCCCCCAGGGTCACTGAGATTCCGCCCATTGTGGTGATTTCGTCGTCACTAAAGCGAGGGGAGTGAATATCTAAGGTGACAGTGGGTAGGTACTCCCGTAGTTGTCTCGCCTTTGTGACTTGGTTTGGGCTTTTCCCAAGCTACAATCCGTGTGATAACATGGTACAAAAATGCAAAACCATGTTGTAGGGCATTGTTATCGCTCAGTTTGTAGTATAGGTTAAGTAGCTCGAAGGCAAGAGTCAAACTGGCGTAACAAGAGCTTCCCCACCCACTGTCACCTCGATGGGGGGCTCTTTCTATTTAGGGTGGCTAATCCCAAGGGAGACGTCCCTAGGTAATCTGGGGTGTTGAAAGGAAAAGGATCAAGAGATTAGGGCTCAATAGGTTAAAGTAGGTTTTCCCTTCACATATTACCGCCAAGAGATAGTCAAAAAGAAGATAAACCACAAGATAGGCACCTGTTTGGGAGACAAGGCAACAATAAAGCTAAAATATGCCACAATGGTTAATGCTTCAATTGTCAATGACTATCAATATGAAATACACATGAGCATAAATAATAGTAATTATTGACGAAGTCAATGATTGCAATAAAGGCTATGGCTTATAATATTACTTCTTCAATAAATACAAAATGATATAGCA
>SNQJ01S0003711.1:35450-59582 GCA_010110895.2 Picea sitchensis | reverse complement strand
CCCTTGGTCATGCAACCAAAGGTCACTACCCTGGCGTGGTGACCAGATGATGGCAATGTCATACTGTTGGATACCTATGAACATAATGGGTCGGCTCGTGATGAGACCTCCCATCCTCTTGGTTAGGTCTTGTTTGATTATTTTTCTTAGGGTCCCTTTAGTTTCTTATCGAGAGGCTTTTTATTGCCTTCTCGAGGATCCCCTGGGCGAAGCATCTCTAGGTTTTGTTTCCTATGGATTTTATCTTTTACCAGCTACTTTTACCCCCTGGGCCTTTAGCCCCTTCTTCCCACAGGACAAAGTGTAACCCTAAAAGGTCATCCTAATGGCTGGACTAGGGGAATGGGATAGATGTGGGGGTATAAGATGTAAAAATGATAAAATGATGGGAGCGGACGATGGCTCTGCAAATCCCCCTTGGTGGCTAACCAAAACCCATGAATATCAACTTGCTAAGTTACCCCATCAATCACCCCGACAATGGTCAAGTGGATTAGTGTAAGATCCAAGCAGTCATCAGAAATGAAAGGAACCTAATGCATATATAAGAGGGTTATAATGATCAAATATGACACATACCATGATACCTTGGACCAATTACCTCATGGAGCAAGAGTCCTCTCTGATGCAAGTCCAAGCCGGTGGTGATGGAAGCTGCTGCTGCTGACAGGAAAAATCTGGTGAAGAAGAAGAATGATGGGCCCTCCAGGGCCATGCCCAGGTCAATCCTGCTCTCGGTACTCCATGTCTAGGACCTGTGGGCCTCGAGACATGATCTCCTAGTTATCCCTAGATATCGGGGATAACAGGCATGAAGGAAACTCAATTTTTGGTTTGGATTTGGAATTTATGAGGTTCTCAATGCCCCACATTGCGATTACTATCCCCATATGGAGCCATTCTTATCACCAAAATTACATTGATTAATTTTGAAATCTAGTGGAAAAATTCTCAAAATACGCATGTTCAATATGGTAGAATCGACGATGAAGAGGTTCATACTTGATGAACATAAGTTCATTGAATGAGGTTGAGAATTCTTAGGGAAATGGTTGATGTTCACTTGATGAAAGACACATATTATGGATCATTTGAGATTTTGAAAAGAAAGCGATGTCATTCATTTCTATGTGCTTGATGATTAGAAGGTGAAGGATCAATCCATGCTAGTGAGTGAGAGGGGAACACAAAATGAAATGATTGAAATTTGCCTAAATTACCATCTCATTGAGCAAAGAAGTTTTTGCATGATAATTTTTTTCAACATTAAGAGAAGTCGTGTGCTTGGTGAATGGACGAGTAATGCGGTGACACAAAACAACAAGCAATGAAGTGTTCCAACCACCAAGAAAATGGACAATGGAAATATAAGAAATCGACCAAGTCCAAGTTCGGTGAGCAAAGAGGCTTTTTCTCAAGTGATGTGCTCAATGATAGAGGGGAAATTTGTTCTTGGAAAATGGGAAATGAACATAGGATGCTAAGTGCCAATCGAAGGGTTGTAATCATTGTTGACCAAAGTAACGAGCACAGACGTTAGTAAGGCATTGAGCAAAGGAGCCTTGCTCAAAATTTGTGCTTGAAGGTAACATGGAAGACTATGCTCAATGAATTAGAAAGCAACGTTGTTCATAACACATTGAGTAAGAAAGATATTTGATCACTGAGCAATTAAGACATAATTATTAGGGAAAATAAAGAAAGAGGCCACAAAGTAATGGGTTGTTTGCTCAAAGCATGCTCTGGGTATCATGATGTAGGTTTGTGCTTGTTGCACTCAAACAAAGAATAAAACTCCAACCAATAAGAAAAGGGAAAGACAATAAAGGAAGCATCCAGAAAAGGAACATCATGCAAGGGGAAACCAACTACCATGCACATGGTGAGAATGCAAAGGAAAAAATAGGACTTGTGCTTGGTGTAAGGACTGCGAAACTACATCACCAAAGGATGAGTTTTGAGGAATGAACAATCTTTGAGCACATGACTGTTGAAGTGCTCAACAACCAAGTTGTTGAATTCAAGAGTTGATAAAATAAACCAATGAAAATAATAGTGAATATAATAAATTGCTATTGAAATGGACACATTTCTCCATAATGATTAATTCTTACCTAGGCGAGTGAGGAGACCACATAATGTGACATGGACTAGAACATGGAAAAATTCCTTAACTTAAAAGGATGGATAATCTAGCAAACACAATAGAAGGGTTCCAATAGCTTATCCACCACCAATATCTAAGTCATTAGTCGTAGATCCATTAGAAAAGACAATAGTCCGTTATTGGACAATAAGATTTGCTAAGATTGACCACAGGGAGGTCAAGGAATGAAGTCACTCACCCTTCTTTGGTTGGGTAAGGTGCAACAACTAGGAAGGAAAATGAGTGTAATGATTGATTCTTTGTATGATCATAGACATTTTAGAACCAATGTGAAAGAGTCATCACTCAATCTTTAGATCTTGAAGAACGCACCAACATTAATTGTTTTATCTCAACAACGAAGGTTAATCTTTGGTTTCATCATGATAATCGACTTGCAAAATACATTTTATAGAGTACCCTTTAGTAACCATGATTACTATATCAAGTAATCAAAAAATAATGAAGAAAGCTTGAAATGATGGAGAGTGCCATTAAAGCATAATGCAATATTAATAAACAATTGTAGGACCTTGGAGTGAAATTTTACTCGATCAAATTTACATAGAGAAGGTAATTAGAAAAGATTGGTCATATATGACTATGTCAAAGGAACAACATCAAAGTGTCTATTGAAGCAAGAAATTGATATTTCCAAGGGATTTGGTTAGTGCCCCNTGTATTGGTTATGCCATTGGTTTTGTAGATAATATCTTTGCACTTAGTTGTGCCTCAAGTTTCTTCTTATTTTATGTGTTTTTGGTTTGAACATTTATGCCATAGTCATCTATGTTATAGAGTCAATTTGTTTCAATGTCTACAATGGATTTATTTGCTAATCCCCTAGATGTATGAGCTCAATAAATGATAATAATAATAATATTATCGAAAGAAGTGACTCATGACAATTCCCTAATGTTTATTGTAGATAGAGTGAGTTGACTTATGTTATTTTTCAAATTATTGCTAATGTATCTACATCTCTGATTAAGAAAGTTCATGACTTATTTATATACTTATCTTCAACAATAATCACGTGTTTGAATATGAACTTCCTTCCACTTATGGATGGATTCACTTGTTTGGTGATTAATATGATGTATGGAACACTTGATCTTATGGGATTCATCGAAAACATTGTGCTACATTTGATTTCTTCACTTGTACGAAGCTTGGCCTTTGTTTGTGAATAAAAAACTCCATAGCCCAAAAAACACACATTGATCATGATTGATTCAACCAACCCCTCTCTTTATTTCTATTTATTATTGTGCTAAGTAAAATCCATATCCATAGTATGTACACTTCATTGAAAATTTGGAAATCAAATAAGAGATACCCCATTGAATTGAAAAACACCAACTCTAAAGTGAGAAAAATTATTGAATTGCCAACAAAAACACTTTTGAATTGTTTCAAATTTATTTTAATAATGTTCAAAATTTTGATACCTAAACAATAGGTTTAAAAGACAACATAGCCAATTCAAAGAATACAATTTTTTTTTTTTTTTTTTTTTAATTCAATACTAAAAAATACACTTTGAAAGAAAAATGAAAAATTCAACTTAACCTAAGAATAGAAGAATTCTATATACTCTTTGATGCACAAATACTAGAATCTATAATAAAATCTATAAACAAATTAGAAATTGTTAGAATCTATAATAAAATCTATAAACAAATTAGAAATTGTTAGATCGATAGATTTGAATAATTATTTATGTATAATTAGAATAAATTTTTCAATAATTTTTTTTATTTTTATTTTTATTTTTATTTTTTTTATACAAATTTATATAGCTTATTCTGGCTTAAAAAAACTATTTCATAAAACATTTATACAACGCAAATTTTAAATCTAATTGATTTTCAAATTCTTCACAGTGTGATTGAAATAAATAACCACATGGGCGGGTAGTTGAATATTTTCCGTCGGGTAGTTTATAGTTTTCCGTTATCGTCTTCCTCTTGTTTGCGCGCATGCTCCGGTGCGGAACTCTGAATTCTGCACCGATTATGCATTCCAACCGGATATTTCTGCCTCTACTCCACCCCTCTATAATTTATTTTACATCATCATATGCTTGGCTAAATCTGGGCATTGTTTTATGACAGTTTATTTCGATTTCTCCCGGCCTTCATGAATCCGGCGTTACATCGTATAGCTTCTGCGCATTGGTAGGCGATTACAAATAAGGTATGCATTTATTTTTGGATTACTTTGAAGGATTGCCTGCTTTCTTATCTAAATTAGTATTAAATGATAGCAGAACTCTGCGTAAAGAAAGCGAAAATGGTTAATCTCTTTCAAAGAAATATTTTTATCAATGCAAATTTAAATGACTTTTTCATCATTGCTTTAAAAAACCTTAGAATTATTGTTTTGGAAGATCCTGTCTCTGCGCGTTTTTTCTTCCAATATGGAAATGTTACAATGAAGTGCAGCGCTTACAACACTCAAGGAAGATCCCTTCGACTAGAAGAAGTCACTGGTGTAGGAATATACAAAGGTGGTCCAGGAATTGCAGCTGGCTCCACGGCCAGGGGATTTGAGCCTAAGTGGGGGAATATCACCACCTCTGTTCAATCATTGAACCAAGAACCAAGATCCTGTTCACAACTCTTCGCCTAATTTATTCAGTTTTGAGGAATGAAGTAGTTTTAAGTGATATATTCTCTCTGAATCAGATGAATTGTGTATTCATCCCATTTCAGATTGACAAAACAAATGGCTCAAGCCTAAAGTTCCGAGAGCTGTTTTGCTTTCGTTAATGTGAATCATAAATTAGCTGTCAGAAACGTTTCTGGGAGGGATAGGTTTTGAAGGGTAGGCTTCTCCCCTCAGGTGTTGAAGTTGATTAGGTTCCATTGAAACTATCACCTGCAAGATTGAGGATAACACTTCTCATGAAAACAGTTGCAGAATGAGAAAAACTCTACCATTAAATTCACTCAAATATGCCATTTTTGACATGAAAGACGATATTCAGAGTCTTTATATGACTCTTAAAAGGCATGATATACATGGCATTTCCATGAGCAACAAATGACATTTTAATTGCATTGGAGTCTTTTGATGTTGAAAATTATGAGACATTCTGTACCCGCTGTTGAGATCATAAAATAGTGATCTATGGTGAAATCTTCAATAAACACTAATCCAGTACAACAGAAAAGTATACAAACACTTTAATAATGATCATAATAGATATGAACACTTATGATCTGCTTGAAAGAGAAATTCAACACATGAGAGAAGATGGTTGTCCAAACAAAAGTCCTTTTATCAATAAGTGAATGATTTACAAATGAGGAGGATGGTGTTTTTATACAATTGTTCCTCTATTAGTGTTTAGGCTGCTAGCCCCAAGAGGCTGACTGTAATGTACTTGGGGAGGATAATATGGGGTACCTAGGGGGGTACCCAAGGGGATAATGACTAAATGTATCATGAATATCATTGTATATATACTTTCTCATGAGTATTCCTAGGGGTTTTATGCCAATTACCCTTTATTATTATATTCTTTCTTTTTAATTACATAGTGGGCCTATTTCATTATTATGCCCACATTACATTCATTTATCTCCTTGGTACCCCACAAGGTACCCCATATTATCCTTCCTAGGTACATTACAGTGACTAGGTCGACCTAGTCAAACATAAATGAATACAATAAGATGGGTGAATAACCTGTATGTAGGTCCAATAAAACCATTGGTTGCTGAAATAGATGGCCTCAAGTGAAGATTAGCCATAATATCAACACCTGCCATTAAGTTGAATAAAAGGCCACGAAGAAGACATTACATTTACAAATCAATACATGATATCATCACAATACCCTCCCTTAATGCTAATCTAGGGGTCATCAAAAGTCATAATGCTCATGGAGAAAAACTTCGTGATCGACATTGGTATTGATTGTGTTAAATAGAGTCTTCTGTGGAGCAAATTGGTAGTTGTCAAGGAGTGGTGAGCCTGCTGAGATAAGGGTCCATAATGGGGGCAACTTTGATTGTTGTGTGGAAGGATATGCAAGAAAGTTAGCAGTGTCGATGAGAGTAGCAAACACCCATTCAAGTAGAGATGGGAACATTGAGCGGGTAGGATCATTGTGACCATTGTAGCTGTAAATGAAGTAATCAAAGGAGTACATATAGGTGGACCAACATCAGATGGAGATGTGGAGGGGTCCACTACAACAAGCTAGGAATCATCAACAATCAACTCAACAAGATGAGAAGAGTCATGATCCATGGATACATGCCGAGAACCATCATTGGAATCATCGTGGCAAGAGGTAATGGAAGATATCTTGGTAGACCTTGAGAAAAAGGTTCATCAAAGATCACATCACGCTGTTCATGTTCAGATATTTTGGTTAATATTCACTTGTGGCCATGTGCCAACCCACTTTGTGGGTAGTCAAGGCTCTTAATGCGTTGACCCTATGGGTAGTTACACCATTATTACATTTTATTATACTTTAATGTAATTTAGGGTAAGGTCGGCCTAGCCTCCTCCTTGGAGATAACACCTTAACCCTAGTAGGAGTGGTATAAAATTATAAATACACCACATCACTCATTTGTACAATCATCGTATTCAAGTGTGTTTAACCAATATTTTGCCTAAGGGCACTTACACCAATTCGCTTACTTGTGTTGTGCTCTCTTGAAATTTTTTATGGCACTGTTAATTGCACCTTGTTTATTGGATTAGGGTTTGTTGGAGAATTTGCTGTAGATTCTCTACCTCATGATTTATATGGTATTAGAGCTAGTGTGGGATTTTCTTCCTCTATCCATCACTCTTTAATTTTTTGTCTGTGAAATTAGTGTTTCAACTTTGTTTCAAGGGTGTTATGGATTTGATTTTAGGGTTTTAACACCCTTTTTTTGGACAACAATCATTTTTTAGGGTTTTTCATCTTTATTTTCACCAATGAACCCCTACTTGCTTTTCAACGAATTTAAGGAAGTTTGTTGCATTTTTGATCCCTCTTTAAGGCCAATGCACTCTTTTCCCCTTTAATTCAATCACAAATTGTTGTTGATGTGCATTGCTATTGTGACATCTATGGATAGAAAATGGCACTTTTCCCACCGTTATCATAGGATTTGTACTTGTGCAAAGCCCTCCACAAGATCCCCAAATCTTGTGTAACTATGGAAGAATCTACCACTATCACCTAAGTAGAGACTTCCCTCATTTTAGTGATGGAAGAGGTCCACCACAAGGGAGGCTTCCCTGGTGACCTCAAGGGATCAAATAACAAGATTTAGTCAAGCTTACCGCCCCCTATCTTGATCACCTGTTAGTTAGGTCTAGGTCTAGGAGAGGGATAAAGGATAACGAGATAATTGTTGTACTTGTACGAGATAATAAACAACTTGCAACATATATAGACAATTATCAAGTTATTGAGTGCAAAAATAACCCTTTAGACACTAGACAAGTAAAAATTGCTATGGCTGTTGCAAATTACAGCTTTAAACAAGTTTTATAATAACAATAACTATTTTGCAATAGTAGCAAGATAAAATGCTCAGAAATGTAGCAATTTAGCATGAAAAGCAAGCATTAAACAAGTAGATTATGATCCAATTGCTAGGAATAATTTCTGAACCAGTTAAGCCACTTATAAATGGGTGTTTGCAGCAATTTGTTTTCAGTGGCTGTAGCAAACTTCTATTACAACAACAAGAAATGCTTAAAGTTCGCTGGAGTTAGGGTTAATAATGTTAGTAGGATTTTTGAGAGAATGAAACAATTGGTTTTTACAACTGATTTAACCACAATAACACTCTTGGATCAGTGTTGTTGTCCTCTAGGACTTATGGAGTCTCAAATGCATTAGTTTGAAGATTGATCTACATGAAACAAGAAGGGTAAACCCTAAACCCTAAGGTGCAAACACACTTGGGCCTTAGGTCTTGGGCTTTGAGGAAAATATACCTAGGGTGCAAACACACTTGGGCCCTAGGTGTCGTTTTTCCCTTCTCCTAGTTTCACTTAGGTCAAGGATCAAAGTCTAGGCTTAAAACCCTAAATTGCAAGCACTTTTGGGCCTTAGGATTTTAACCCTAGCAAGGATGCTTCACAAACTCGGACAATAAAATCTTTGTGAGGAAGAGAAACACTCATGTCTTCCTCTTAGGGTTTCAACAAAACAAAGATACTTTCAATAAGATAACGATTTAACCATTAACATTAACAAGAAACATAGCATTTGCAGAAAATCACTTATTGTTCCCAACTCGCATGCATACAAAAACCTTAATTGCAGAAATTTGTCATCGAAAAGAACAATACATCCACAAAGAATCCTCCTTCGAACATAGCGCATGAGAGAAAAAGTTTAAGAGGCTAAAATAAGGAACTTTTTAAAGGTGTTACCCCACACAAGTGTGAGGGAAGTGATGATTAAAATGAATTGTAGCACTAGCCTTCTTATATGAGGCCAAACCTAGCACTTTGTCCACATAGTAAGTCAAATGACAATAAGAAGTGAGGCTGACCCCTCAAGTAACCTCTACAAAATGCTAAAAATGAATAAAACATCGTAAGTGCCACATGTTTGGTGACGTCAAGCCTCCAAAGGCTAGGGGAGGGCCTCCCAAGGCCACGTGGCATCATCCCAAGGTGGAATAATGGAAATGGTGTGTCTCCTCATCCATGGTCATGCCAAATCATCACTGGTACCCCAAGTGCCCATCAAACCCTAGAAGATGATGTCATCATCAATTGGGCCAATGTCAAGGGTCAAGGGTACTGCGTCTAGGGTAAAGGACGCTGCATCTCATCTTTGAGTGATATCTGGTTGTCTGCTATTGCAATGTCCTCAGTTCGATGAATAATAAGCCCCAGGGTACTCTGTCCAGCCTGTGGGCTTTCAACCCATCTGTGTGTCATCATGACAAAATCTACTCAAACCAAGCCCATCTGTCCATTGTCCAAGGTTTTGAAGATGTGAGAGCTCATGTTGGAAGGTGGTAAGTCATTGGATGACTCACTGCTCTGCATCACATGTGCCGATGTCCTGCAATAAGGGCACAATGTCCTGGGTGAAAGCCTAGGACATCCCTCAAAGAACCATGTCAGGGCCATCCAAAACAAAGCATAATATAAGACAAGGTAAACCAATGCTCACAAGAGATATTAGTCCTTGAATCATGGAAAGTAAGTCATTACTTAAGATACAAGCCATGTAAACAATTCACCTAAGTATTCGCTTCAAGCATCACATCGGCCCAGGACTTCATGTTATAGGTCCCGAGGGAAACAATGAAAGAAAGAAACCCTTCAAGAGTAAGTGTGATAGTGATATGAATTATGGCTTACTTCATGGCTTATGGCGTCATTAAATCCATTTTTATGAGCGCCTTTGTAGAGGGAGCACTTGTTGCTTGAGATATCCTTTCCTCAGTACTTTTTGCATTCTGAATCCCTTAATTTCTTTTTGATACCCATTTATTATTTGCAAGTTCCCTTTACAGGTTTCAAGCTTTTATTCTTTCATTTTCTTACCGGGCTATGGTCCTGTTAGAATTGTGCATTTAGTGCATCACGACAAGGGGTGATTACCATTAGAGGGGGTAGAGCTCAAGCTGGCTTGTGGCTTTTATAGGTGGCCTTTATCATTTTTTGTATAGCATATACATATATAACAACTGCATCAACTTTTGGGCCTTCAACCCCTTTTTCTCATGAGAGAATGGATCATGACCCATTACCAAAGTTTAGTACACCGTGAGAGGCTCCATGATGGAAAGTGTTAAGTATGTTGGGGAACAAAACGTTACCCTTGTGAGGCCCCCCCAGTAGTACCCCTTTTCCCTGGGCAGTGACAACACGGGACTAGGGCACAAAAGCTAACCACCAAGGTGAAACAAGGCAACAAACACAATTTCCCAAGCCAGTGATCCATTATCCAACTTCAACCAATTATCCTAATTCATATGCCCAGTAAATTAAGCACAACGCTTCACATGAAAGGACTAACATACCTCATGGTGATGCTGGCTTACCAGCCCCCATACATTGGGTTGTCTAGATGTGATGAGTTTTGGTTGATCTATCTGTAGAGGCAATTTGAGGGGGGCTGCTGGGTTTCCATTTGTGGACATGTTGATCATCATTGTCTTTATTGTGGGCCATGAGACATGATCTCTTCTAGTTACCCCTAGGCATGGGNNACCCACCTCAATGGGCCTAACTATCAAGCATGGGGAGTTTAGATACTCTACTCTATAGTAAAGGGTTATGGATATATTTGGACTCTGGAGAAGCCACTTCCAATTGCAGTTGATGACAACTACCATCTTGTTTTTCTAAAGAGGATGAAGCTCTTGGATTGATCACTCTATACATGGAAGTTGACCTTGTTCATCACACAAACAACAAAAGTGTAAATCAAGTTTGGGATGTTTTCCACATCCTATTTGGTGTAATGAACACCACTCAAATCAATAGACTTGAGACATAGCTCTCCAACCTCAAATTGGCACATTTAGCTACTGTTGAGGAGTACATTTACATGTTAAGAACATGAAAGAAGACATTCTTACAAGAGGTTGTAAAGGTAAAATGGATCTTGAATATATCAATATTGTTCTTTAACCTCTCTCTTGCACTCAAAAATTTTGCTCACTTTTTTATAACATTCCTCTTTTCTTTCCAAATTCATCTTTTTCCTACTTTGGAAGAAATATAGTATTTTCTAATCTTATCTAGCATCAAGTCACCTTGAGAAACTTGGGTGAACTATCTCCCTGGGAGCATACACACACTAAGGCTACTCCCTCCTCATATATGTATGAGTCTCTAGGGGACACTTCCGGGTTTTCCAAAAAGAAAAGGACAATA
Organism: Picea sitchensis; assembly: GCA_010110895.2. Taxonomy (NCBI): domain Eukaryota; kingdom Viridiplantae; phylum Streptophyta; class Pinopsida; order Pinales; family Pinaceae; genus Picea; species Picea sitchensis. Next base: position 48,562 of record SNQJ01S0003711.1, on the reverse strand, counting down.
CACGCTTATATTTCCATAAGGAGAGACATTGTTCAAAAAGTTATCGCTTTTGAATTCAAAAGATTAAAGATATTTCTTGACAAACGATTGGAAATGATGATCTCTTTAAAGACAAGGTTGGTGATTCCACACAGTTGGCTATGCAGATTGCTTTATGGTCATGCATCTCCACTCTAGAATGGATTGCAGGTTCTGGGGCTACTAGACATATGAAGAAGCACAAACACCTGCTCTTCGATTACAATGATTAGCATAAAGGTGAGTAGGTGATTATTGGTGATGACTCCACTCTCCCAGTTTTTGGTTACAATACTGTTCAATTTGATAATGCTTAGTACAAAGATGTTTTCCAAATTCTTGGAGTGGGATCCAATCTTCTCTCTATTGACGTCATTACTCACACAAATAAAAAGGTGGAATTTTGAATAGATAGATGGGTTGTTAGAGACATCATTGACAACTTCAAAGTTGTTCCCTATGGATTTTGTGATGAAACCAAATGTATGTACTAGTTGGGGAAGTCTTTTCCCCCTCTAGCTTCAAATAAGTTCATTGCAATTGTGGCCAATGCAGAAGATGATAGTAAGCTATGGCACTTTTGTCTCGACCACACCAACTATTGATCCTTGAGGTACATGAGTCATCTTCACCTTGTTGAATGCCTTGCACAAATCAAACCTCCTAGTGGTGTTTGGATTGATGTGTAATGGGTAAGCATCATTGAGAGTTCTTTCCAAAGGACAACTCAAGATGGGCCTCTAAATCCCTTGGGTACCATGGCCATCTCTTCTCTTGGGGGAGCCAAGTACTTCCTTACCTTTATTGATGTTTTTTCTTGGTTTTTATGGGTCTACACCATTAAATTCGAGAATGAGTGTTTACCAAATTTCGAGAGTTCAAAAACCTCGCTAAAGCTCAATGTAAGTAGAAGATCAAGTGTCTTTGATTTGATGGGGGAGGAGAATACATTGATGATGCCTTTTGTTAGTTTCTTTGCTCTCATGGTATTTATTGGTAATAGATTGTTCTTTATCCTCCTCATTATAATGGTGTGGCTAAGCGAAAGAATACGGCTATCATGGAAATGACCTGTTGTATGCTTCACTCTCAAAACATGAAGCTTTCATTCTAGGGTGAAGCATTTGTTTGTGCAACATTTATCATCATTCACACACCTATTCGTGTTGTCTTTGGTATGACTTCATTTGAGCGCTTGCATGGGCAAAATCCCTCTAGTTCACATTTTAGGATTATTGGATCAGTGGCATGGGTTCACATACCTAATGGAAGGCACGCTATATCACTTGTCCAATATACTCCTCTCTAGATTGTGGTTGGCTACAATGAGTCTTTTCAAGGGGGGTTTGTCTTATGACCTCGTCACTCACCGTGTGAATGAGCATCATGAGACTATCTTTGATGAGACTATTCCTCATGGTTTGCAAGGATCTCTTCCATCACTTCTTTTTGATGATTATTATTAGTATGTCTCCATGGAACACGTCTCTTCTTTGTTTGTAGAGTTACTTATTGACAACTCTCAACTTGTTGTAGTGGATCTTACCACATCTTCCTTGAGTCTTTGTGCGACCTGTTGACCACCTATTCAACTAGGGGGTCAACTCCATGTGCCACGAAGATATGCATCATCAGATACTACCAAGTCAGAGACTTTTTGGTTCTATAAGGCAGTGTTGGCCTTCACCATTTTTTTTTGTAAATGGAATTTCCACTCCCTTGCTTGGGATAATAATGTAATAGGTCTACATGGATCATAGTTAGGTCAGTTACCTTAAGACTTCATCATTAGAGGAGTCCCTTTCACTCAGTGTTTTTTTTCCTCGGGTATTAATTTGGCCTAACCAGCCTTATTAATTTCCCTTGAGTTTTTCACTCCCACAATAATTCCTCCAAAGTGGTGAAAGGCATTCTAATGGTTTTGTCCTCTGGAAGCTAGTGTCTAGGAATGTTGTAAATGACCACGTAAGACATCTCTCAAAGTTTTTTGGAATTTCGTCGAGTCTAGATATTTTTTTTTTTTAATTTATTAAAATTGCCTAAGTTGGGTAATTTTAATTAAATTTTGATAAAAAAATGTAAAAACTAGGTCCTTGGGGTTTTGCTAGGGGTATTTGTACTCAAAAGAAATGGAATGAGACCCCCTACACCCCTTGGACCAAGTTTCAGCTCAGTTGGACAAGTTTTGCTAGGTGTTTGTCCATGAAGAGTCTTAGTTAGTCAAAAACAACAATTTAATTGCTAGTCATGACATAGTTCAAATGTCATTTTTTGTAAAATTGAGCTAAATGGTTGGAGTAAAGGTGGGAGATGATGCCTAAACCTAAGCCTATCCTATCCTAACCCTTTCCTACCCATTTTACATCCCCTTAACATTACACCCACTTCAAACAATTCGCCCCCCTAGGGGAATTGCACCCCCCTCCATGAGAAAACTTTAGAAACGCCAAAAATTGAAGGAGTGGGGCCCTCTCTCCCTTGGTGCGCTCTCCTAAGCCATCCAACTCAGCCATTTGACTTGGCATTCCCCCTCCACCTCATGCCATCTCACCTATCCACCTCCTAAACCTTAAAGTTGCGCCCCCCCTCCTTGAGATGCTCACTTTGACTTGGGTTTTGACATTTGGCTTTTATCCAAGAGGGGTCACTTTGCCTTTCCAAGTATAAATGAAGGCCCTCTATCCCTCATTTCCTCATCAATTCTATTACTACTATTATGCTACCCATTTTTCTCCTCACTCTCCTCATCTCTCTGATCTTGCTCTTATCATTTCTTGCTCTCACATTTGGAGAGGAACTTGTAGCAACTAGTTGCTGCAACTTCCTACTTGCTAATAGAAGTGCTTTGGAGGACCAATGGCGTGTCAAAGATTTGTCTTGGTGCACTTGTGAATTTGAGGTGATGTTGTGTACTTGTTGAGCATTCTTAGGATATAGAGTAGATTTTCCAAGCAAACTAGTTTGCTTGGGTAGATTTTCAATAGTGTTGTTGTAAATCTATATGAGTAGAGTAATAGATATTGCAAATTAGTTTGTTTTATTTATCTTACTCACTCACCTTTGCTCTCATCTTGTAGATTGTTTCACAAGTTTTGCAGGTTATCTCAAGGGTTTGCAAGGCTTAATTTGAGTTGGAAGCTTGCCTTCATAACCCATCTTGAGCCTCCTTACTTTCAATATTTATTTTCTGTTCATCTCATTTCAGAAATTTAGGCTTTCTAACATTTAGAATAGGTCACTTCAATCACTTATATTGCTGAAATTCGTATACAAAAAATTTCTGTGTAAAAACAAAAATTTTCTTTGACTTTGTGCATGCTTTGCAGCATTTCCAGCAAGCATTTGCTTGCTGTTTTTTTGCATATTCTCGCCAGTACAAGGAGAACAAAGGGGAAGTGCTGCCCAAATTAGGCCACAAAACAATCAAGGAGAGCCTCACTTTGTTGGGTAACAATACCCATCTCTTCATTTTCTCATTCTAGCATTGTAAGCAAGCCAAAGGGAGTCCCTAAGAGGCTTGCATTTCTTGTTTATAATTTTCTGCAATTTACATATTAGTTTGTGCCTACATCTTGGTGTGAGGTTGGCTTAGCCAACCCCCAAAACCGTAAGGCTAGGTTAGTCCTTTAAATTTCTGCAATATTCCATTTATTGTTTTCCCCACTTGTCATTAGGACAAGGTTGTGTGGCTAGTTTAATTTTAGTTTTTTGTTTCATTTCATTCAACCCTCTTTGGCACAAAATAGGAAGGCTTGCCTCCACCTTGTGCCATTGTATGTGGTTTGCTTAGTTTAGTTTTATTCTTTCAAGCATTTAATAGTTATTGTTGCCTACACCTTGGAGTGAGCTTGGCCTAGCCAACCCCCAAAATCGTATGGCTAGTTTAATGGTTTTACTTCTCATATGTTGATGGTTAAAATTATCTAGAAGTAGAAGTAACACACATTAATACTAGCTTAGGCCCATGGAGGCATAGTAATGCTATCTTAGTCTCTTATTTGCAAGCTTTAATCATTTCAAGTACTTGTTTTTATTTCCTAATCTTACACAAGCACTCTTTATTTTCTTGCAAGTATCATGGGCATGCAATAATGTTAATGGTTTAAGACAACTTACTTTATCTTTCTTGCAAGTGTCAAGTAATCTTTTCATGCTATTTCAAGCTATATCTTGTGATTGAGCACTTTCATTTCTTGCAAGCATTCAATTTCGTTTTTGGTTCAAGCACCTGATTCTTTGGCAAACAACATCTTGCCTAACACATACACTAACTAAACTTACCTTAGTTTCATAGGCCTAAAATTTATTAGACTTAATAGGGCACTCACCACTGACCCAACTTTGCCATTTAAACGGGGATTGAAAGGAAACAACGGAAGGTGATAGGTCGGGGACGATCTCGTGGCGCTCAACGTCCTTTCCGGGAGTACTTCTTTCCTTGGGTTGACTTGTGGAGCTAGGGTGAGGTCTTGTTTGCCTCACTTCTTGAGCACCCAACAACTACTTGGTACAAGCGGGGGGAGTCTTGAGGTTGACACTTAGTTAGGATTCACTTTTCAACTTTAATAATCCTTAATCCACCTTCAACCTTGGGACATTCACTTTGGCACTTACACTTTGTGGTTGACACTTAATCTTGCAAAGCGTTTACTTTCCATTTACATTTCCTTGCAAGTATTTCGATTTTGTGTGGTTTTAGCTTGCGCTCTTGCCCTTGGAGGCTTTCTTTCAAACAATTTCATTTTCAGTTCGGTGTGGTGTTGGTATATTGGAATGGCCCTCCTTGAAGTTGCGCATCCTTTGGAGGCAACTTCATTGTTGGGTTTGTGTAATTTGTGTTTTCCATTGAAAGCAATCACATAGAGTTGCACATCCTTTGGAGGCACTATATTGTTGAGCATGCTGGCTTGATGTGTTGGTAATTGCTTTCATTTGAGACATCTTCATTTCTTGCACAAGTTAAGCAACATAGTTAGTGTTTGTATTTCTTGTTCATAGTTGTATCATCTATTATATCTTGTATTTAGTTGTAACTCTTAGATATTCTTTGTTGTAGCTTTGTATCTAGTTCTTTTGTAATCTTTGTAATCTTGTGTAATCATTGTAAAATCTATCTCCCTTAAACTCTAGTTGACCCCTTGCCCAACCTTAGGCACTAGTCTTTAGTTGTCTTAGGAAAAGGCTTGCTTTTCATTTGAATTGTTGCACATTGCATTGCTGCCTTTGCATATAGGCTAGATCTTTCCCCCTAACCTTTTAACTAATTGAAACCAACTCCTAGAATTAATCTCTAATATCACATAGTAACTAGGGTCTACCCCCCTTGGCTTCCCTAGGAGTATGCCTAGATGAAAGATGTTCAAGTTGAGGTGAGAGTGGGCTTTGAACCTAGGCATTGTGCCTCCAAGGACACACTAAGTGAGCAGGACTTGGCTCATGTTTGCAAGTGTGTATAAGGACGACAACATCTTTGGCGCCGTTGTCGGAGATAAGTCTTTTATCCTTGGTCTAAACGACATAATTAACTTATTTTTTAAGAACTAAGCGATAAAATTTAGTCCCTAAAATTTTAACTTGCATTGGTTGTTTTTGTTTGCTTTCTTTCCAAGTGGTGACTCCATTGAACAAATCTGTCAAGTATACTACTAGGAGCACTTCACAAGGAGCGATTTATTATTTTCTTGAACCTGAAAAGGTTTATAGGAGGAGGTTAAATCGCCTTGCCCCTAGAAGGCTACTTGAAAGTCTTGGAGAAGAAGCACTCACTGATATCCAATACTTGTTCCAAACTAATAATCAATCAACTGTTAATACTCCCACTAATAATCCTAACGTAGTCATGAGTGCCTTTTTGAGACCTTTGAATTTTGCAGCAATCCAAGGAGCTCCCCACGCAATTCCAGATAAATCTATAGAGAAGCTTCCCTGCTTTCAAGGGAACAATGCTATCAGCGCACATTCACACATCCTTAACTTTAATCTATGTGTCTTGAAGTATTGTAGGGGTCACGATGAAGAGGATGTGAAGATGACTTTATTTTTGTATTCTTTAGAAGGAGATGCTACAGAATGGTTTTCTGAATTTGATCCAGAAAATTTTAGCACCCTAGATGGTATAATAACAAAGTTTAAGAAAAGATGGGGTGACTAAAAAGAAAACAGATTCCTTCTAGTTGCCCTTACTTCTAGTCATAAGAAAGAGAATGAGACAATGGAAGAATTTAACACTAAGTTTAATAACTTGGTGAAGAGTCTCCCTGCTGACATATTGCCTTCAGATACTGCAATCTTGATATATCATATGGAAGCCTTTGAGGGAGAGATGAGATATGCATTAAGGGATAAGGATCCTCAGAATCTTAAGCTAGCACAAACTTTGGCTGTGAGGATTGATAAGAATATGCAAGATGCTAGGAAGTCCAACATTCCTGGTTTTATTAGAGGTTCTTCTTCAAAGAGTATTGAAGAAAAGAAGAAGAAAGTTGAGGGTCAAAAGTCTTCTAGTGATGGAATTAAGGAATTTACCCAACTAATTAAGAAAATGGAAATTAACCATGCCAATCAGATAAATGCTTTGCAAAATAGATTGATCACTATGGAGAGATCTCAAAATAATAGACTTCATCATAAGTCAAATGACAAATGGCCAAAGAGACCTCCTCCACATGATCAAAGGAAATCAAGGGTTGTTATGATGATGATTATGGAAATGAAGGAAATGAACAAGTTAACATGTGTGGTAGGAAGTACAATGTTGAAATGTATGATTGGATGGAATTTGCTGAACAAGAAAGTAGTGCAAGCTACATGAATAATGTTGTTGATAAGGCAACAGAAAAATTTGGGCTTAAACCCACACCCCAACATGTTTCATAAATGGCTAAGTATAGAGGCATTACCTACCAAAGGAATGGAAATAGAAATCAAGATAAAGGTCAAGCTAGTATTCCCAAGGTAGCTCCAACTCCTCCTAAGTCAAATGTGTATGTTAACTCAGATTTAAATATTGACTTAGGTGGTTGGCTAAGTAATGCAAAGATGTTGGTTCCAGTTTCGGAAATCATGAAGATCCCTTCTCAAAGGTAGAAATTACTTAAAGCCATAGAAGATCCTCAGAGTTTTATTGATAGGCAACCAACAATGGCCTACCAAGATGCATCAGTTATTTTACAGAATTGGGATAGGGGGAATGAGAAGAATCAACCTTTCTATCTTTCTTTGCTTGTAAATGACAAAGTGTTACACAATTGCATGCTAGACTCAGGGGCTAGTTCAAATGTTATGACTAAGAAGGTAATGGAGCAATTAAACTTAAAGATATCTAGACCTTACCATAACATTTGTGCCATGGACAGTAAAGTGATTAAAGTGCATGGATTGATTAAAGGTTTACAAGTACACTTAGCAGTTTTTCCAGACATCATGTTTGAATTGGATATTGTTGTGATTGATGCTTGAGGAATGTTGCTTTCTAGAAAAACAACTGTAGATTTGGGTGGTAATTTACAAATGGATCTAACTTATGCTACCATCCCTATCCCAGATGGAAATACATTTAAGTTGAATAGAGAGTTGGAAAGGAGGTATCATGTTGAAGATCCCAAGAATCCTAAGAATGAATTAAAGTATAGAGAGGATGATCTTGGTAATTATGCTATTTTATCCAACTCTATTGTGCCTTTAGAGGAAGAAATTAAAGATGATAGAGTTTATAAAGTTTGGTAAATGAATTTTGATGGTGCTTTTTCTAGATCAGGAAGAGGTGCTGGAATAGTCATTCAAGCTCCAAATGGTAAAATATTTAAGTTTGCTTATAGATTGGAGTTTGATGCAACTAATAATGTGGCGGAGTATGAGGCCTTGCTGCTTGGTTTGGAGGTTTGCAAAGATATGGGTGTCAAATGTTTGAATATCAAGGGGGACTCAGATCTGGTCATACAACAACTCGAGAATAATTTTGCTTGCAAGTCAGAAAGATTAAAGAGATATAGGAATGCAATTTGGGACTCCATTGGTGATCTTGATGCTTTGAATCTTATTGCTATTCCTAGGGAACAAAATTCTAAGGTTGATGAACTTGCAGTAGTTGCTTCCACACTTCAACTTTCAGATGATTTGATTAAGGAAAATATTTCGGTGGAAGTAATCTTTAGACTCTCAGTTCCAGATAACATGGATCATTGGCAAGTTTTTAATGATGATAAACAGGTTATTAAATTCTTGACTCAAATGCATGAGTTTTCTGATTTTGATGTCAATGAAAAAGAGGAGGGTTGTAACTATATAGAAGATGACAATAAGTCCAATCCAGTTCCTAGGTGCATTATTGCTCAAGACAAAAGTTTTGATAGACAAGATGGTCACAAACGAAAAGAAGAGTAAAAAAAAAACCATGTGACCACTTGGAGGTCAACATAGGAATTTAAAAAGAGCCTAGGATGGTGAATGTAGGCAAAACTACCTCTATAGAAGAAAGAAATGAAATTGTCAAATTATTAAAGGAATATAGGGATGTTTTGTCTTTCAGTTATGATGAACTCAAGGTCTATAGGGAGGAAGTGATTCAGCATGTGATTCCTTTGAAGGAAGAAACTAAGCCCTTTAGATAAAAATTGAGGCAAATGAACCCCAAGTTAGCTCCTTTGGTCCAACAAGAGTTACAGAAAATGCTAGAGGCAGGAATCATAGCTCAAACAAGACATTCTTCATGGTGTTCAAATTTGGTTGTTGCTAGGAAGAAGTATGGGAAAATTAGGCTATGTATTGACTTAAAAAATTTAAATATTGCATGCACAAAGGACAATTATCCCCTTCCCAAGATGGAAACTTTGCTACAAAGGGTAACAGGATCCGAAATGATTTCCATGCTTGATGGTTTTGTTGAGTTTTGTACCTTGGGAGGTGTTCTCCATGTGCTTATGACCTCCTTAGCACATGAGGGAAGGACATTACACTTTGTACCTTGTATTTTTGTCTAATTTCACTTTGACTTTGTCTAAAGTGGAATTTAGTCATTTTTGGCCTAAAATTACTATTAATTCACAAAGGGGTGAATTAGAGACATAAAGTTGACTTAGGAAACTCAACCCAAAGTGGGTTATTGATTTAGATATTTATGGGGAGATCTCAACCATTGATTAGATGGGAGATGAGATGATCTCCACCATCCATATCTTAGGTTTCCTAAAGCATGTCAAAGAGGGGCGCAAAGGGTGAAGGAGGGCGCATTGTTCATTCATTCATTTGTTCATTGAGAGAGGAGCTCTTGGAGGATGAGAATGAGGTCAGTTCTGTGAGGATGCTTGAGCTTGGGTGCTAGCTTTCATGGAGGGAGGCTACTAGCTACTTGCCTTGTTTATTTACTGGAGAGGTTCTACTTCTGTGGAGGACGCATTGCCAGATTGGGGCGCATCAGTTGTAGGAGGACTTCTAGCCATCAACTTGCAGTGAGATCAGTTGCAGAGGGAGGCCATTCAACAAAGCTTCATTCCCGTGGAGGGGTTTCCAGATCTGAGCTCACAGTTTGCAGTTGGAGCAGATTCAATGGTTTTGGCAACTTGTATGTGGGGCGCACCTTTCTGGGGCACACTTGGTGACTTTGAGCTTGTATATCAGCTCAGTTTGGGCTATTATTGTACCAGGTTCTTTCATATATTGTACTTGCTGTATTCCATCTTCTGCTTTCCTCATATATACATATACATATCAAACTGGTTTTCCCCGGGGGGGTTTTATTCAGGGTCATGTTGACCAAAAATACCTGTGTACACAAATGCATTGATTAGTCTCTTAGATCTCTTTATTTTCAGCTGTAAAGATCTATCGGTGTGTTATATTTATTTTGGTATGCATGTGCTAACATCTGGTCACTAAAACTACATGTTAGAGCACCCAAAATCGCAAGTATAACCGTAACAAATCAACAAGAAACTTTTGGACTGTTGGCTGTTATAAAACAACAACATATACTTCATTTGACAGTTAAAACTTAGAGCCTAACTGTGGTCAAAGACATACCTAGTAGGCAAGCGGATAGGACCTGAAAATCTTCAGGTTTTTCAGGATATAATTAGATAAGACTTAAGGAAGAAGATAGGCATAAGACTACTTTTACTACTCCATGGGGTACCTTTGAATATTTAAGAATGCCATTTGGTTTATCAAATGCTGGAGCTACTTTTCAGAGAGCTATGGATTATGCCTTTAGAGGGTTAATTGGAAAATTAATAGAGATATATCAGGATGACTTGACAATTTTTTCTAAGGATGGAAAAACTCACATTGGTCACCTTAAACAAATTTTTGAAAGATGTAGAGAGTTTGGAATTTCTCTAAATCCTGCTAAGTCAGTCTTTGGGGTAACAAAAGGTAAACTCTTGGGCCACATAATTTCAAAAGATGGGGTCAAGTTAGACCCGGAGAGAGTTGAAGCAATTGGAAAGGTACCCTTGCCTGTTTCAAAGAAAGCTCTCCAATCCTTCTTGGGCCAGACCAATTTTGTTCATAGGTTCATTCCGAATTATGCTAAAATTGTAAAACCTATATATAAGTTGCTTAAGAAGGATGTTAAGTTTGAGTGGAATGATGAAAGTGAGATAGCATTTCAAGATATTAAAACTGCCATATCTGAAGCTCCCGTCCTTATTAGCCCATATTATACTAAGGACTTTCATATTTTCTCTTTTTCTTTTGAAGATACTATTGTTGGTGTGTTACTTCAGAAAAATGATCAAGGCCATGATCAACCCATTGCATATATGAGTCATGCCTTGCAAAATTCCGAATATGTTTGAGAAACAAGCATATGCCTTGGTCAAGTCACTTAAACATTTTAGAGTCTTCATTGGATATTCCAAGGTGATTGGTTATGTGCTTGATTCAACAGTTAAAGATGTTTTATCTTAAGTCAAAAGGATTAGGCTCAAGGGGTAGATGGATTGCTAAAATCCAAGAGTATGATTTGGAAATCAAACCCACCAAATTGATTAAGGGTCAAGGTTTAGCCAAAATGTTGACTGAAGGGAATGAGAAGGCCTTGGGTATGATTTTCCATAATGATAATCAAGAGTTCCCCCCTAATTTATTAAAGCTTGAACAAGTAGAGTGGTATGCAAATATTGTCTTCTATCTTAAGAATCTTACTTGTCCAAGTCATCTAGTGGGTCACAAGAAAAGGGTTTTAAGGTTGAAATTTTCTAAGTATGTCCTCACTAGAGATGGGTTAGGATGGAAAAATCCTGATGGAGTTATCCTTAGATGTGTGGATGATGTTGAATCAAAGAAACTAGTGGATGAATTCCATGGGGATTTTGTGGTGGACACTTTGCTGCTAAAAGCCTAAAACTACTACACGCAAAATCCTTAGAGCAGGATATTATTGGCCCACAATCTTTTCAGATGTGCATCAATTTGTTAGAAAGTGTGAGCCTTGTCAGCTTTTCACAGGAAAGCAGAAGTTAACAGCTCTCCCCTTGCAACCAGTAGTGGTTGAAGCACCTTTTCAGCAATGGGGTTTGGACTTCATTGGAAAGTTCAAGGATAATTCAAGTAATGGGTATTCATGGGTTATTACAACTACATATTACTTCACCAAGTGGGTTGAAGCCATTCCCAGCAAGGCAACAACTGAAATGGTTGTGATGGATTTCCTTGAAGGTAGAATTATTACTAGATTTGGGGTGCCTTCAAAAATAGTGACAGATAATGCTAAGGCTTTTTGTTCAGCTGAAATGTCTTCATTTTGTTTTAAGTATGGTATTATCTTGTCACATGCATCGTATTACTATCCCCAAGGAAATGGTCAAGCAGAATCAAGTAATAAAAATTTAATGACCATAGTTAAGAAAATAGTTGGAGAAAACAAGAGATCTTGGGATGGTAAATTAAGCATGCATTATGGGCTGACAGAATTACTAAGAAAGCAACAACAGGGAAGAGTCCTTTTGAGTTAGTGTATGGTTTGGAGGCTAGGTTGCCAGTGCACCTTAGACTTCCTACTTATGGATCAGTTGAGGATTTTTCTACAAAACAGGATGCAGTTCAGAACAGGGTCAATCAGATTATAGAGTTGGATGAAAATAGAAGAAGGGCTTATGATCAGAATTGCAGAAATCAGAGTAAAGTTAAGAAAACTTTTGATAAGTCAGCTAGGCAGAGGGACTTCATTATTGGGGATACAATTTTATTATGGGATAAAGGCAGAGAGAAACCAGGAAAACATGGCAAGTTTAACAGTTTGTGGTTGGGTCCATATGTGATCCGAGAAATAGCAGGGCCTAATTCTTTTCATCTCAACAATTTGGATGGTGAGCCCATTAACATTCCGAGGAATGGGCAACATCTCAAGCTTTTCTTCAGATGATGGGCAACTTGGTGTCCAAAGGGACACCCTTTGTAATGTATCTCTAACCCTTCTCCTTGTATTTCAGTTTTGTATTATTTCATTCATTATGTTATTATGTACTTAGATGTTTTTATTGTATCATAGTTTCATTTTGAATTATAGATGTTGTACAATGGCTATTTCTTTATGTAATTGTTGTTTATAGCATTTCATTTGTTATGTATATGTATATTTATGTTGGGTACTGGTGAGCACTCTGTTTTGTAGATGTTGGATTCTGTAATGTCCCCACTTTGGGACATCATCACAGTGCAGAGGTTTATGATGACCAGAGTAGCCAGATGGGTGTTATAGCGAGTACAAGGGTTATTGAGAGGCATTGTGAGGTCTAGGTGGCATTTCTCATCATATCTCATCATTATGAGCCATTCCGCACAAGTTGGCTTTGGTTCTGTTGCATTTTGATGATTTCCATGATTTTGACTATTTTGAGCTATAAGTCAATGGAATTCACTGAAGAGGTGATTTTGGGCACATTACTTGGAGGAACCTCTCAATGTAATAGCTCATTGGAATCAGGAGGAACAACACTACAGGATGGGATGGCTAGAAGTGACTTTCAGTGGCCAGAGAAGCCACAAGGAGAGATAAGGAGCTTTTCAGAGGTAAAAAGGTTAATTAATTAATTAATTAAATATTAATAAAATGAAAGTCACTTTGGAGGGACAAGGTGAGCCAAAAGTATAAAGGA
>SNQJ01S0003711.1:0-35440 GCA_010110895.2 Picea sitchensis | reverse complement strand
TGTATTGGTTATCTATATTAAGGAAGTTTTGTTGGGTTTTCTGCCCCATGAGGGTTTCCCAGGATAAATGATGCGTCTCTTGTGATTGTGTATTTCTTAGTGATTCTATCTTATGCTATTGTTATCTATTGAAATGCAAAGAACTATAATAATGGCTTAAACATTAACATGGTTGACTTGTGGGGCTAGGGTGGGGCCTTGTTTGACTCACTTCTTGAGCACCCAACAACTACTTGGTACAAGCGGGGGGAGTCTTGAGGTTGACACTTAGTTAGGATTCACTTTTCAACTTAAAAACTTTAATAATCCTTAATCCACCTTCAACCTTGGGACATTCACTTTGGCACTTACACTTTGTGGTTGACACTTAATCTTGCAAAGCATTTACTTTCCATTTACATTTCCTTGCAAGTATTTCGATTTTGTGTGGTTTTAGCTTGCGCCCTTGCCCTTGGAGGCTTTCTTTCAAACAATTTCATTTTCAGTTTGGTGTGGTGTTGGTATATTGGATTGGCCCTCCTTGAAGTTGCGCATTCTTTGGAGGCAACTTCATTGTTGGGTTTGTGTAATTTGTGTTTTCCATTGAAAGCAGTCACATAGAGTTGCGCATCCTTTGGAGGCACTCTATTGTTAGGCATGCTGGCTTGATGTGTTGGTAATTGCTTTCATTTGAGACATCTTCATTTCCTGCACAAGTCAAGCAACATAGTTAGTGTTTGTATTTCTTGTTCATAGTTGTATCATCTATTATATCTTGTATTTAGTTGTAACTGTTAGATATTCTTTGTTGTAGCTTTGTATCTAGTTCTTTTGTAATCTTTGTAATCTTGTGTAATCTTTGTAAAATCTATCTCCCTTAAACTCTAGTTGACGCCTTGCCCAACCTTAGGCACTAGTCTTTAGTTAGGAAAAGGCTTGCTTTTCATTTGAATTCTTGCACATTGCATTGCTACCTTTGCATATAGGCTAGATCTTTCCCCTTAACCTTTTAACTAATTGAAACCAACTCCTAGAATTAATCTCTAGTCTCACATAGTAACTAGGGTCTACCCCCCTTGTCTTCCCTAGGAGTTAGCCTAGACGGAAGAGGTTCAATTCGAGCTGATAGTGGGCTTTGAACCTAGGCATTGTGCCTCCAAGGACACACTAAGTGAGCAGGACTTGGCTCACGTTTGCAAGTGTGTATAAGGACGACAACACGACCATGGGTACCTTTTCAAGCACTTGTTTGTATAGTCACCCCGGGGAATTATGAGCCTACTTACTCATCCAAATCATGTCATATTTAGGAGGTCCCTTCTAGCCTTTTCTCTATTGAGGAGGATATGTATCCTATTGATGAGCCTTCTTTCAACGAGTAGTCCAGTGATGAACTCTCTCTAGATGTGTAGCATATTGATGGGCCCTCTCTAGATGTGAAACATTGTGATATCTGGTTTAGTGATGACATATTTTTCTTTGAGTTGTTGGTGTTAGATGATGATGATGCCAACAACGATGCTCCTACTACTTCATTATTGCCATCTTTGCCGAAGTGAGCCATTGCCACTCTTACGATGTTGCTGACTTTTTCATTGGACCTTCTCAATAGTCATTGTTACCCTCATCATGGGTCCTTATTTCAATTGGCCCTCCTCTACTTGGAAAATATGAGTTAGCACCACCTAAGACCCTTTTTAGAATGATCTATCCCACTATTGGTTGTGAACTCTTTCCTTGTGATCTATATGGCTTTTAATGACCCTAGCTCAACATTACGATGGGGTGATATGGTGTTCTTTTGTGATAATCTATGGATATAATGTTGTCTTTGGCCCCTTGTTCAACTTTGGGAGGGGGCTGTTGAGACATTTTGGCTAATCTTCACATGTGGCCGCATGTTAGGCCACATTGTGGGTAGATGAGGCTCTTAATGAATCGACCTATGGGTAGTAGTGGGTAGTTGCACCATTATTACATTATAATTAAGGATAAGGTTGACCTAGCCTCCACCTTGGGGCTAGTGCCTTTTTCTTAAACGATAATTGGAGGATTTGTATTAAGAAAAGTTGCAGCATACCTCGCAGCAAAAGTATATCAAAAAGAGGTTATGATCATCAATTCACGATTCGAAAATAAAGATAGATCCAACATATATCTAAATGCTTGGAAATACTTTGTATACAACATGATACTATCATATCGATAGGTGTAAATCCTACAATATATAGTTAAAATACTTAAAAACCTAAGAACTTTAAAGAACATATTTGTTTATAAAGTTTCAAGCAAAACATCTAATGGCTACTTCCCTTGTGCACTGACTAGGTCCATTGCTGCTTTCTCTGGGACCTCCTTCTCCATTACTTGGTGTGCTGAAGCGCCCTTTGCTGAATTTCCTTGATTTGAGATTGTTGAGTGTACATGAGTGTTTATTCTAGTATGCTTCTCTTTGACTAACTAAACAACCAGTCAATGTAACTCTCCCTAATTAGCTTCTAATGTAGTGATGTGTTTTTTTTTTTTTTTTTTTTTTTTAATTTTTTGTAAAAGACTACTCGTGACAACTTGCACCTGAGAGTTGGAATTGGTTCCCTATTCCACGAACTTCTCTTGAATTGACTGAATTGAATTATCAAGCTTGTTAATTGTCTCTTGATGACGTTTGAGGGCCCTTTGGGTCTCTTGAAGCTCCGTATAATCCATTTTGTTGCAAGCTTGGTCTCGAAAAGGGTAGAGACAAATGCTTCTACAGAGGAGAGAGGAGGCAAATGGGATCTAGAATAAAACCAAAAAAGAGACAGGGCCATTAACCAACAAGACAACTTGTAAGACCGATTATCTTAGAGGCTTCTTGACCCACCAACTCTGGAAAAATATGAAGCAAAAGACCTAAAGAGGTTCAGACTTGTTGTCTCGGAGAGGCACTCTTGAATTGCAACCAAATTGGAGTTTGAACTCTCCTTGAAGCTGAGGTTGAGGGACATAGTTGCCACCTAGAAAACCATATGTGCTGGCGTTCTATCTAGCGAGGAACCTCGGTGCCTGAATCCATGAAAATTTAAGGGCCCCATTAAATTTCCTCCAAGATTACATCGAGCTTGATCAAATGATTCAAAGGCATGTGTAATGAAGGGTGCAGGCGCGTGGAATGAGATGGATGGTCTCATCAAGCCCTCCCCCTCTTCAATTAAACATCTATCCGTGGGCTTAACCATGTTCCCTCTTAAATGCATGATTCGTGGCATGAATTTCAGAATCATGAAATGGGTTGGTATAGCTTCTTGTTATTGAGGACTATGATCCCCTCCTTTTTTAAGTGGCTAAATTTCAATAACGGTTTGCTACCATATTATTTTGCCGCAAAACGTGGAAATATCTCACTCTTGTGAATGAAGATTGAACTTGCCTCACCCTTCCAATCATGGATATTAATCTAACATCTTTGGGGTTGGAGTCCAAGGACATAAGCATAATAACGATTAGAGAATCCCCTACCACAATCAAGTTTTGAATGCTCGAATTTTTGGTGAGATTCATGCCTTGCAAAAGTGCATAGGCCTTGGCCAAATTGTTGGAGATGATATCAAGACTCCACACATAGGTATAGACAAATTTTCCTTTGGGGTTGAAGATAAACCCTCCCACACCTGCCACCCTTGCCTTGGGGATAGTGCCTTAACCCCAGTAGGAGAGTTATAAATAACCACATCCCTCATTTTTATAATCATCACTTTTTCTTAAGGGCACCTACATCAGTTCTCTCTACTTGTGTTGCTCTCTCTTGAAGTCTTTTGTGGTGCTGTTAACTTCAACATGTTTATTGGATTAAGGTTTGTTGGACAATTCACTATAAATCATCTACCTCATAATTTCTCATAGTTTATTCACTTGATGAGAGGTTGGATTATAGAGATGATATCCTTGAAAAGTCTCATTGTAGGCATCTAGAATCCTGAGATGAGTATAATGGACAAGTGTTATATCTCGCCTTAGATGAGATAGGTGTATCCATGCACCTGATCCAAAGATACATAAGTGTGAGATGGAGGGCTTCTTCCCATGCAACTGCTCATAAGGAGTCATATTGGTGATTGCATGGGTAGGTGTGCGATTGATAATGTGTACTACACAAACAATGGCCTCTCCCCAAAAAGACAACTTTAGAGTTTGAGAATGAAGCATACAACAAGCAATTTCCATGATTTTCCTATTCTTATGCTTTGCAACTCCATTTTCCTCAGGAGTATAGGGAATAATCTTCTGCCAAGAGATGCCATGAGAGTGGAGTAATTGTAAGAAAGCATTACCAATGTACTTACCTCCCCCATAAGTTTGAAGACACTTGATCCTCTGTTTGCATTGAGCTTCAACACGAATTTTGAACTCTTGGAATTCGCCAAACACTGCATCCTTGGATTTAATGTTATACACCCATAGAAACTGGTAATAATCATCAATAAAAGTGAGGAAGTACTTGGGTCCTCCAAGAGAAGAAGTGGTCGTGGGACTACAAATATCACTGTGAATTAATTTAAGGGGCTTAGAGGCACACTTTGAGTTGTCCTTTGGAAAGGACTCTTGGTGATGTTTTCCCATCACACATCCCTCACAAACACCACTAGGAAGGTTGATTCGTGGAGAACCCTCAACTAGGCAAAAAAGGTTCATGTGTCTCAAGGATCCATAATTGGTGTGACCAAGATGAAAGTGCCATAGCTGAAATTCATTATTTGTATTGGTCACCATTGCAATGAATTTATTCAAAGCTAGGGTTGAAGAAAACTTCCCTAACTTGTAAATATGTTTGAAATCATCACAATATCCAAAATCAACAACTTTGAAGTTTGAACCCGTCATTTATTTATTTAACAATCCGTTCATCCAAGTAAAATTCCACCTTTTTATTGGTTGTGTGATGCAATAAATGGATAGTAGGTTTGGTCCCACTCTAGTAACATGGAGCACACCCCCATACTCATCATTATCAAGAACAATAATGCCACAAACGAGAGTTGAGAGAGTTGAGTCATCATTGATATTTACTTGCTCACCTTTATGTTGATCACTGTTGTTGTAGAAGTAGGTGCTTGTGCTTTGTCATATGTCTAGTCTCCTTGGAGTCTGCAATCCATTCCCCTGAATAGGTGGAATACCATAAAGTAGAGTGCATAACTAAGTGTGCAAGTTCAAACCCGGCTTTGATACCATGTCAAGATTATAAGATAGTGGATCTACGATGGAATCTTCAATAAACACAATTCATTGCAATAGAAAAATATAACAACACTGCAATAACGATCACAATAGAGACGAACTACCATATGCTTGAAAGAGAAATCCAACACAAGAAATAAGGTTATTGTCCAAACTCAAAGAGGATTGCTATATGTAAGATTTCCCTTAGGCCTTTTATCAATAGAAACTTGATTGAATGATTTAAGAATGAGGAGGATGGTCATTGGTGTATAAATACACCTATTCCTCCATTACTGTTTAGGGTGCTAACCCCAAGAGGTGATTAGGCCAACCCATATGTAGGCCCAAATTGAGAGTTCACTTGCTTGGAGAATGCCCTACTTGGGAGGAGTGTTGTGCATCTTAGAGGAGGGCATGAAGCCCTAGATAACATGGGGTTACTTGGATCCTTGTTGGAGGCTTAGAGTTGGCTCGGGGATGCCTGGGTGGTGACAATATTCTTGTAG
Source organism: Picea sitchensis (assembly GCA_010110895.2). NCBI lineage: Eukaryota > Viridiplantae > Streptophyta > Pinopsida > Pinales > Pinaceae > Picea > Picea sitchensis. The sequence continues at coordinate 29,756 of SNQJ01S0003711.1, read as the reverse complement.
CGCACAATTGACATAGGGGAGTACATTGCTCCAGAGGGTCAATGGAGTCCATGGAGGCTTGTGATGGAGAGATGTGGACATACCTTGTGTAGCTACATCATCTTGGAGATCTTATTATGTACGACATCACCTTGGAGCATGGCACATGTACTTTGGAGTGGAGCTCTTCACTTCTATTGACCTACAAGTGCTCATTGTAGGTTGATTTTAAGGGCTTGGGCCCACATTGTATTGTTGGCCTCCCTTACCTCCTCTACATATAGAGAAATGAGAGAGTCCTTCTCATTCATGTCATCATCATTGTACTCTTCTCTTTGTACTTGTCTTTTGGGAGTGAGTCACCAGGGTTCATGAGAAAACCCTAGGAGAAAGTATACATGGAAGGAGGACATGTTTGTTGGAGATTGCTCTTGTGGCTAGGGTTTTCTCTTGTTAAGAAGACATTGGAGATGATGATTGCACTTGTGTGTTCATTCTTGAATTCAATCTTGTGTTGAGATGACTTAGAGAAGAGTGTGCACAAGTCTTTTCTCTCTTTCTTGGTCTTCACTTGTACTTGATCTTTCTCTCTTGGAGTTGCTAGGTTTCTTGGTCTTCTTGGAGTATCTTGGAAGTCTAGGGTTGGGTTTATCCCTTGAAGGTGTGAGATTAGGGGTTTGTGATATAACCCTAGGGTATAATTGGTGGAGAAGAAGAAGAGAAGAGGACGTCTTGCCTTGGAGCACTTGTTGGAGTGATTCTTGCATGTTGTAGCTCCTTGGTTGTGCCAGGGTTTTCATTGTTTTCCCTAGCTAGGTTTTGGAGAGCTAGTGGTTTTTTACTAGCCTTGAGAAAGGGCTATGGTATGTATTTGAACTTCATCTTGAGCATGTAGAAATTTAATGACAAAATCAACATGCACTATATTCTATCATACACTTAACAACTTAGAGATAACTATCATCTATGAACTTTGAAATGTATAAACTCATATTCAGAAAATATTATGAGTAGAAATACACATTGCCAAGCACTTTTGTAGCGGAATAAACACAATGAACAACAATCACACATCCATTTAATACTCAGAAATTTAGGCAACTAGCCAGGGAAAACCCCAATGTGGGGAGACCCAAAGAAAGAGATTTTATTAGCTTCAGGAAAGTTATAACAACAAGAAGTTTACATTTACGCTCAAGAGAAAACCACTTACAACACCCAAACAATCCCTCTAAAAATCCTCCTTGAAAATTGTGCCAAGTCTGTACTGCTGTACGACCCACCTAGAAAACAACACCTCGAAATTTGTGCCCTCAATATGCTGTACGACCTGATCTGTACGACCCTTTTCTGCAGCAAAGGATGCTCAAAACAACCTCGATTTTCTTGCCCACAAACTGTCGAAAAAATCGTGCCCTCCTTGCAATACGGACTATACAGATCCGTACAGCACAACTTCCCACACAACAATAATTTTCAACACTCACAAAACAAAGTTTTTCCTTGGGAAATGTGCCCAAGCTCTCTTGAAAAATGCGCCCATCTTGTTGCCTTTTCCTCCTCTCCTCAAAGCTCTCTTGGAAATCTCTCAATCTCTTCTTCTCATTGTCTTGCACACTACCCAATGCATTCTCTTATAATTCGAAAGTGACCTTTCACCTTCCAAGTGTCTTTTCACCTTCCCCATCCCTAAATCCAAAGGCCAAGATCTAATTTTTCCTTTACATGATCAAGGGACATGATTCATTACCTCCAAAATAAATCACTTAAAATATTAAAGTACAATTTCACTTTATAACATAAGTGCACTTTATGAAATAAAGTCACTTTAATATTAGAAGGTACACTTAATAAAAGGTCACTTTAATAAAAGAACCACTTTATTACAATTTTATAAAAACCCATTACAAATTCAAGTGCCTAGTAGTGTAAGTACAAGGTCACTTCCGCATACAAGACAAAACATGTGGAGTACCTCCTGAGCTATAAAAGCTAACACTCCCTCTTAGCGAGGGATGTACTCGCTGCCATCAGCATCATCCGGTCCCATCACACTGTTCGCAGTAGGAGCTCCCTCTGAACCTGGAGCCAACCCCCACACCTGAACATAACTCGAACCATAAGACATCCTCCTGACAACTACCTTGAACCCTGAGCTCCTAGGAGAATCCAGTCCACCCTAGCTTCTGTTCGATCACACCTGAAGAGACTCCTGTCGGTGCTCTGAAGAGACTTCGTCTCTTCCCTCGGAATGAAAGACTGAATCCTTGGGCCCACCGCAATCTCAGGAGCTTCCTGCTCCTCATTCGATGTTGAATCATAACCTGAAGGTTGTCCTCGTAGCATGTACAACCTATCCATCCGATCACCAATCAATTGTGGTTCAACCAGATCCACTACCTCCCTGTAGATAAATACATATCCCCTCTTGAACAATGTACAATATCCAACATCTTCCAAGGCTGAGATCGAGAGCAGGTTAACCCTCAACCCCGGAACAAATAAAACTCCATCAACCTCCAGGAGTCCTCCATGCTCGAGTCAGAATCTAATCCTTTCAACTCCACGTACAACTTGTGCCATACCTCTTTCACTCTCCACTATTCGGTCATGACTTGTCTCTGTGATAATAATGAATACACGCCATATTCCTGTCATGTGACAAGAGGCTCCACGATCAACAATCCACCTATTATCACCCCCAAATCCACCACTACCGACATTGGATACTAGAGTGACCAAAGAAAAGTCCATATCAAACTTGGATGAAAATTCCTCCATAGATGTTGTCCATAGCTGTTGTAGCAACTGTATCAGGCCCCTCCTGTTCCTTCCTCGTCTTCTTCTTCTTCTCAGGACACAGAGAAGCAAGGTGCCCCAACTGGTTACAACAATAACATCTGACTTTACTGAAGTCCCTCCCGGAATTTCCTTTCTTCTTCCCCTTGCCCTTTGTAGCAAGAGCAAGATTTTCTTCATCAACTCCATCTCCCTTCTGTCCACTGTTCTGAGATCCTTTCCGAATCTCCTCTTGAGTGAAATCGTCTCACAGTCTGCTCCAATTTGGAAGATGCTCACGACCCACCACACACTTCACGAAGACTTCCCATTCCTTGGTGAAGCCTTTCAAGGCTATCCTCACCAACTCTGAATCCGAAATGACCTCCCCTATTGCAGCCAACTCATATTTCACTTGAGCTACCCGGGTAAGATAAGAAGACACACTCTCCCCCTTACCCATCTTAGTATCATGTAGTTTATCCTTCAAGACCATCTTCCGGTTTTCATTCTTCACCTCGTACAAGTTTTTCAGTGCATCCCACATCTCTTTGGCTGTCTTCTTCTCAGCAAAGTGTGGGATAAGGTGGTCCTTCACCCCATCCAGAATAAGCCTCTGAGCTTTGGCCTCCTTTACCTCATGTAAATCCAAAGCTATAGGGTTTGCTGATGGAACAACAACTATGGTGCTGACTAAGCTCCAATTTTTTTTCTCCTTGAGAATAGCTGACATCCTGACTTTCCATTGCAAATAGTTGGAAATCCCATCCAACCGGTCCTCATACCTGATACAAACAACCATCTCCCTGTCAACTGTTCAATGAAAAACAAACAATCAAGTTTCCCCCTCCAAATCTTGCCCAAAAATAACACTGCTCAGTGGCTCACTGTCACTCAGAGCCCAAGCTCTGATAGCATGTAGAAATTTAATGACAAAATCAACGTGCACTATATTTTGTCATACACTTAGCAACCTAGAGATAACTATCATCTATGAACTCTGAAATGTATAAATTCATATTCAGAAAATATTATGAGCAAAAATACACATTGCTAAGCACTTTTGCAGCGAAATAAACACAATGAACACCAATCACACATCCATGTAATACTCAAAAATTTAGGCAACCAGCCAGGGAAAACCCCAATGCGGGGAAACTCAAAGAGAGAGATTTTTTTAGCTTCAGGAAAGTTATAACAACAAGAAGTTTACATTTACAGCGAAGAGAAAACCACCTACAACACCCAAACAGTCCCTCCAAAAATCTTCCTTGAAAATCGTGACAAGTTTGTACTGCTGTACGACCCACCTAGAAAACAACACCTCAAAATTTGTGCCCTCAATCTGCTGTACGACCTGATTTGTACGACCCTTTTCTGCAACAAAGAATGCTCAAAACAACCTCGATTTCCGTGCCCATAAATTGCCTAAAAAATTGTGCCCTCCTCCCTGTTGTACGAATTGTACGGATCTGTGTAGTACGGCCTCCCACACAACAACAATTTTCAGCACTCACAATACAGAGTTTTGCCTTGGGAAATGTGCCCAAGCTCTCTTGAAAATGCATCTAGCTTGCTGCCCTTTCCTCTTCTCCTCAAAGTTCTCTCGGAAATCTCTCAATCTCTTCTTCTCATTGTCTCGCACACTACCCAATGCGTTCTCTTATAATTCAAAAGTGACCTTTCACCTTCCAAGTGTCTTTTCACCTTCCCCATCCCTAAATCCAAAGGCCAAGATCTAATTTTTCCTTTACACGATCAAGGGACATGATTCATTCCCTCCAAAATAAATCACTTAAAATATTAAAGTACAATTTCACTTTATAACATAAGTGCACTTTATGAAATAAAGTCACTTTAATATTAGAAGGTGCACTTAATAAAAAGTCACTTTAATAAAATAACCACTTTATTACAACTTTATAAAAACCCATTACAAAGTCAAGTGCCTAGTAGTGTAAGTACAAGGTCACTTCCACATACAAGACAAAACATGCGGAGTACCTCCCGAGCTATAAAAGCTAATAGAGCACATTAATGATGTTTTTAGCTGTCCAAAACATATGCAATTTCCATATTTGAATTTCATCCATATATGTTTTTTATATTTTGTTATTTACAACTATAAATGTTTTGATGGTTTGGCATAAGTAAAAGGACAATTTGTTGAGTGATTTGATATCATCATTGAAGAATCTAATGGCTATTTTGCTGCTGCTATATCTACTGTTTTACTTCTGTAAAAGTGAATTTTCAGATCTGGTTTATGTATGATAAGTTGTTCTAGAGGCCTAAAACTTATCAAGATAGTTTGGTATCTTTTCTCTTTGAATTGCTTAGAAGTTTGGGCTGTTAGAATGTGAAATATTGTGCTCCTTCCGCTACTGTTTTATATTCTATTTCATAACATCCCTAAGGCTGAAAATTCACAAGGCTAAGATCCAATAAACTTTTAGTCAAAGAGGTGAAATTTTTGTTTTGCATTAAGTTAATTTGCATCAGAAATTTCTACATGGTATTAGAGCTTTTGTGGTTGAGATCACTTTAGCAATACGAGGGAGTTTGNAAGTGACATTTTGCACTTTAACCAAAGTCAAGTACAAAATAGAACATAAAGTACATAGGACAAAGGCAAATGTCTCTCCCACATGTGCTAAGAAGGGATAACACATGGGGAACACCTCCCAAGGTACACAAATCAACAATTTGCACCTGTGAGAGGTTTTGATGGGTTTCTCTCGTGATGAGAGGTGAACGATCTACTACATTGATGGCTGTTATGGATGTATTTTTAGCAAGTTTGATGCCCAGGAGGACTCATGATAGGTGGCTGATTTGTTCTAGGAGTTGCAAGTGATAGGTGGTAGATCTATGTGATAATTGACTGGCATGGTTTTATTTTTAGTGGATGGGATACCTAGGAGCACCGAAAACAGGTGGCCGATTTGTTCTAGTAGATGCTAGTGTTTTTCACCTATGATAGTGGAAGATATTCTTTATATTGCAGATTTTCCAAGATGGATATGGCTTTGGTCTCTTGGTTGTCCTCTAACATTGTGTCTAGTGTTGGATGGTATGTAGAGAGTGGAGCTTCAAGACATGAAATACGAAAGATTTATTCAGTAGATTTTAGGAGCAAGAGGGAGGCATGAGTGTGGAGCTTGGTGATGATGCCACTTATCCTGTGAGAGGAGTTGGCTCTATTTCCTTTTAATTGCCTTCAAGTGAATTCTTGAGTTGGATTCTGTTTTGTTTATTCCTAAGTTGAAGAAGAATCTTATTTCAATGTTTTGTATGACAAATGTATAGTGGATAGTTGGTTTTGAGGGGTAGTAGTGCACCATTAGTGATTGTAGTCTAGCTAGTTCGAGGATGTTGGCTAGAGGGGTGAGAGAGGGTGGCCGCTACAGGATACTTGCTCATCCTGTGGCACTTGTATATTCCAGTGGAAGGTTGGAAGAGCCTTCTAGTTTTAAGGAGGCACATGTAGAGCATTGTATTTTTCCTTAAAACTCAGCAAGCTTAATTTCTGTTCTTCAATAGATTTTATACCCAGATAAAGAATAACAACAAACTCTAAATCTGATCTATTAAACATCAATATTACTGAGTAAATAACTTGCAATGCACAACGGATAAAATCAGAAACCAATCATAGAAAAAATATAGACAACAAAGATACCCTGGAAACCCCAACTCCAGGGAAAACTAGCAAACGAGGGTTTATTAATCTTGAGCTTCAGCAAATCAGAAATAAATACAACAGTTCCAAACCTGGCAACTTCCCACAAATAATTTTTCTTGGTTATTAGCAGATCTGAGCCAATGGCTCCGAGTCTCTGCCCCCTCTACCTCACGATTCTGTTGTTTTGCAAGTGGATAGGCTGCAGATGCGGTTATAGGGTCTCATGGCTTCCTTGAACAGTTCCGCGGCCCCACGAATTGGCACGATTTGGGTTGGAGAGGGTATGGCTGTGCCTGCTCTCCCTCACAACTGCCACACGTTCCAAACTGGACCCTCCTCACACATGTACACGAGCTTTACACAAGCCTGCAGTCCTCACGGTCCTAGCACGTAGGTATGCGGCCCCTGCTCTCCTGCTCTAGCTCATGGCTCAGTTGAAGATGAAGGCTAGATGCCTTCCTATCTCCCTCTTAGCCTCCAAACTCTTCTAAGAACAAACCCTCGCTTGGACACTTCAGATCTACAACTGAAACCCTCTTGGTGTCACTCACAAACTCAATGATCTCCTTAGGCCACCTTATGAACCTCCAGCTGAGTGATTGTATGGTGGAGATTAAATCCCCATCTTGACAAATCAATGGCTACGATTTAATCTGAAACTCACTTTGACTTTTCAGATAAGATCAAAGAAGCTTCTAACAGAGAGTTAACTGATAATAATTAATAATCAACATTTCCTAAGTTAGACTTAGGAAATATTTAAATGATCATTAATTAAATTGATTAATCTCATTTCCGTAAGTTAGACTTAGGACAAATTTAAATGACTAGGAGATATTTTAGTCCATGTGTCTTTGGCTTACATGATACCTTGCCTAAGACAAGACACTTGTCCTCGTTACAATATTTCAACACTCCCTCTTAACGAGTAAGGTGTTCTCAACTATTCCCATCTTATCCCTAAAGAAGACGAACTTGCCTTTCATCAAGGCCTTGGTGAGAATATTAGCCACCTGCTCATCTGTAGGTACATACTGTAACTGGATTACACTCCTCTGACTGCTCATCTGTAGGTACATACTGTAACTGGATTGCACTCCTCTGAACTCAATCTTTGATGAAGTGATACCTGATCTCGATGTGCTTCGACCTATCATGAAACACTGGATTCTCAGAGAGTTTTATGCCACTATGATTATCACAGTGCATGATGGTTGGCTCTAAATCCTAACCGAACAATGCTACTAGCAACTTCCGAAGCCATATGGCCTCACATGCTGCCATTCTCGCTACCATGTATTCTACTTCTGCAGAACTCAATGCAATAGATTTCTGCTTCCTACTGAACCAAGAGACAACCCTCGATCCCAAGCTGAAACAACACCTTGAAGTGCTTTTCCTGTCCACTGCATTGCCTGCCTAGTTTGCATCTGTATAGCCCATCAACTTCACTCCATCTCCCTTGGCATGCCTCAAACCATACTCGACTGTGCCACGTAGGTACCTCAATATATGTTTCACTTCGTACAATGTGCTCTCCTTGGTTCAACCATGAATTGACTGAGAGTATTCACAACAAAACAAATGTCTGGCCTAGTATTGACCAGATACATGAGAGAGCCTATCAACTGCCTGTATAAGGTAGGGTCCACTGCATCCTGCTTGCAAGCATCTATCTTCTTCCAATTCGTAACCTTGGGAATAGACATTGGTCGACAATTTTGCATCCTGAACCTCTTCAAGATCTCCACTATGTATTTCCCCTGTCATAGTAAAATCTCGTCGTTTCGTTGCCACACCTCCAATCCAAAAGAGTAGTTCATCAACCCCAAATCCTTCATATCGAACTTCGAAGCAAGATCCCTCTTGCAATCTGTAATAAGCCTATGTGAACCTGCAGAAATAGATCGTCCACATATAACACAAGAATGAGAGGCTCTGCACCTATCATGATATAGTATAGGTTCGAGTTTGCATCACTCTTCGTGAAGCCCATGCCCTGCAAGTAACTATCAATGCGCTCATACCATGCTCTGGGTGCCTGCCTGAGCCCATACAATGCTCTCTTCAATCGACATACATGAGTTTCCCTCCCATATGCCTCAAAACCCTCTGGCTGTTCTATATACACTTTCTCATTAATAACTCCATTGAGGAAGGCTGTCTTGACGTCCATCTGATGAATCTGCCAACCCATCTATGCTACTACTAATGAGATCATGGCCCTGATGGAAGTATACCTGACTACCGGGGAAAACGTCTCGTCATAGTGTAATGTCCCCACTTTGGGACATCAGGGTATTACAGGGTGTTATGATGACCAGAGTAGCCAGATGGAGATTATAGCGAGTACAGGAGCTATTGAGGGATATTTTGGGGTCCGACTTGCATCGCTCATCCTATTTCATCATTATGATCTATTCTGCACAGATTGGCTTTGGTTCCGTTGCATTCTGACAATTTCCATGATTTTGAGTATTTTGAGCTATAGGTTAATTCAATTCACTGAAGAGGTCATTTTGGGCACAATACTTGGAGGAATCTCTCAGTGTAATAGCTCATTGGAATCGGGAGGAACAACACTACATGATAGGATGATGAAAAGTGACTTTCAGTGGCCAGGGAAGCCACAAGGAGAGATAAGGTGTTTTTCAGAGGTAAAAAGGTTAATTAATTAATTAAAGTGATTTAATTAATTAATTAATAATTAATAAAGTAAAAGTCACTTTGGAGGGATATGGTGAGCAGGAAGTATAAAGAGAGGCAAGGGCCTCTATTCTCTCATTCATGTATGATTATCTTTTGATATCTGGCTTCTAGCTAGAGAGCCCATACCATGGGGGTTTTGAGGGTTTTGACTTAACAAACCCTAGAGGATGATTCGGTGGTGAAAGATTCCACCTAGCTTGTCCCAAGCTTGGTCTTGGGGATGTAATACTCCTCCACACCATTCTAGTTCAGATCTACCCAGTGGAAGGAGGGTTCTACACCAGCCACAGGCACAGGAAGAGAGAGGGCACACCATTGGGGGTTTCCAGCAAGGGGGGCACACCATTCATTGAAGGAAGGTTCGATCTAGCCAAGGAGAGGGATTTTGGAGATTTGAGTATCTGGGTTCTTCTTGCAGGGTCTTCACCATCATTTCTAGTGCTTTTTGAGAGAGTTATATGTTTTAGATGATTTCCTAGAGCATTGGGACGAATTGGAGAGAAGGAGGGCATTTTTGAGATTCAGATCTATTCAGTTTGGAGGGGTGATACATTCAGATCTGACCCTGAGACTTCACCTAGTGATTTGCAGTATCTCGATCTATCTTTCTAGCAAGTTTTAGGGCATTTGGTTAATCAGGGCCGAAATTGTAGGGTTTGACAGTTTTCAGGAGGGCGCAACTCCACTTGAGGATTCAACATTTGGAGGAGCTTTCCTTGGTATTTCGGTCTGAGATTTCAGGAGGGGATTCTACTCATCCCGATCTACAGTTCGACATCTTCATCAGAGTATTTGGAGGCTTCCTTCAGCTGGGCCGAAATTGTAGGTTTGAGAGTATTCAGGAGAGTGCATCACCACTTGGGGATTCAACATTTGGAGGAGCATCCCTTGGTATTTCGGTTTGAGATTTCAGGAGGGGACTCTACTCATCCCGATCTACAGTTTGGCATCTTCATCAGAGTATTTGGAGACTTCCTTCAGCTGGGCCAAAATATTGGGTCTTCTCAGCCCTTCGAGAGGATGTGCCACCAACCAGGGGGGTTGGATGTGACCCTGGTTCTTCTTGCAGTAACCTTCATTGTATATTCAGCCTTTGGGGGCTTGTTTTGTCTTATCGGAAGCATTTTGTAGCAGCTCATACATTATCTCTTGAAGCCATCTGATGTTATTCCAGATCTGCATCCACTTTGTATCAGGTTCTTGCTTTTCATAATAATAAAGGTCAGATCTATGCTTTTTGGGTTCCATATCTTGTGTACTGGTTAGATTTTGTATTTAATTGAGTATATCTTCAGATCCGTGCTTAATAAACTGAATATAACCCTAAGGCCGAAACTTGAGAGGCCAACCTGCAAACACACACAAACAAACAAGTCAATCAGTGGTCAGTTAGTGTTCCAAGCGAAAAAATTGGCTTGGGAACATTACATATAGTCAATTCCCTCTTTCTGAGAGAACCCCTTACCCACAAACTTGGCTTTGAATTTCTCAATGCGGCCATCTACAACATGCTTGATCTTATAGATCTAGCGAGGCCCAACCACTGATTTTTCCTATGGTCTTGGCTTCTTCCTTGTAAATGCCTCCCCAAGAGTCAATCTCCCCAACACCTTGTGAGGAATCATGTTCAGTATGTATACCGTAGTACTGCATGCCTCTGCCCACAAGAACTTGGGCAGTTATTGGTCATATAACATCGCCCTAGCAGCACCAACAATAGCCCTGTTCTTTCGTTTCGCTACCCCATTCTGCTGAGGGTTATAGGGAACTCTCAATTCCTTCTTGATCCCTTCCTTTGCACATAACTCCTTGAAGGATTTCCCTGTGTACTCACCTCCGTTGTTTGGCCTGAGAGCCTTTATCTTCCTTCCTACCGCATTCTCCACAAGAGCCTTAAACTCTTGGAAGTGACTGAAGACCTCATCTTTGGTCCTCATGAAGTAGATCCAGGTTTTCCTAGAGAAATCATCTACAAATGTGACAAAATACTTACACCTTGTCAAGGATGCTGAAGACATAGGCTTGCATACATCTGAGTGCACTAAATCCAATATGCCCTTTAATCTACTTTCACTACTTGGAAAAGTTGTTTGAGCATACTTTCCCAAGGCACCTTTACACACATCGTTGTGCTTGGTCCTCAACAGGCCAGTCACTATCTCCTTAAGGATGTTAAGTGCCCCATGGTGTCAGTGAGCCATCCTGCTATGCCATAATCCTCCCATATCCTTATTGCTGCTGATCAACGCATGAGGTGACTCAAACTTCAACCTCTATAACTTGCGTGACCTGATCCCTATCATCTTGTCCTGCTTCGACCCCCTGGGATGATTGTACACTTTCGTTCCTCTGAAAGACACATCATACCCCTTGTCCTGAAGCACTGAAACTGATATCAGGTTCTTTGTCATCCCTGGTATGTACAACACATCCGTAAAACTAAATGTCTTGCTTGAGTCCCTCTGAAAGGTGACTATCCCTCATCCAACTGGACTACACTTGGACTTATTCCCCATTTCTATATCGAAAGTCATCTCTTCTCTGAAACTGGAGAAGTGTTTTCTAACTCCCGTCATATGATATGACACACCACTATCTATATACCATACCCCTGTGGCTTGTGTGCCTGAGCTAGAGAGGCAAGCGATGTGTGAGAAATCCTCATCAAGCCTGGAAGAAAACTCATCAATGTCCGTTGAAGCTGCTATCTGAGATTGCTTCTTGTCCTTCTTTTTGTTGGGACATTGATTGGCATTATGACCTGTTTTGTGACAAGCAAAGCACTTGACATTGCTCATGTCACGTTTCTTCTCTCCCTTGAAGGTCCGTCCATTGCTTGGGCCTTTCTTGGTTTTGGCTTTTCCCTTTCCAGCAAGAGCAATGTTCTCTTCTTCCTCATCCTTATGATCACTACTGCTACCAGTGAGAGATGCTTGTTAGATTTTTAGCTCGGGAGGTACTCCGCATATGTGTCTTGTATGCGGAAGTTACCTTGTACCTACACTGTTAGGCAATTGACTTTATAATGGGTTTTCATAAAGTTGTGATAAAGTGGTTCTTTTATTAAAGTGACTTTTTAATGAAGTGTACCTTCTAATATTAAAGTGACTTTATTTCATAAAGTGCACTTACGTAATAAAGTGAAATGTACTTTAATATTTCAAGTGATTTATTTTGGAGGGAATGAATCATGGCCCTTGATCTTGTAAAGGCAAGATTAGATCTTGGCCTTTGGATTTAGGGTTGGCGAAGGTGAAAAGACACTTGGGAGGGAAAAGGTTATCTTCAGATTTTATAAAAGAATGCATTGGGTAGTGTGCAAGAAAAAAGAGGAGATTGAGAGAGATTTTTCGAGTAGGCTTGAGAGAGGAAAGTTAGGGCAGCAAAGAGGGCACATTTCCCAAGAGATATTGGGCACAAATCCCAAGGAAACATTTCTGTTTGAGTGCTGGGTTAGTTTTCTGCTGTTGGAGGCCGTACTGTATGGATCCATATAGTCCGTACAACAAGGGGAAGAGGGCACAAAAATTGATGTAGGATGGGCATGGTTTTTGAGGCTGTTTAGAGGGTTTTTCTTGCTGCTGCTGAGCCGTACAAGATAGTTCGTACAACAGATTGGGCACAAATTTCAAGGAGCAAATTTTTGGGCAGGCTGTACAACAGTACGAACTTGGCACATTTTTTGAGGCAACAATTTTTGGGATAGTTTTGGGTGCTGTAAGTGGTTTTTCTCTTGGCTGGAAATTGTGTTATTGCTGCTGATATGTACTTTCCTGAAGCTGAATAATAAGATCTCTCTCTCAATGGGTTTCCTCACATTGGGGTTTTCCTTGGCATTTGCCTAAATTTCTGAGTTATTCATGGTTGTGTTATCCCCTAACCTAGGGATAACTAAGGAGATTATGTCTCGAGGCCCACAGGTCCTAGACATGGAGTACCGAGAGCCAGATCGACTTGAGCATGGCCCTGGAGGGCCCATCCTTTCATTCTTCGATGCCTCCACTTTGTCAGCAACAACAACATCCATCACCTCGGCCTGGTCCTGTAGCAGAGATGGATCTTGCTCCATGAGGTAATGAGTCAGGGTATCATGGTATGTGTCACTCTGATCTTCAAAACCTTTGAATATGTGCATTTAATTCTTTTTTCTTCTAACGTGTGCTTGGATCTCATGCCTTTCCACTTGACCACACCTGGGGGGAATGACAAGATGCCCTAGTAAGCTGGTACCCATATGGTTTGAGTTGCCACTGGGGGGATTCATGAAAGGCCATCGTCTGCTCCCACCATACTTACCACTTTTCATATTTTTCCCGCTCATACTGGTTCGGGCATTGGGTTGGCCAAATATCTAAGGGTTGTACCTGGCCTTGTGGGAAGAAGGGGCTAAAGGCCTAGAGGGTAAAAGTAGCTGGCAAAATATAAAAGCCAAAAGAATGAAACCTTGAGATGCTTTGCCCAAGGATCCCCGAGAAAGCAATAAAAAGCTTCTTAGCAAGAAACAGAGGGACCCATAAAAAATAATAAAACAAGACCTAGTTAGAGGATAGGGGGTCTCATCACGAGCCAACCTATTAGGTCCATGGGCATGTAGTGGTATGACACTACCAACAACTGGTCACGACTCACCACGCCAAGGTATTGGCTCTTGGTGGCATAGCCAAGAGAAACGGGGTCTCATCACGAGCCAACCTTCTCATTTCCGTGAAATGCTTGTGGGTAACATTGCCACCACTAGTCACCACGCCCGGGGCAGTGTCCCCTAACTAGCCTCTTGAAAGGAAAAGCAATAAGAATAAAGATAAAAGGAATGAATGGGCTTGGAAACATTTGCATCCATGACAGCTGCAACTCACCCTCTTCAGAGGAACCCACAGGTAAGCCATACATTTCCTTCCTATCATTGCACCCCTTGCCCAGACATCCCTTACCACCTCATCCACTCACATGGCCTAGGTTTGACTTCTCCCGGAAACATCCCACATCCAATGAACATTAGCCCAATAGGACGTCCTAGCGTTTCCTCCATACTTGGCTTGTAGATTAGTATAATATCTTTGAGCTATTCCTAAGGCCCTTGCCATTGCAACACCCTAGCACTTGTTGCTTCATCTTAGCCGTCACTTGCTTCATTCTTTGAGTTAAAGAGGGAGGAAAATCTACTAAGGCCTAGGGTTACCTACACCTTAGTAGTCATTTTCCCCTAGGGTTTGGTGGTTTAAGCCTTGGCTTACCAACACTTCATCCATCAACTCCTCTTGTCTTTGGCTCTCCCATTATCATCCTGCTCCTTCAACATTTGCAGCCACTTTATTGACTCCATTTTCCCTAAAAAAGCACTAGTCTGAGACCTCCATTGAGTTTTTGATCAAACAAACCTTCAAAACCTATTCTTCAAACAACCTACTAACACCTTTTAACCCTAGAATAGATTGATCTACTAACCTACTTGCTGTTGTTATTAAAGTAAGTTACAACCATTTAATGCAGCATTAAAAGCTCATAAAGCAATTGTAAAGGCTGAATTATAGTTTGTCTTATGTTCTTCTATCAAATGCTAGTGATATGACTTCAATGGTTAATGGTTTTTAGTCATTTTGAAGCTTGTCTTAAGACATTTTATGTGAAGTATTGCTCTATAAACATTGCTGTTATAAGATTTCTGTTTACTTATTTATATTCAACTAACTTGCTTTGTTTAAGAAAGTCAATAGTTTTATGAAGTGCTAACCAACAAGTGCTCTTGCAAATATATAGTTTTCCTGTTGCTTTGTTTCGGGCAGGTAGACTTCTGGCATATTATATCTTAATTGGTTATTTAACCGGACTTTTTGATCGGTGGTGACTTGTGAGAGGGGACCTTTTACCAAGCTAATTTCCCTTTACCTTCTCAAAACCCCATGTCACCAAGGATGTCTCCCTTGGGCCTACCACCCTAAATAGAAAGAGACTTCCTATTGAGGTGACAATGATAGGATTCGTCTCTCGTTTCGCCAATTTGCTTTCCATTTTCCTTTTCTTCTATCAAAGTACAAATTGTGTGATAACTGGTTGGATGAATGTTGGTCATTGTGTTTATTCCGCTGCATAATTACTTAGCAATGTGTATTTCTTCTTATGGTTATTTCTGAATGTGGGTTTTAGACATTTCAGAGTTCATGCAAGACAGTTATCTCTAGGTTGCTAAATGTATGACAGTCTACAGAATATTAGCTTGCTGATTTTTTGTCATTAAATTTCTACAATGGTAACCTCAATTCCTCTTGCATGAAGTCATCCCACAATCGATCCTAGTCTGGAGTGTGTTCCCTGGCAACAATGCCTCTAACAAAGACATGCCATGACTTGGAGAAGCCATTCAACTTTCAAGGCTATCTTCACAAGTTCAGTGCCATCCACACTCTCTCCAACATCTGCCAACTCATCCTTTACTTGTCTAAGTCCGGTGAGGTAGGAGGAAACACTTCCCCCTTTGTCATCTTGGTATTCCAGAGTTTCTCCTTCAAAACCATTTTTTGTTCAGGTTTGAATTATGGTACAGTTTAATGATGGCTTCCCACATCTTCATAGTTGTATCCAATCTTGAAAGGTGAGGGACTATATGGTCCTTGACCCCATCCAGAATGATACGCCTTGCCTTGGCATCATTCTTCTTGTGAGCTTCAACTTGCTGTGCATCAGCTGGAACTGCAATAGTCTTCCCTGCAAATTCTTTGAGTCCATACTCCTTTAAAGACATCAATATATGCTCCTTCCAAATGCCAAAGTTAGATGCCCCATCTAACTTGTCCTCAAATCTGATACCTGAATTTGACATTTCTGCAAAACCCTTCTATCACAACCTCCTAGATCTGATGAATACTTGCTGGCTGAAAATACCTGTGTAAACCCTTGGTTTCCTTCTCAGAGGCAAAGCTCTAATACCATGTTATTTTTCCTTAAAACTCAATAGGCTTAATTTTTGTTCTTCAATAGATTTTATACCCAGATAAAGAACAAGAACAAATTCTAAATCTGATCTATTAAACAGAAACATTACTAAGTAAATAACTTGCAATGCACAACGGATAAAATCAGAAACCAATCACAGAAAAAATATAGACACCAGAGATACCCTGGAAACCCCAACTCTGGGGAAAACCAACAAACGAGGGTTTATTAATTTCCAGCTTCAACAAATCAGAAATAAATATAACAGTGCCAAATTGGCATGGTTTGGGTTGGAGGTGGTATGGATGTGCCTCCTCTCCCTCATGGCTGCCACACGTTCCAAACTTGGCCCTCCTCACACCTGTACATGACCTCTACACAAGCCCACGGTCCTCACGGTCCTAGCACGCAGGTATACGATCCCTGCTCTCCTGCTCCAACTCACAACTTAGTTGAAGATGAAGGCTAGATGCCTTCCTATCTCCCTCTTGGCCTCCAAACTCTTCCAAGAACAAACCCTCGCTTGGACACTTCAGATTTATAGCTGAAACCCTCTTGGTGTGACTCACCAACTCAATGATCTCCACAAATCACCCCCTTTGCTTATAAACCTCCAACTGAGTGATTGTACGGTGGAGATTAAATCTTCATCTTGACAAATCAATGGCTACGATTTAATCTGAAACTCACTTTGACTTTTCGGATAAGATCAAAGAAGCTTCTAACAAAGAGTTAACTGATAATAATTAATAATCAACATTTCTTAAGTTAGACTTCAAAAATATTTAAATGATCATTAATTAAATTAATTTATCTCATTTCCTTAAGTTAGACTTAGGAAAAATTTAAATGACTTCGAGATACATTAGTCCATGTGTCTTTGGCTTGCACGACACCTTGTATAAGCCAAGACACCTGTCCTCGTTACAAAATTTCAACAGAGCATGCATGGTGGGATGCCATGGAGACAGGTTCAAAACCTATTATGGATGTTGTGAGAGCAACCTGTGTGATTGAGGATACAGAGGAGGTTGTTGTTTTATAGATTGATTTAGAGACTTGAGATGAGTCAAATTTAGAGGGAGATAAGGTGAGATTAGGTGTGGATATGCCCTTTCCTACTACTTTGAGTTGTAGGAAGACGAGATGGCTTATCTAGACATTGCAGGAGGCTCGACAACATATAGGAGCACCCAAATCTTTAGTGAGGGTGAATATACCTCCTAGGAGATATGCTAGTCATGTTGCATTGGTTTTGTCCATTTGTATGTCTTCTAGTTGTTCACTGGAGGAGAGGTGTGATACCTTGATGGAGGATGATGTTAAGATTGATTCCAGGTTTGCAGTTGATGGGAGTATCGTAGAGTATAGGGACAAGGTTGATGGATTCTCTCAGACAGAGGAAGTTGTCCATGATGTTACTCTTGCTTCAAGACTCTCTCAGGATGAGGGAGTTCACTTAGTTCAGGGTGATGGTTTAGTTGTCAGAGGATTTGAGATGCATGAGAGGGATTCTCATGTTCATAGGTTGCTGATGGCCTTACATAGGTTGTTGCATATACCACGAGCTTTGTATTCCAGGATCAAGGAGTTGACTTATGCAGATTTCTACCATTATTTATTTGATAGATGTGATCCACTTGTCTTGATCTCGTATGGAGATGTGGTTATCTTTATAGGATGTCGTAGACAACTCATGATGTGGTGTCCATTGATTTAGGCCTATGATTTTGACTTGGAGGATGTTGGAGTTTGACAGGTTGCTTTTGTTCTAGGGTTATGTTCCTTCATATTCATTGATGACCATTGTTCTTTGGATTGAGATGTTGTGATAGCATGGGTGATAGTTTCCTTATAGATGACAGTGGTTGATTTCTGGACTGCAGCTAGGATAGATTTGTAGATAATAGGTTTGGTGGAGTTGTAAAGGGAGTTGATAGGTGTTGATGTAAACACTTTCGTTGTAAAGAGGGAATGCTAGCTTTTGGGGTTATTCCAAAAGTGTTTTATACGGTCTCTTCATGAGCTTTGGGGTACATGGTGTATGTTCAACCCTTGGATGGTTTGAGATGGTTGGCGCATGGTAGATGGTCTGTGATGGATTTGCACAATGGAGACAACTTGCTCAGTGATTTCTTGACCTCAGTTAGGTGCTGGTTTAGTATTTTTCCCTTAGGCATTGGAGTTCTCATGATAGTTTCGCGGGCGCCCTTCATTGTAGCCACATGGAGAGTTCACTTCCTTGGAGAATGCCCTACTTGGGAGTAGGATTGTTGTGCATCTTGAAGGATTGAATCAAGCCCTAGATAGCATGAAGTTTCTTGGATTTTTGTTTGGAGGCTTGGAGTTGGCTTGGACGCCTGGGTTGTGACAGTGTGCTTGTAGGGGGTAGTTGACCCAGTGGAGTACATTGCTTAGGAGGATTGATGGAGTCGGTAGAGGCTTTTGATGGAGAGATGTGCACATATCTTGTGGAACTACATCATCTTGGAGCCCTTATTGTGCACGACATCACCTTGGAGCATGACATGTGTACTTTGGAGTAGAGCACTTCACTTGTGTTGGCCTACAAGTGCTCATTGTAGGTTGCTTGTAAGGGCTTGGGTTCTGTTGCCGTCCTTATACACACTTGCAAACGTGAGCTAAATCCAACTCACTTAGTGTGTCCTTGGAGGCACAATGCCTAGGTTCAAAGCCCATTGTCACCTCGACTTGAACCTCTTCCATCTAGGCTTACTCCCAGGGAAGACAAGGTGGGTAGACCCTAGTTACTATGTGAAGTTAAGAAGTTAATTTCTAGGAGTTGGTTTTAATTAGTTAATGGTTTGTGGGAATCTAGCCTATATGAGAGGCAAACAATGCAAAGTGCAACTATTCGAATGCAAAGACAAGCCCTTTCCTAAGACAACTAAGACTAGTGCCTAAGGTTGGGCAAGGGGTCAACTAAAGTTAAAGGAGATTAAATATTACAAAGAGTTACAATAGGATTACAAAAGAATGAAATTAGAGCTAGATACAAATAAAAGAGATAACAATTATCTACAAATCTAATAATGCTAAGGATACAACAATCATACAATTATACAACTATGAACAAGAAAAGAAACAAGCACTAACTTGACTACTTGATTGTGCAGGAAATAAAGATTGCTTCAAATGGAAAGATCACACCAACACATCAAGCCTGCATACCCAAACAATAGAGTGCCTCCAAAGGATGCGCAACTCCAAGGGGTTGCTTTAATGGCATACACAAGTACACAACACAAACCCAAACAATGAGGTTGCCTCCAAAGGATGCACAACTTCAAGGGTTAATCCAATAAACCAACACAACTTAAAATTGAAAATTGAAATGCTCAAAGAAGCCTCCAAGGGCAAGGCCGCAACTCTAAATCACTTAGTTAACATCCACAAAACTGAAATAAGCTTACATGAAAGTAAATGGAAAGTAGAGTGCTTACAAGATTACTTAAGTGTCAACCATAAAAAATATGCCAATGTAGATTTCCCAAAGTTGTAGTGGATGAATTAGGATTATTTAAGTTCTTAAGTTAGAGAATGAATCCTAAGCTAAGTGACAGCCCCAAAACTCCCCACGCTTGTACCAAATAGTTGCTGGGTGGTCAAGAAGTGAGGCAAACAAGGCCCCACCCTAGCTCCACAGGTCAACCCAAGAAAAGAAGTACTCCCGGAAAGGACGCCAAGTGCCATGAGATCGTCCCCGATCTAGCACCTTCCGTTGCTTCCTTACAGTTCTCGTTTAGATGGCAAAGTTGGGTCAGTAGTGAGTGACCTATTAAAGCTAGTTAATTTTATGCCCTATGAGACTAAGGTAGATTTAGTTAGTTGTGTGTTGAGCAAGATGTGCTTGCTAAAGTGTCAAGTGCTTGAATGTAAAATAAATTGCTTGAAAGTTAAAAGGAGGTACTCAAGAAAAGTGTGTAATTTGAAATAGACTGTAGTACATGAAATTAAACTTGCGTGTAATTTGAAATAGAATGTAGTACTTGAAATTAAACTTGCAAAAATGAAAGATTGAGTTTGCCTAAAACCATGAAATTACACCATGCTCATAAGATTGCAAGAAGGAAAGTACTTGTGAAATAAAATAACTTGAAAACAAAGTACCTGAAATAAATGTAACTTACAATGAAAGTAGAAAGAGCACCATAAACTTATTATGCCTCCATGGGCCTATACTAGCACATGATTATTTCATTATTAAACATAAAACATCATTGAACATGAAATGAAATAAACGGAACTAGTCTAGCCTTACGATTTTGGGGGTTGGCAAAGCCAATCACACTCCAAGGTGTACGCAAACAAGTGCAACTAAAAAGGTTGAAAACAAAACTAAGTTAAATGAACCACAAACAATGGCACAAGGTGGAGGCAATAGAGCCTTACGATTTAGGAAGATTGGCAAAACCAAACACTTTCCTAGGTGTAGGCAAGTAAACTAACAAAAAATGCAGAAAATTAATTTTATGAGAAGTGCAAGCCCTTGGTTACTCTTTGGGGGCTTGCTTGCAAAGATAATAGAAGAGAGAAGTGTTGGGGGTATAGGTACCCCAACTTAGGAGGCTGTAGTTGTTGTTTTAAGGCCCCAAGAGGGTTGTTCCTCCTTGTTTTCTGTCACAGACTTGCAAAAACCAACAAGTAAAACTTGCAGGAAATCTGCAGAAAAACAACAAAAAACCTTGCAGAAAWTTTTTGTTAAGTTAAAACAAAATTATAAGATGAAATATGGCAGTTTTGGTAATCGATTTTGATCTACTTCAGCATATACAATTACCCATATGCTCAGAAATCATAGCAGAAAAGCAAAACCAAAAATATGAAGGAAATAAGATTGGGTTAAATGAACAACTTCCAAATCTGAAGTTGTTCCTCCTTAACCCTTAAGCAACCTTCAAACAAGTGAGAAAAGCTACAAGACCAAGCAAGAGATAAGTAGATCCATAAGCATCAACAAAATACTTTGAAGAAATTTAGGATACTACACTACTAATATCTAGAGCAATACTACTCTAGATCTATCCAAGCAAAGTACTTTGCTTGGATCTCCTACTCTAATCTAGTAACTAGAAACTCAACAATGCATAAACATAGAGCACCTCAATAAGCTCCAACCAAACACTAAGAAGACTCCAAGTGCAAATGGTTCCTCCAAAGTTTCTTCTATTAAAAACAAGTTTGAGCAAATACTTGCTTCAAGCTTGAGAAATGAGAGAGCAATGTGAGAGAAAGAGAGAATGGGAGAGATTTGGGCATAATAACAATACACTGAGACAAGATGTGAAATGAGGGTGAGAGGGTCTTTATTTATACTTGGGAGGGCAAAGCTACCCCTCTTGGATGAGTTACAAGTGTCACACATCAAGGAAGAGTCACTTTTAGGGTTTTGGTAAATGAGTGAGGGGGTGAGGTGTAAAGGGAGAAAACACATTTTCCTATGGTCAAACATTAAGTTAGACGCCAAGGAGGGCGAATTTAGGGTTTAAGTGACTTTTTTCACTTAAACTTTTTAATTCCCACATGTCAATTAGCTAGGGAACACCACTTTAAGTTGTTGGCTAAGTAAGGGGGGGTCTTTTAAGTGGAAAATTACTTTTCCAACGTAGGAAAAAAGTTAGGAAACCTTTCCCACTCTCTCTCAAACCTTTTTGCTCATTTTACAATTTTTGACTTTTTTAATTTAGCCAATTATTTGTTGATTTCCTCAAGGACAAACACCTAGCAAAATTTGTCCAATTGAGCTGAAACTTGGTCCATAGGTGTAGGGGGTCTCATTCGATTTCTTTTGAACACAAATACCCCTATCAAAAGCCAAAGGACCTAGTTTTTACATTTTTCATCAATATTTTAATTAAAATTACCCAACTTAGGCAATTTCAATAAATTAAAAAAAAAACCTATCTAGACTCGATAGAATTCTGCAAAACTTTAAGAGGTATCTTACATGGTCATTTACAACCTTCCTAGACACTAGCTACCAGAGGACTAGACCATTAGAAGGCCATTCACCACTTTGGGGGAATTATTTGTGGGAGTGAAAAACTCAAGGGAAATTATTAGGGTTGGTTAGGCCAAATTAATAACCTGAGGAAAAAAAACACTCAGTGAAAGGGACTCCTGTAATGATGAAGTCCTAAGGCAACTGACCTAACTATGATCCATGCTGACCCATTACATTATTATCCCACCCAGAAGAGCGGAAATTCCATTACAAAAAGATGTGTTGAAGGCCAAAACTGCCTTGTAGAACCAGTAAGTCTTTGACTTGGTAGCACTTGATGGTGCATAACTTCATGGTAGATGGAGTTGACCCCCTAGTTGAATAGGTGGTCAACATCTGGCTCCACATGGGGATGTGTGTTTGATCTTCATTTTGGGAAGGAGAGCATACGAGAATCCAGACTCTACAAAAGAGAGTGCTCACCAATACCCAACATAAATACATGTATAAACAAATAAAATAAATGAAATGCTATAAACATTAATCACAAAATGAAATAACTATTGTACAACAACTACAAAATGAAAATATGATACAATAAAATATCTAAGTTACATAGTTACACAATGAATGAAATAATACAAAACTGAAATAAGGAGAAGGGTTAGAGATACGTTACAACCATCCATACAATGGATGGAATGAATACACAATTGTCTGAAACATCCTTTTCCAGGATGACTCACAGAAGATCCCTTCCCAAGTTTTATCAACTTGGAATATTTTGTGATGAAGAACCAACCAAGAACCATGCTCCTTCCTCTATTCAACCAAACACTGGAATATGACAAGCCGTGTAAACTTTTAATACTTTGCTGCTCATGACTGTCAAGGTGGAAGGCCAACCAATACTCATAATGATATGAAATTGATAAACTGAAGTTGCCTTCCATTTTCCCATTATTCTGTACAAATTCATCTTTTGGTTGAGAGGTAGAAAATGAACATGTCACAAGAACCATTACATTGTTTTCCTCTAGGTTGTCAAGGTTCTCCTTCAAAGAGATTGGTTCCTCGGGAGGAGGGTGGGGACTTGAATTATCTAGATATTCAATAATTTCAAACTCAAAATCCTTAATCTCCTCAAAATCAGTAACTAACTCATCCATGGATTCATCCGGAATTTCCCTATGAACCTCCTCATCTTTTTCACTGTGAAGCTCAAGTTCAAGGGGGTCCGAATATTCAATATAAGTCTCTGTGAAATTAGCTTCCATGATTTCTAATTGATCTTCCATGGCCATAAACTATTCATTCATGGCTTCACACTGTTTAACATGGGCCAACTGCATGTTCAGAATGATTTCTTTAAGCTCCTCAATGGGATTTGGTGGAGAATCGATTATTATATCTGAACGAATTGTTTCTATATCTGGAAGATTTTTCCTCTTCCATTTTTCCATAAAAACATCAATCAATTCATTGTAAGTTTCATCTCGATCATCCCCAAATCTTTCCAAAAAGGCATGCAGAAAGTCTCGTATGGTCTTGATCGAATTATCCTCATGAAGAAGAAACCAATCACAAGCATATCCCACACCCTCACAAAGAGTCCAGGAAAACAATTGCATTAGAGCATCCTCATAAATAGGTGGATTATACCAATCATCAATTAATTGCCCAAAGGCCTTGACATGAGTACAAACATCACCATAATCATGAAAATTAGACAAATTCTCAATAACATCTTCAGGTATATAATTAGGATAACCAACTATTCCTGAAAAATCAAAAGGTTTTAAGAGGAAGCTCATTTCTAACTAGATCATCAAAAGGTCTAAGAAAAGGACTGGGACCCAAGAATTATAAAGGATCCAACGAGAAGAAAGACTAGCTAGCTTCATCCAAAAACCTTTCCAAGTTCAAGGATGAAGCAAAACCAACCGTGAATTCCTCCTTGAAGAATACTTTGTCAAATTATTTTAAAGTGGAGTCGCCAGATGACCAAGTTTATCTAAAACAAACAAGAGCATCAAACAAAGCAAAAACAAGAAGGAAAACAAAAAGTTAGATTATTAAGTTGAAACAAGAATTGGATATCAGTGAGTGCTTATCCTCCAATACTTTCAAGGAGCCTACAAGGATTGCTCCATGTAGTATACTTAATTTTTTTTTTTTAAGATGGAGTCGCCACTTGGAGAGTAAGCAAACAAAAATAGGCCAATCCAAGTTTAAAAAAATTTAGGGACTAAAGTTTATTACTTAGTTCTTAAAAAATAAATTAGTTAAGTCATTAAAGCCAAGGATAAAAGACTTATCCCCGACAACGACGCCAAAGATGTTGCTGTCTTTATACACACTTGAAAACGTGAGCCAAGTCCAACTCACTTAGTGTGTCCTTGGAGGCACAATGCCTAGGTTCAAAAGCCACTGTCACCTCGACTTGAACCTCTTCCGTTTAGGCTTACTCCTAGGGAAGCCAAGGGGGGGTAGACCCTAGTTACTATATGAAGTTAAGAAGTTAATTTCTAGGAGTTGGTTTTAATTAGTTAATGGTTTGGAGGAATCTAGCCTATATGAGAGGCAAACAATGCAAAGTGCAACTATTCGAATGCAAAGGCAAGCCCTTTCCTAAGACAACTAAGACTAGTGCCTAAGGTTGGGCAAGGGGTCAACTAAAGTTAAAGGAGATTAAATTTTACAAAGAGTTACAACAAGATTACGAAAGAATGAAATTAGAGCTAGATACAAATAAAAAAGATAACAATTATCTACAAATCTAATAATGCTAAGGATACAACAATCATGCATTTATACAACTATGAACAAGAAAAGTAACAAGCACTAACTTGACTATTTGATTGTGCAGGAAATAAAGATTGCTTCAAATGGAAAGATCACACCAACACATCAAGCCTGCATACCCAAACAATAGAGTGCCTCCAAAGGATGCACAACTGCAAGGGGTTGCTTCAATGGCATACACAAGTACAAAACACAAACCCAAACAATGAGGTTGCCTTCAAAGGATGCACAACTTCAAGGGGTTAATCCAATAAACTAACACAACTTAAAACTGAATATTGAAATGCTCAAAGAAGCCTTCAAGGACAAGGGCGCAACTCTAAATCACTTAGTTAACATCTACAAAATTGAAATAAGCTTGCATGAAAGTAAATGGAAAGTCTTGCAAGATTACTTAAGTGTCAACCATAAAAGATACGTCAATGTAGATTTTCCAAAGTTGTAGTGGATGAATTAGGATTATTTAAGTTCTTAAGTTAGAGAATGAATCCTAAGCTAAATGACAGCCCCAAAACTCCCCCCGCTTGTACCAAATAGTTGTTGGGTACTCAAGAAGTGAGGCAAACAAGGCCCCACCCTAGCTCCATAGGGCAACCCAAGAAATGAAGTACTCCCAGAAAGGACGCCAAGCGCTGTGAGATAGTCCCCGATCTAGCACCTTCGGTTGCTTCCTTATAGTTCTCGTTTAGATGGAAAAGTTGGGTCAGTAGTGAGTGACCTATTAAAACTAGTTAATTTTAAGCCCTATGAGACTAAGGTAGATTTAGTTAGTTGTGTGTTGAGCAAGATGTGCTTGCTAAAGTGTCAAGTGCTTGAATGTAAAATAAATTGCTTGAAAATTAAAAGGAAGTACTCAAGAAAAGTGTGTAACTTGAAATAACAATGTAGTACTTGAAATTAAACTTGCAAAAAAGAAAGATTGAGTTTGCCTAAAACCATGAAGTTACACCATGCATAAGATTGCAAGAAGGAAAGTACTTGTGAAATAAAATAACTTGAAAACAAAGTACTTGAAATAAATGTAACTTACAATGAAAGTAGAAAGAGCACCATAAACTTATTATGCCTCCATGGGCCTATACTAGCACATGATTATTTCATTACTAAACATAAACCATCATTGAGCATGAAATGAAATAAACACAACTAGTCTAGCCTTACGATTTTGGGGGTTGGCAAAGCCAATCACACTCCAAGGTGTAGGCAAACAAGTGCAAATAAAAAACTTGAAAACAAAACTAAGTTAAATGAACCACAAACAATGGCACAAGGTGGAGGCAAGCCTTCCTTTGTTGTGCCAAAGTGGGTTGGAAAGAACTAAATTAAGAACAGAAAATGAAAAGCAGCAAGAGATCCTTACGATTTAGGAAGGTTGGCAAAGACAAGCACTTTCCTAGGTGTAGGCAAGTAAACTAACAAAAAATGCAGAAACTTAATTTTATGAGAAGTGCAAGCCCTTGGTTACTCTTTGGGGGCTTGCTTACAAAGATAATAGAAGAGAGAAGTGTTGGGGGTATAGGTACCCCAACTTAGGAGGTTGTAATTGATGTTTTAAGACCCCAAGAGGGTTGTTCCTCCTTGTTTTCTGTCACAGACTTGCAAAAACCAACAAGTAAAACTTGCAGGAAATCTGCAGAAAAACAACAAAAAACCCTGCAGAATTTTTTTGTTAAGTTAAAACAAAATTATAAGATGAAATATGGCAGTTTTGGTAATCGATTTTGATCTACTTCAGCATATACAACTACCCATATGCTCAGAAATCACAGCAGAAAAGCAAAACCAAAAATATGAAGGAAATAAGATTGGGTTAAATGAACAACTTCCAAATCTGAAGTTGTTCCTCCTTAACCCTTAAGCAACCTTCAAACAAGTGAGAAAAGCTACAAGACCAAGCAAGAGATAAGTAGATCCATAAGCATCAACAAAATACTTTGAAGAAATTTAGGATACTGCACTACTAAGATCTAGAGCAATACTACTCTAGATCTATCCAAGCAAAGTACTTTGCTTGGATCTCCTACTCTAATCTAGTAACTAGAAACTCAACAATGCATAAACACAGATCACCTCAATAAGCTCCAACCAAACACTAAGAAGACTCCAAGTGCAAATGGTTTCTCCAAAGTTTCTTCTATTAAAAGCAAGTTTGAGCAAATACTTGCTTCAATCTTAAGAAATGAGAGAGCAATGTGGGAGAAAGAGAGAATGGGAGAGATTTGGGCATAATAACAATACACTGAGAGAAGATGTGAAATGAGGGTGAGAGGGCCTTTATTTATACTCGGGAAGGCAAAGCTACCCCTCTTGGATGAGTTACAAGTGTCACACATCAAAGAAGAGTCATTTTTAAAGTTTTGGTAAGTTAGGGTTTTGGTAAATGAGTGAGGGGGTGAGGTGTAAAGGGGGAAAACACATTTTCCTATGGTCAAACATTAAGTTAGACACCAAGGAGGGAGAATTTAGGGTTTAGGTGGCTTTTTCACTTAAACTTTTTAATTCCCACATGTCAATTAGCTAGGGAACACCACTTTAAGTTGTTGGCTAGGTAAGGGGGGGTTTTTTAAGTGGAAAATTATTTTTCTAACTTAGGAAAAAGGTTAGGAAACCTTTCCCACTCTCTCTCAAACCTTTTTGCTCATTTTACAATTTTTGGCTTTTTTAATTTAGCCAATTATTTGTTGATTTTTGACTGACTTGGACTCCACATGGACAAACACCTAACAAAACTTGTCCAATTGAGCTGAAACTTGGTCAAAAGGTGTAGGGGGCCTCATTCCATTTCTTTTGAGCACAAATACCTCTATCAAAAGCCAAAGGACCTAGTTTTTACATTTTTCATCAATATTTTAATTAAAATTAGCTAACTTAGGCAATTTTAATAAATTAAAAAAAAACCTATCTAGACTCGACGGAATTCTGCAAAACTTTAAGAGGTGTCTTACATGGTCATTTACAACATTCCTAGACACTATCTACGAGAGGACTAGACCATTAGAAGGCCTTTCACCACTTTGGAGGAATTATTTGTGGGAGTGAAAAACTCAAGGGAAATTAATAAGGCTGGTTAGGCCAAATTAATAACCTGAGAAAAAAAAACACTACTGAAAGAGACTCCTCTAATGATGAAGTCCTAAGGCAACTGACCTAACTATGATCCATGCTGACCCATTACATTATTGTCTCGCTCAGGGGAGCGGAAATTCCATTACAAAAAAGATTTGTTGAAAGCCAAAACTGCCTTGTAGAACCGATAAGTCTTTGACTTGGTAGCACCTGATGGTTCATAACTTCATGGTACATGGAGTTGACCCCCTAGTTGAATAGGTGGTCAACAGGTCGACATTGTATTGTTGGCCTCCCTTACCACCCATATATATGTATATGTGTGTGTACACACACACACACACACACACACACACACACACACAGAGTCCTTGTTCACATCATCATCATTGTACTCTTCTCTTTGTACTTGTCTTGTTGGAGTGAGTCGCTAGGGTTCATGAGGAAACCCTAGGAGAAGTTATACATGGGAGGAGGATGTCTTTGTTGGAGATTGATCTTGTGAAGAAGAAGACGTTAGAGATGGTGATCAAACTTGTGTCTTCATTCTTGTATGCACTCTTGTATTGAGATGATCTAAAGAAGAGTGTGCATTAGTCTTCTCTCTCCCTCTCTCTCGGTCTTCACTTGTACTTGGTGTCTCTCTCTTTTGGAATCACTAGGGTTTCTTGGTCTTCTTGGAGTAAGTTGGAGCATCTTGATATTCTAGGATTAGGGTTTATCTGTTGGTGGTTTGAGATTAGGGTCTTGCTTCAAAGAGAAGACCAACTTAAAATGACATTTACCACACCATGGGGAACATTTATGTATTTGCGAATGCTGTTTGGTCTTATGAACGCCGTTGCTACCTTCCAAAGAGCAATGGATTTTTCCTTTAGGGATCTCATTCAGAAAATCATAGAGATTTACCAAGATGATCTCACAGTTGTATCAAAGGAGAGGAAAGACCACATTTCACACCTAAGAAATCTGTTTTCGGGATAGATGAAGGGAAAATATTGGGTCACATAGCCTCGGAAGGGGGAATCTCCATCGACCCTAAAAGGGTCCAGTCAATAAAAGATGTCCGCCATACAGCCAACAAGAAGTCCTTACAATCCTTTTTCGGAAAGATAAATTTCATTCGAAGATTTGTCCCAAACTTTGTTGAAAGGATAAAACTCATGAGTGCTTTACTAAAGAAGGATGTTATCTTTAAATGGGATGATAATGCCATCAAATCTTTTGAAGACATAAAAGACACTATCTCCCAAGTCCCAGTCTCGAACAACCCAGATTATTCATGAGATTTCATAATATTCTCATTTGCCTCCCAGGATACCATTGCAGGTGTCTTACTGCAAAAGGATGTTGACGATTATGAACACCCTGTGGCCTTCATGAGTGAAGTCCTTAGAGATTCAGAGTTGAATTATTCCATTACTGAGAAGCAAGCATATGCCTTAGTGAAATCCCTCAAGCAATTTAGAAACTACGTGGGTTACAGCAAAATCAAGGCTTATGTCCCTTACCCAACAGTAAAGGATGTTTTATCACAACAAGATTGTATGGGTACTAGGGGCAAGTGGGTCTCCAAAATCCAAGAGTATGACTTATAGATAAAAACCACCAAGATTATAAAGGGACAAGGTCTGGC
This sequence comes from Picea sitchensis, assembly GCA_010110895.2. NCBI lineage: Eukaryota > Viridiplantae > Streptophyta > Pinopsida > Pinales > Pinaceae > Picea > Picea sitchensis. Next base: position 203 of record SNQJ01S0003711.1, on the reverse strand, counting down.
CCAGATGTTGACCGAGAGCAACCAAGAGGCCATACAAATGGGAGAAAGTGAACAGATAAATGTGGTGGTCAGTGAATTAGAACACGATGAGTGGTATTCCGATATTCATATCTTCCACTACCTTAAGAATTTATCATGCCCCGATCACCTAGTGGACTACAAAAGAAGGGCTTTGAGACTTAAGGCTATGAAATACTGTCTAA
>SNQJ01S0003710.1:575452-592823 GCA_010110895.2 Picea sitchensis | reverse complement strand
GAGCCGTGACAATGGATGAGGGATGCCACGGGAGATGGACAGGATGCAGGTGGAAATAGCGGGGAGTGCAGGGGTGAAAGCACATGGTGGAAGGTGTTGAGGTGGAGGAGACACATGGCAGGGGACGAGGAGACTCAGAAGGTGAGTGGATGATGAGGTGGGGGGAGGGACCACACACGGAGAAAGACAACAGATGGACAGGATAGGAGATGGGTAATAATGGGAATCTTATTTATAGGGGGCTGACGCGGAGGGGAACGGGGCACGCGGCGGATAATGAGTGGACGTGGAGGTGCGGGATGGACCATATGGACAGAAAGAGGAGAGGCTAAAGGGAAGGGATCCTGCCACATGGCCAGGTGGGAAAAGGTGGTGAGGAGAGACATGGCGTAAAGGCGACATGATGTGGAAGGGGCCCGCAGGGTTAAACGAAGAAAGGCAGCAGGAGCTTGGATCGCCTGTGAGCCGTTGATCCGGGCTCTCCAATCGTAGTCGTCCGAAAGTTGCACCCCGGATTCCGGACCCCCCCCTCCGCTTAAAGGTAGAAAGGCAGGGGGGGTTCGGAATCGCCTCTCGCGTCGTTGATCTGGGCGCTGTGATCATGGCCGTTGGAGAAATGCGCCCCAGATTCTGGACCCCCACCCGCTTAAAGGTAGAAAGGCGGGGGGGGGTCCGGAATCGGCTTGCAACCGTAGATCTGGGCGTGCAGATCCTGGCCGCCCAGATCTGCCGCCAACTTATCCCAGCGCATTTGCACTCCAGACTTAGGAAAAGTGGGTTTTTCACCCACTGCTTTGAATTTTACCCCGATACAAGAAATATCGCTAACAGGTTCATGCCTGCACCATTGTTTTTTGAGGAACCATTGCAAAAACACCAGTTTTGAGTTTTGCTGAAAATTGCGTTGTATAGAGTTTGCGTAGCGACCTTGCAGTACGCAAATGCTGCAAACATATTTAAGGATAATAAATATTGGGAAATGATTGGTGGTTATCCTATAAATCATGATTAGTCTCCATAAATGTTTCAGCCAACACTTGGATGAGTTTTGAAGCAAAAAGTAGCTGCGCTATGCAGAGCTCGCTACACAAATGTTGAAGCATGCATTTACACAATGCATCACACTAGTTCGCTACGCAAGTGTTGCAGGTACAAAGAGGGTTAAAGGACATTGGATAATGATTTATGGATGACACAATGTTGCATCCACCACCTAAATTAATTTTGTTGAAGAAATCAAACAAACTAAGCAAAGTTTGCAGGGTATGCTACGCAAGTTATGGAAATGTCTGTTTTTGCAGTCAACTTCAAGATCGCGTTTCGAACAACTGGAGATGTTTTTTGAAAAACCCAAAAAGAACGGGTTCATATCCAAAACCTCTCCTAGTTTTGTAAGAGCTATTATGATTCGAGAGATATGATGTTATCTTTGACCCTTATTTTCCAGCAAAATGGATTTGCTATTTTTAGCAAGTAGTATAGATATTGTCTTCTTTTTTATGTAATAAGATCCAAAAACATAGGATAGCAGGGGAGTTCGAATTCTCTAGCCTAGGAAGGTAGTTTATCTATATATTTGAGCATTTTGAATGTGCCAAGGGTTGGCAGAAGCACAAATGACAAATCTGATCTAAATGTTGTATAAATTTCTGAATTTGAATGAAATAATAGTGCAGATTTCCAGAGCTTTTCCATACCAAAGATTCTTGTGATGATGACCTGAAGTATGTGTTTCTTTTCATGTTTTTTCTTCTAGTTTACTTTACCTTTCATTTGTGACTTTTCATATGTTTAAATTGTATATCAAAGGGTCTGAAATTCATATAAATGGTGCTTTAGATTCAAATAATTTAAATTTTGTTTTTCTTTCTTAACTCATCATAATTCATCTTTCATGTTTCTCTGATTGTTGTTATGTGTTTCCTCTTTCTTACATCCTACCACATTAATTTTAAAAACTGAAAGTTCATCATCTACCTAGCCTTTTCTTCCTTGAGAGCTGTGCTCATTTTCTTTCCCTTTCTTCTGACAACAAACCCCATAAAATATTTTCACCTATTCAAAAATCTAGCCACTTTTCCTCAAAGAAAATCCATTTTTATAGACCAAGTGACAAGAGAGATCCCTCTTTGAATTGAAAGGCTAGTTTCATTTCTGAAGTGGTTTTGTGGTTACCTTTGTGATTTGCCTCCTCAGCCTAGGAAATTTACTTAGTGCTAACAAGTTCCACCTTTACTGTTCTTCTGTTGTGGTGGATTTGCAGACCCAAACTCCCACTTATTCCATTACTTAAATTTTTGATCGATTTTGACAACATATTGATAAGCAGATCCCAATGAGGATATTTCCAAGAAATACATCTTTGTTTGGATGTACCTATGTATGCCATTGTGATACTTCAAAATTAGGTTCATCTCGAAGTCTTTGATACCCATCTTTAATCCCAGGGTATGGAAGATATTGGTGTACTATAACACCATCTGGTCTCTTTCCTAACACATAGTTGTCCATCTCATGTACTAGTCATCATAGTTTCCAATGGGGTAGAATTCCACCTTGAGGGAATCGACAAAGGTTTCCAAAGTGTGTTGTGTTCCAAATGTTGTAGACTCATCTTCATTATGTCTCTCCCAATAAATTTCCCACCAATATTTGACATGGGAAATGGATTTAAGGAACGCGAAGGTGATATTTTTTATGCCAGAATTTTTTTGAACAGAGTAATAACCCTCTAACAGATTTAACCATTTTTCCAAAGCATCTGCATCTATATAACCTTCAAATAAATGGATATCAAATTTAACTTGTACCATGAAGAGTGTTGCACCTCCAAACTGGATAGTTGTTGAAGGTGTCTCATCCACCATTGGAAATCGTTGAAGGATCTAGGAAAAATTGGACATCATCTTGTTCATATATTGCGCGACGACTTCCTTGAGAAACAAATTGATAGGATCTCTTGCTCCATCATCTCTCTTTTCTTCTACCAAGGGAGGTCACTTGGGCCAACAATACTAGTATTCCCCAAGTGAAATTAGCTTGAGACTCAACTCTCTATACATTGACCTTGTCGGGGAAATGCACCGAGAAACAACAAACAACAAATTGATTTGATACCACTAATCTAGGTTGTATAAAGAAAAAAATGAAAGCTATCAATATGAATGGAAACACACACATAAATATTGTAGAGAGAATACTAATATAGTGAAACCCAATTTCTATTAATGAATGTAATAGGAAAAGACTGTAAAATGCAAAGAAATACAAGTTAGCTAGAATGGTGGTAGGTTATCTAGGAAGAGAGAGGTGTCAGATACGCTTATTCTCAAGAAAATATTACAAGAAATCGAAAATGGCCTTTTAACATAGACTAATAAACCCTAAGTGGAAAAACCCTATATATCCAAAACCATAACCCTAGGAGATGAAGCACCAAAAGGAGTGTGGGCCCCGATGTGGCTAGTTGAAATGTCAACTTCCCATGGATGCAACTTTTGCATATAATCTTAGTTTGGGGCACATTGTAGCTCGTTGGAAATATATAAGTGATAAGTTCAATTGTTGGCAAGCCTAGAAAATTGAAGGTCGCCCTAGGCTCTTGAATGGCCAAAAAACATCATTTAAGGCCTCAAAATGGCCCCAAAAGTTTAGGATCTAAAACATTTCCAAGATGGAAAACCATGTTGAGTTAGTGGAAGAGGTGGGTGGCCATCGATGTCCACCTAGATCATATATTAGACATAATAGAAATACAAATTGCTCAATTAACCATAGAAACATGAGATGCTATCAAAGTGTGAAGCACATATTCAATGGCACCACACCACTTGAAAAATGAATTGTGAAAATGAGAATAAATCATCACAACATTCATTCACCATGTCTATAAGCATTAAAAAACAAGGGTGTTTGTTATCATCTAGATATCATCCACAATAAATATGTCATGATTAAGTGAAAAGCATCAAACTTGATTTAGGATGGTAATGAGAATTATAGGATGCATTTTTAAGTGTAATATCCAACCATGAAATTACCAAGCCTATTGTTGTTATACATCATATTTGGGACAAAAAATATTTATGGTGTGTTCTATTCATTCATACAATTAAAAGAACCATGAAAGATGTTAGCATTCAAGGCACATCAATGATCTGGATTGGATCATCATATTTTTTTTCATCTATCTCATCATTTTAAGGGTGGAAAATTTGGAGGAATCAACTTGCAAGGTGCTAGCAGGAAAAACCACCTTTTAACTACACCAGGGTTCAAAATGTAGGCAGATCGATTAATTGTCTAAAAGTCAATTAATTCTCTATACTACCCCAAACATACCAAAACTCATATGAAGAAAGCAAGGAAAAGGAGATCAGGTAACTATACCTCTAATCCCACGTATGGTGGTGACCTCCTCRTGCTTGGAAGTTTYGTTAACTGCACGCCTCCTCCCAGGGATGAACTRCATCCAAATATTAACAAACAAAAAACTACAAGCRTGYTATTCCATACATAAGTTAGGGTTATATGTTAGAATTTTAAGCATAAACCAATAAAAGTATTCAAGACACCATCATTTGGGACAAGAAAATGTAATTCTTTTATTAATAACATGAAGATTATACCTTTACAATCTAAGTCGGCCACTGTTCTGTGAACCTGGTCTGGGATCCTCTTCACCAAGCTCCAAGTGCACCTTGTATGAACTTCTCCTCTCAACCTTCTGATATCTTCTTGGGAAGTGAATGGGTTAAATGGAGGGAGAAGGGGCTAATGGGGGAATGCTGAGGCAATTTCTCACAAAAGGCAACAATATCTTGGGCAAGGAGGGGAAGTGAAATCGGGCAGAGTTTCATTGTTCTTATGCTTAGATATGAAATGAGACCCCAAAACCTCCTTTTATATGAAAAAAGGATGGTTATTTGGTTGGGTGACGGGCTATAGTAGGTGGATTAGTTGGAAAACAACCAATAACCTGTAATCTCAACGAATTCCTTGCAATTTTTTTTATTTTTTGCAGCTTTTGCAAGTATACGCGGGCTGTAATGGTGCAGCATGTGTATGTACATGAATTGTAGTGGTGAAAAAATCATATATACGTGGGAAGTCATGGTGCAGGGAGCGTACATCTTCTAAAAAATGGTTTTTTAAGAAGAGCAACTCAATAGTGCTTTGGCAAAAAATGCAAGTAAGAGAGCCAAGGCCATGTATGCATGTGTAGAGAAATTTAGGGTTATAAAAAATGCCCCCTAATGTGTGAGGTCAGAAGAGCATCTGATGGCCGAAATACATTACAAAATCTTCACCAATGTACGAAATCGAGTGAGCCCAGGACCAGAGTTGGAGAGGTGCCATCTGCAAAATAACAATTCTCTCCGAGGTGGGCATACCCATGCTCGGGATGAAATAAATCATGGCCGCTAATAAAATACACTGCAGATCCATGTCATATAACTATATAAAGTGTATCCATGAGCAATAAACAACATATCTACATCTCAAAATCAAAGATATATAAATATAGTATCCATCTTCAAGAATCCAGTGACGCTCGGTGGCTGGAGATGAGGACTTCATAGCTCAAGCAACAACTTCAAGATCTTCAAAAATCACGTAGGAGTATAATGGGAGTGCATAACTCAATACCCTAAGGTCTTCGATGACTCTTCGAGAAAAGACAAGAGGATCTCGATGATCAGGCAGAGAACTTCGTCTATTTTGAATCAGGACTTTAGTGGACTCTCACGATGGCCGACTCATGAGGTCAAGAGAAAAACTATAGAAAGGCCGACTCAGGTTGGGTGAAAATTCCCTTGGAAAAAGGCACGAAAGATGATCAGACTCAGGCATCATTACATTGACATAAGTTCATGATGCAGGAGGCGATGCAAACTCTCCATGTGTTTGGAAGAGTAACCAAACAGAGGAGGACACAACTCTATGTAACGAGAATGGATTCCTAAGGTCATACTAGATCTTAATTCTTGACGAACAAACGGTAGGATGTGCTTTGTCCAAGGGAGACTATTTGTGCTTCCAGAAAAGAATACATATTTCCCGTCCCCTCTTTTTGAAATATTTGATTTTTTTTGTCTTTTTCAATTTTTTAAAGAGATTGAAAAAGAATAAAAGAATGCTACGTTACAAAGGAGGAACGAGTGTCACAAGCAAGCATACTAGTTCTAAGCGCAAGGAACACACTAATGCTCAGAGCAAGGAGACATGTGCAGGAAAAGGACACTCGGGGAAAATTCCTCCATGGGTCAAGGTGTCAGGTCGCAGAGGCAAAGTGCTACAAGGCTTGTGTACAAGGCATTCTTCAAAGGTTCAGTTGAGAGAAACATGGAGCCAACATTAGGTCGAAGACACAAAGATGAAAATGTGATTAGCAAGAAACAATGAAACCCCCTTCAATGTAATTTTAACGATCCCATAGAAGATAAGCTCAGTAGTTTTTGCACGTTTAGAGAGTCTGAAAAAAATGTAAAAGAAGACTCCAGGGAGTACCTTTTTCGGAAATGGTCTAGTTGGTTCGAAAAAGGGGTAAAATTGCACCGAAAAGATGTCTATTCAAAACCATTTTAATGAGTGTGACAAAGACAAGATCACTCAGAAATATTTTCAATTTTAAGTAGTATGAAAAGAGATTAACTATGGACTCACAACCTTTTTCTAAATTTAGTCCCCTTAGCCCAAAAAAGTATAAAATTCAATGAGGATAACTCTCCCGGCAAGACGAATCTCCCGAGGCGTACCTTTTTCTACAATAATCTACATGCTAGAAAAGGGGTAAACTCATGCTGATAGATGTTCTTCTGGACCAATTTTAATGAGTGTGAAGGAACAAGGTCACTCGATGATGTTTTGAATTTTAAGGAGTCTAAAAAGAGCTTAACTATGGACTTCGTGGGGGTTCCTTTTTTGTAAGTAATCTCCAAGGCCCGAAAAAGGCAATAAACCAAAACCAAGGAGAATGTTCAGTTTTTGTAAATTTAGCCCCTCAGGCCCGAAAAATGGTTAAAATTACGCATGAGAATACTCTTCTAGCGAACCGAAGTTCCTAGAGCATACCTTTATTCGTAAAATTGACCATCCGGACTGAAAAAGGGGTAAACTACCGTTGGACAGACGTGACTTCAAATTTGAGTTTGCCGAGCATGAAGGGAAACAAGATCGCTAGACAATATTTTCATTTTTAGAGAGTATGAAAAGAGCTTAAATAAGACTCTAGAGGGTTACTTTCCTCATTTAATCCAGACAAGATCGAAAAGCATAAATACAGTCTCGTCGGGTGTTGCTTTCGGATTTCAAAGCGATCTTGAAAGACAACAAAGCCTGCTCATTTTGGGAGTCCCAAGGGTGAAGCCAAGAATGATGGTGCGTCAGACGAATGAGGCTCAATCTCGTAATCATGACAAGACTAACAAGGACTCCCGAGCCTATAGTCATTACAGACAGCATGGATTCCAAAATGCAACAACGATCTAACTAGGGCATCCATGTAAAGGTAGGCTTTACCACCTAATTATGACACTTATAGAGAAACAATGAAGGTTCTGTGTCGCACTTCGGTGGGATCAATCCTATGGAAAAGTGGAAAAGACAATGAGATGCAAAAAGTGGAGGTGAAATTGCAAAAAGTTGGAAAAAATGAATTTTACCAAAGGACACTTAAAGTGACCCATCCCCCAAAAGGTTACCAAACGAAAAGGAAAAGTGTAACATAACATCCAATAAGAAACTCGGAAATGGAACCAAATGATTTCCAAGCCAGGAAAAATGACAAACGGGGTCAAAAAAGTGGAAAAAGGGCCAAAAAGTCTATAAATAGAAGCTTACAACTCATTTTCACCATTGCATTTTGAAAATTGACCAAAAGGAGAAAAATCCCCTTTGCTAAAGAAGTTGATTCTGGGAGCTTCAGTGGACGAAACAAACTTTTTCTCGGCCCAAGTAAGTACAAATGCACCCCCCTTGCATTTCAATTTTTCATTTAAGCATCTATTTTTGTTTTTGAGGGGGCGCGCTCTCTTAAAAAGAGAGACCCTGCATGTATGTAGAATATCCAAGGACAACCCGCGTATGTACTCGGGTAGAAAACACTTTGCCCATGTACATACGCAACTGTGGCCAAAATAGCCTGCGTACACCCTCAAAAGCTTGGAAAAAAATATTTAAATGCAAGAGCTAACTCCCTTTTATCTACCATGGAACATAATGTATGTCCATTGGAGAGAGAGGGAACATGAGGACATTGATGCATTGGTCGAAGAGGATCCTACTGCCATTGCTACATTGAAACAATGTGGTCTATGGAAGTTCTTTCGGTGTCCGTTTATGAGGGCACAACCCAGGTTATTGAACACCGTGGTTTACTACTGACATCCAGATGCATATGCCTTTATTATAGAGGGACAATCATTGAATCCAACGACTGAAGATATTTACTTCTTGACTGGCCTCTCGAGGAGAGGGGAACCAGTCAATTTGCGGACTTTCCCCCCTGGGCCTTCTAACATTGAGGAATACATTCATATGTATTGTGAGGTCGACACTGAGAAGGTAGGTTCTCAGGTGCCAATTCACAAGATCACGAGTTTGTCTATGAGAGTGATATTGTTACTTATTGGGTGGATTACTGGCACACATGCATTGTGCTATTCAGTTCCAGGAGGCACATATCTTTGACTGGAGTAATACCATGCTCACATGCATGAAGAGACAAAAAGCAGAGTGTCGGCTACGCAGCAACAAAAACTTTGGGTTTGGTACTATTCTTTGATCGTTCTTCTTCTTCGAGAGTGCCCAACTTGAGTCCTAGAGAGACTGTACGGGTGATGTGGCCTCCTAACCAACAATATGTAGATGGGCAACATTGTTACCACAACAGGGGGGAGGGAGGACCATAGAGGCCTTCGATGACACATTTTTTGATTGGCGGGCACGACAGATTCTAGTGATAAAGGACTACCCTTATGATGGAATCAACATTTCCAGAGATCCGGACGTGCCCATGCCTCCCGGAGATGAGTGAGGAGGGATAGGTAACATGTTTTTTAAAGTTATTTAATTTTTAATTATTTTTATATATATCATTTTTATGTGTGTATTAGAGTACTGAATTTTGTGTATCTGTTATGTATAGATGTCCGACCAATGCACACGATGGACTTCGCAAGGACTCGACGATGTTCTCGACGAGAGGCAAGACCAACAACAACCGGCAGACCAATAGCCACAGGGGGACCTCCAGCCGGAGAGGCTGAGAGTTTTTTGAGACAAGTGGAGCGTAACCTCACTCGTACAATACCCATGGCCGAGATCGAGGATCTCCCATATTCTATGCAGCCTCATGTAGTGGGGGTGCCATATACTTGAGTATAGCTCTTTTGACGTTTATCCAACATCGTCGTTCACTATGGCAAGGCCAATAGGCCTCGGGATTAGATAGGATAGACTTTTATGTGTCGAGGGAACCACTATATAGTTTTTGAGGGCATAATCCCAATGATGTATACCGAACCTTATTTTTGAGGCGTTTGCGCCCACCTATGTACTTGTGACACTTTTGATATATATATATATTTACATCTTATTCGTCTTATGGATCACATTTTTTACAAATGTATGTACATGCGTATATGTGTGCTTCTTTTTATGCGTGTGCAACATGCCAATCTAATACTTGATTAGCTAGAGTATCTGTCATATGATTAAATTTCCTAGGAACATGGATATACATAATGTAATCAAAGTAACGTTCTAAGAGATGTACCCTAAGGAAACGTCGGTGCAAATTAGGATCATAAAAGCAGTAAACTCCATTTAACTGGGACACAACCAGCTGAGCATCTAAGTAGACCCATAGGTGAGAAATGCCATGTGACAAAGCGTCATGGAGAAACTCTACCACTGCACTGTACTCTGTGACATTGTTTTTGGCGTCACCTAGACAAATACCTTCGGAAGATAGAAACTGGGCTCCAAGTGTGAAAATCACCCAATCTAGGGAAGAAAGCCTCCGAGTGTGTCGGCTAGTGCCGCTCACGAACCCAAAGAACACTTCCAATTCACTTGACATATGCCATAGTGAAAAACAAGACATATATAACTACACGTCCATAGAACCAAAAAGACAAAAAAAAATGTATAAGAACTATACATATGTACAAGAAGTCACCCAGGAGACCAACCTAAGAGTAGTACTTCTTCAGGTAGAGCCCATTTCTAGGCTCTGCGAAAGCATTTTCTTCAAAGTCAACCAGATGGTAACTGACCTTATTTAAGAAGTCTTTCACGATGAATGGTCCGAACCACATGGGTTTGAACTTGCCTGCCCTCAGGGGATATTTGTTTTGATCATAGACCACGACAAGATCACCTTTGAAGAAAATTTGAGGATGAACAGACTGATCGTACTAACACTTGACTCATTTCTTATGAGCCTCATTGGATGAGGCTACATCACAGTGTTTCTCATTGAGCTGCTTGAGATATAATAATCGTTCCTTAATCGGTGAAATGTCTGGCAGTAATTCCACTGCCAACTTTAAAGACAAGATCCGGTACTCAATAGGTAAGACTGCTTCCAACCCATATACTAGTTGAAAAGGTGAGAAATCGGTGGCAGTATTTACATACGTTGGGTAGGCCCACAACGCCGAGTACAACATCAAATGCCAATTTGACTTGGTAGAATTGATCCTCCACTGAAGAATAGTCTTGAGAGACTTATTGACAACTTGAACCTGACCATTCTCTTGTGAATAGTAAGGTGATGAATGTTCTTGCCTCAACCCAAGCTTTGATGTTAACTCGGTCATGATTTTGTTTTGGAAGTGACTTCCATGGTCAGTGAAAATGTCCTTCGGGATGCCAAACCTTGCTACTATTTGGTTAAAAATGAAAAGAGTCATTGTTTCTCCATCATTGTTAAATGTTCGCATAACCTCGACCCACTTTGTGAAGTAGTCTACCGCTACGATGATGTAACGATGCCCCCTGGCTAAAGTCGGCTGACATGTAGTAAATTCAATCCCCCACTTGGTGAAAGGACCAACAACAATGACAGGACGCATGGGAGTAGGATGTGCCGACATCTTTTGAGAGAAGATCTGACACAGGTGACAGTTCTTGACCGCCTCAATGCAATACTTGATTAACGTATTCCAGAAGTAACTAGCACGTAGAATCTTTTGGGCTGTTTCCAACCCAGACAAATGACCACCACATGCTCCAATTTGGAAATTGTTTAGAGCAAGCTCTTCTTCCTCATGTATAAGGCACTGACGAAGAATGAAATCTACACCTCGATGATACAAAGTGTCATTGAGTATGATATAGTTTTGTGCCTGATGGTGAATTCCTCGACGCTCGTTGCAGGAAGCAGCAATGGGGCACTTCAAAGTCTGGAGATAGACTAGTATATCTCCATACCATGGGTTCGAATATGCAATTAGAAAAATATCTCCTTTGATAGGCGATTCTTCGTGCATGACATCACTAGACTCGACCGGAAGTTCCGAAATAAGTTCGGAAAAGACCAACGACTTTTTGGATTTCGCAGAAACAAAATCCAATTCAAATTCCTAGAGGATTAAAATCCATATACTGATCTTTCTGCTAATGACCCTTCGTGTCATCACATATTGGAAATGGTTCACAATTGATGACAGTGGTCTTGTGAAGAAAAATGTAATGGAAGAACTATTGGACAACATGCACTGCTGCGAAGGCAAGCTTCTCAACATGGGAATAGTTGAGTTCCAACCCAACTAGGCCTCGACTCAGGTAATAAATAAAATTCTCCTCGAGCGGATCATCCTCTTGAACCAAGACCATGCTAATGGTCGACTCTGTAGTGGCCAAGTACAACAAGAAATATCTGTTATAATCGGGAGGCCGTAGTAGAGGGGCAGACGTAAGGGTGCATTTCAATGCTTCAAAAGAGCATTGAGCAGCTTCATCCCAAAAGAATGGGACTCCCTTTTTCAACAGATGCATAAAACAACTACGGTATTGTGCACAGGGGAGGCAATTGAACTATCGCTTCAACCTTGAGAGGATTGACCATGATCCCTATTGTCGAAACAATGAAATCTAAGATATGACCCGACGTCATGTGGAAACTGCACTTGTTAGGATTCAAGCGAATCTGATATTAGTGACATTGTTGAAATATTAGTCAAATGTCTGTGGGATGATCATATATCTTCCAAGAGTGTGATGCTATATCATCAAGATATGCCTCGACTATATGTCTAAGGTCGTGGAAAGAAAACGACATGGCCTGCTGACAAGTGGCTCCAACATTCTTCAGGCCAAAAGGAATCTTACGATATGTGAATGTGCCCCAAGGAAAAATAAAATTTGTTTTATGCTAGTCTTCAGGTTTGATCTAAATGTGGTTATATACCGAAAAACCATCCATGAATGAAAAGACCTCGCATGTCGTACAATCATCGACAATCTGATCGATGAATGGGGTGGGAAAATTATCTTTCGGACAAGCCTTGTTCAAGTCATGGAAGTCCATGCACACACGAATCGTACCTTGTTTCTTGTTAACCAGAATGAGGTTTGACACCCATTTACCAGATGAAGCTTCTGTCGGACCGACTTGGCATCATGATAAGTTGTTATTTCATGTTCGACGATTCTTGGGTCTATGCTTGGAATTTCCTCGTAAGACCAGGAAAAAACGTCGCAGAATTCCTTAAATAACTCTTTATAAATTCGAATCTCTTCGGGGGAGCAGTCCTCTCCGATGAAAACATTCTCCATGATGCCAGGGGTTCTGGAGATATCTATAGGGATCGTTTCAATGATACTTGTCATATTACCCTCGGCATAAACTGTGTGTGTAGCCAGAGGATTAATAAGACAAGACCTATCTCCATTCACATTCAAAACAAATTCGCCTGCCTCTATTCTTCCTAACTTTGTGAGGAAGTAAGATCTATGATGGAGATCATCCCAAGGTTTGTCTGGACCAATCAATGCCTCAAGAATCACCTCGTCTAAGGGAAAGACCAAATCTAAGGAATCTGTAGTGTAAAGAGAACCTTAAGCCCAAATAGGCTCGAGAACTGGATCTAACTCCTATGTGGGAGTCAGATCGGGGTTGGCCAAATCTTGTTGGACAATGATGTACGCAAATTCAGTTGCAGAAAAGGGAATGGCCATGCCAGAATGGCATGTCCCTTCCATTGAGGCTGATGGGGAAGGAAGAGTCCATGGATCATGAAAGTAAGTCGTTCGAAATGATGACATTTGAAAATTTTCATCCCTAGGCTGGTGGGGGGTAGCCGATATAAGCTTGACATCGCCAAAAGGTGGTGGGTAATAGAAAGTACCCATCAACGATGGAAAAAAACCAACCCCTACTTTGACGGTGTCGGGATGAGGATTATCAATCATCGGGACCGTGGATGCCCCTGATGAAGGTTCAGGACGGGACGAAGACAATTGGTCAATGGTCACAATCCGACCCTCGTGTGGAAACAACAAGATCCTAAAAACTGTAGCAACCACTGCATGCATTTCATAGGTCCAACTCCTTCCTAACAAAAGGTTGTAGTCGAAAGGCACATCGACCGCTTCAAATTCGACACACACAGTCTTTCCTCCTAACTCCACGGGGAAGGAAGGAATGATTCCATGTGGTCTGAATGAACGACCGTCAAACACTATAAGAAATGTAGGTGATGGAGACAAAACTGGTTGGCCAATGGCCTTCCAACACGCCAATGACATCACGCAAGTCGAGGCACCCTCGCAAACCACCGTACGAAGGATATTTCAAGTAAAATATTTTGTGGTGTAATACACTACTATTTGAAATTCAATGTGGTAAGGAAGAAGAGGTTTGAAGTCGGTTGGATCGAGAAAGACTGCTCCGGGGTTACAAGTCTCTGCAGATCCCAAGGTGGATAACAAAGATTTTCTCTGTAAAAGGCAGCTTTGGAGGACTTCCAAAGCAGACACTGTGGAAGGGGTTTGTGCCAAATCTTCCATAATGGAGTAGTTATGGGTAGCCCTCTCATTCGGATTATGAAAATATTTCTTAGACACACCTTTGGGGATGCATTTCATTGTTTCTCCCATCGTCTTCTCAATTTGGAGAGGAACTAGTGGGTTTGTGGCTTTTTTGCCCTTTTTGTTAGATTCCGACATTCCTTAATCTCAGGCCTTGGTTTCTATATGAGCATCACCTTTCAACATGTAAACATTCGCGGCCGATTTATTACTAGTAGACGTGGGGGTCCCTGACTGCCCCCTTCCGTACTCGAGGATGATGAAGCTTGAGCCATGTTTTGCCGATGTGAAAATGGGTTTGTTATCACAATAGGTTGTTTCTATGCCAATAGCTTCTGAGCTTCCACAAGTTGAGGGCACAGGTGAGTTGGGTGGTCCTCTGTGCAAAGGTTACACAGATACTTTGACTTTGACTTCTCTGTTTTTACCTTGCCAATATTGTTATTATCCTTTTTTTCCCCTTTTCCCTTCTTGTTTTGTTGTTTCTTCTTTCCTTCAGGCTGTTAGTTTTCCTTTGTGTTCATCGATTTCACACTGTGTACGTCTGACGTTTGGGTAGGGCGAAAAACCAAACCAGAGGTCTGGTTGGTCGTAATCTATTGTATCGACAATAGTTGCAATTGATTTGACAACAGATCAATGGAATTTGCTTGTGCTGAGCCCACAATACCATCAGAATGGGGTACAAACTTTTGTTTGTCCTTGTCGAGGATGGACCATGGTGCATCTAGAAATATCTCATAGAGCATGCCAGACTTAGAGTAAATCAGTTCAAGCTGTTGCGCTCTCATTATTGCCTCCTCCTTTGAAAACACTCCAGAAGTTGCTACATCTTTGGATACAACGAGTACCAAATACTTCAGGAACCACTCCAACAAGAAAGTTGGTGGGACCTGTGCCTTAATCAAGTTCTTCCGACACCTCCATTCTTGGATGTGGTCGGCCTTAGTCTACTCAAAGTTGGCCAACAATTCAGTGCCGACATCGTATCTCACGGGTAGCTAGAAATGGTTTAGGAATACCATCGCCAAGTCATTAAAGTAAGAATACCTTGAGCGGTCGAGCTCAATATACCATTTCACGACACCCTCGATAAGAGTGCGTTGAAAAAGGCACAACTGGATGGATTCATCTCGCAGTGAGTTTTGATGAGCACCATAAGTGGAAGGTTGTCACGTGATCACCTAGGTCTTCATGAGGCTTGCCTTCGAATTTTGGAATATCCGAGGGCACTTAGTCAGCATGGGGGGCCAATGCGGATCATGACAAATTGGTTCATTGAGTAACCTTGACAAGTAGGGAAGATGTAGCATTTCTAGAAATGGTAGTTTAGGTTGAGTACTATGTATAGGAAAAAGGGGGCTTGGAGTTTGACTGGGACCAGGTTGCCAGGAAAATTTGGACTGCTGGCCAGGGTTCTGGTAGAAACCATGGCCTTGACCAGCATATGGAAATTGCGTTTGCTAGGATATCATCGACTGACTCCTGTAATTGTACAACAGGGCTTGGGAGGGGATTTATCCTTGAGTTGTGTTCCAAGGATCTTGGAAGGGGATACCCCCAACATATCCGACGGGTATAGGTACTGAACCTTTCTCGGGGTTCCATTGACCATGGAAGGGGTTGCCCCTGACTAACATCCCTTGTGAGGGAAATGATCCCTGCTAAGGATTCCAAATCCCTTGAGAGGAGAAAAATCATGTACGTGCCCCTTGTGTAGGAATAGTACCCTACACAGGGTTATGTCCTTGAACGTCTTTTCATTCTTTCAAGCACAACTTTAAAGATCACTGACTTTCAAGTCCCTCTAGACCCAGGTTTAGCTCAGATCCAACATATTCTTAACCTTTCTCTTATACGACTTGTACAATGAAACATACACATTTTGATACAACTTGTAATGAAATGAATCATATAGGCTCTGATACCAATTGTAAGGAAATAAGCACCCATACTAAACCAACCAATAAAGAGACGACAAATTTAAGCAAGAAATAAATGACAAACACATAGTACACATAGATTTAACCCTGGAAACCCAAATGGAAAAACCAACATTCCTTGTGTGTATTTCTCTCTTGTTGTCTTATTCAATCATAGAATAAAGATTTATATCAATAACCTTAGTCTACACCTAAGACACAATCACCATCATACTCTCTTCCTTTACACAAGAACAACCTTGCAACCAATTTGGATTGCATCTACATGACCAAAAACATCAATGCAAACATCAAATTAATACAATTACAATGTGCCTTATTTATATTCTTTACAACATGCACAAACCTAAATCATGGCACCCAAAAAGGATTACATATCCACATAGATGGTTGGCTACAATCTCACGAATATCGAGATTTTTTTACAACCAACTACTAGTCGACTCCCTAATTAGCCTCCAGTCAGTCTCCAATTGGATGACACTCGACCTCCTCTCAGCTAACCTTTCGAATTCCCATCGATCACTTCAAATTTGAATTCCCTATCAATCAATTTGACCTCGACTTAACCATCAACTTGACTTATCACCCAGTCGATCCACATCGATTGGACAATCAAATGACTGTTCTTTTACTGCAAAGAATATAACAACCCAATAACTACCCTATAAAAGACAGAACCAACTTGAAATTTTGTAATATATGTGGAGTTGGTGATAATTCCATGGAGGATTGCCAATTCATGTTGGATAAATTGAGAAATAGGAGAACTATAAATCTATTGCAAACCATGCCTAAGCATGAAGTCCTTAACACTAATAATTTAATTATCACAGGATGTGGTGTTGGTTGAGAAGATAATATACCCAAAATGCCACAAATTCAACTCGTTAAGAAATATCCATGGTACCTAGCCCCTAAGAGCATGTTCACAAATGAAATACTAGGAAGGGATGAAGGATGCAGAGTCACCTGCTTATTGGAACTACTAAACATCTTTAAATAATGCAAAAAATAAAAAAGAACGTGAATATATCTAATACAACTCACTCAAGAAAAACTCCAATATGATTATAACCCACAATTTGATCTTGAAGTTGGCATATTTATGATTACCCAAACAATGTTCATGTAATGTACCAAATACATAAATTATCATAGCAGAACAAAATTACACACCATGTATAGAATGTGATCATGGAGCAACACTCCAAGATAGATAAGTTATACAATAACTCCTTAAAGAATAGAAGAACCTCCTCCAAATATCCAAATACAGTCATACACCACAATTCACATTTCTACACAGTCATACACCACAATTCACATTTCTACAATAATGAATACATGATCTCTCTCTCTCTCTCTCTCTCTCTCTCTCTCTCTCT
>SNQJ01S0003710.1:550799-575285 GCA_010110895.2 Picea sitchensis | reverse complement strand
GTCGGGTCATATCATATACATTTAACCATATATATTCCCCCTTTGGGTCATAACAGGTCAACCTTGGCTCACAAGTGAATATTCTCCCTAAGGAAACTTGGATCATAATGGGTAGGTCTGAATGAATAAGATATAGGAACTTACTTAAAATCATGGCTCAATGTTTTTTCAAACCCATCAACATATTAAGGAATGTGGAAACTCTAATCATGAGGATACTAACACTGGTCAACTTTGAAGTTATCATTCTGGTTGAATGTATCCCTGCCTAGTTGGAATTGGTTGGATGGCCATGGGGAAGAAAGGTGAAAGAAACTATTTCCCTCGAAAGAGATTGAATCAAACTTAAAGGAAATTGAATTAAAATTATCATACCCTTGGACCCCAGGGAGGGAAAATTGTGGCCAAAGTCTTGGGAAGAAGAGCATGAGACCTGGAACCTATACCAAGTAATACAAGGATATTGTGATAATGTCAAACCTAATCTACAATTAGAATTAATACATTTTTCACCTTTGTTTATAGGTTAGAACTCGAACACCGAACTCTACTAATAGAAACTATAAAACTATGAATAAAAAACAAGATAATGTTTTTTGATTGAAGCCATTCCTGAAAATAATTTTGTTCATGATTTTCAGTTAGTATAATACTTGCAATATATGAGAATAAAATCAGACAAAATCCAAGTTAGATACTCATAGATGTGAAGTCGACCTCAACCCCCTCCCCCATGGTACAATTCAAGGATATATAATCNAAATAATTTTGTTCATGATTTTCAGTTAGTATAATACTTGCAATATATGAGAATAAAATCAGACAAAATCCAAGTTAGATACTCATAGATGTGAAGTCGACCTCAACCCCCTCCCCCATGGTACAATTCAAGGATATATAATCGTTGTCAGTTCACATCGATAAGGTGTCTAAGAAGGTCAAAGAGCAAGGAAGACTATAGAGTCTGGTGTAGTAATTCATGGGACAAGAAGTAATATGGTGGGATACACATTCATTCTGAATGGAGATGTGGACCAGTTTAACCACATACTTCATCAAGTGCTTCAACGAAAATAAATTATCAGTTGCAACAAACATACCTAAGTTTAAGCTAGGCTTCAAGCCTCTCATTCATATTGAATACTCTGAGGGAGAGTGGAAAATAATTGGGTGCAAAGATGAAAGAGTATGGCCTCACATGTTTCCCAATATACTAGATGATCCACCTTACAAATGGTACAAAATAGAATAGGCACACAGTGAAACATACAGTTGGAAATATCTTAGAGAAAATTTTATCAAATATTTTTCATTTAACCCCTTAGAAACTGATGCAAACCCCCTATGGTCCTGCATGACCTCCCGGTCTAGGATCAAAATACACAGGATCTAGAGTGGCTCTTGGGATCCCGCCGATCCCTACACTTAACTTACCCACATGATTCTTTTTACACATGCGTGAAATTCAAATTAGCGAGGGTTCCTTTGGTCTAGTCAACCCATGCATGTGACCACGGCTGGTGACCAAGCATTTTGTGAAAGGGCTATTCGACGCTATGAGACTCTGGGCTTCAGGAGTTTCTCCACTCAAACTACAATCAATGCACTTTCCCCGAACAACTGAATCATCAAACTCTCGAAGAGTCCAAGGATCAACAGTCCACACTCCTTAGCTAGATCAATGGACCAGATTTACTTTGGGCTTCAGGACTCCAGAAGATTCCCACAATTGTGAGAATCGACTCCAATGCGCCGAAGTTACTATCGGCTGAATCCCTTCATAAAGAGACTTGACCGGTAGGAGTAGGTTCTACCCTATCCTCCCACTAACGCTCCAACATAAAATCGAGATTAAATTGGACGATGAATGAAATTCCATCTCCTTTCAATATCTATAACTGACACAAACTTCGGGACTCTAGGCTTCGAAGGTTCTACGTGCTCCAAAAACTATCATGTAATATCTCTCAGACAACCGAACTATGAATATTTTGAGATCTTCAGCTCACGTCTTCCTGCTAATTGACGGTCGAGATTAACTTTGGCCTTCGAAGCATTCTTCACCCCGCGCAACAATGACTCAACTTCCCTGGAGTGACGAAACACCGAACCACTCGGGGATCCAATGGCTTACACTCACTTGTTGATCTATGGTTTGGATTTACTCTAGGACTTCGGAGCTTCGGGGCTATGGGCCTATATTTCAACAAACAACTTAAAAATTTCTGAAGCAATGAAGTCAGAAGGACTTAGCACTTAACGACCTTGATCCTTCTCCCGATTTAACAAATGTGAGGGATTTAGACTTCTCTTGAGAAGATCTCATCTGTTTGACTTTAAACAAAGGTATTTCTCCTCTGTTACTATTTCTCCTTGGAGATTTACATTCGCTATCCCTCCTTGAACTTTGTCACTTTGAAAACTCATACTCTGGTGCACACTTTTCACTTCTCTCCTGAGCTTGGGACTTGGAAAAGTCACCCGTGTACTCTTTGCGCTAAGTCTCCTTGGCTCAATATACACT
The DNA here is from genome assembly GCA_010110895.2 of Picea sitchensis. Classification (NCBI taxonomy): domain Eukaryota; kingdom Viridiplantae; phylum Streptophyta; class Pinopsida; order Pinales; family Pinaceae; genus Picea; species Picea sitchensis. Next base: position 572,761 of record SNQJ01S0003710.1, on the reverse strand, counting down.
TAAAGAGATATTAGGATTGTGAACTCCTTGCACTGGTCTCCTCTTCAAGCTTTTACACTTCTTTGAGTGTAGGTGGACTCCTTTCTCTTTCTTTGTGCAAACCTGTACTATCTCTCCTAAGATTCTGAACTTGTAAATGGTTCGGCCTCCACACTCCTTGCGTTGGCACTGTGCAATTCTTTCATTGTGATTCTCAGAAGGGAAACAATCGAAAATTACAAAAACATTTAGAACTCATTCGACCAAAACATTTAGATACATATATAAACACAAAGATGATAACACAACATTTATCCAGTTTCACAGAGATAAACAAATTCATAGTCTCAGATATTTGAAAATAATTATCCTCTATTCTATATTTCTTCAAAAATATCTTACAAAAGTTTCAACAACCTTCAACAACCTCTTCTAGGCATAGAATACATTAATTTATACATGAAGGGGCTTCTTGATCCTTCCCTCCAGACAACTCCAGTGATTTCATATCACAATTAAAAGCTTTTTACCACTAAGCGGATTACAATAAATGCACAACTACAATTCATATATGAGTTTGCGCTCAAAATATGTACAAACCTACAGGAATTAAAGACAATTACGTCATATAGGAGCATACACAATGGCTCTAGCCTGAATATCTCATGGGATCTTTAATTACAACAGACTCAAAATTAAGTTGATGCACTCTCCTTGGGATCCAAACCAGTTTAAAGTGCAATGCGTTGGATGTTGAGTCATATTCCACCAAACCTCATTAATGATGACGATGATGCTCCTGCATCATACTCCCCTCGGAAAAATATTCATGGGCTCATGTCCATGAGCTCCTCCACTTATTTTTCATGCTTTTGGATGTCTGGTTCAGTTATCCAACTAACATCTTGTGCTAGATGATTCTTCCATTTAACGAGATATTCATAATAAACCTTTCTCTTGGTTCTCTTAGCAATTATTTGATCTAAAATATTTTCTATTCGAGGCTTTTCTTCTATGGGAATCTGTTGCATCCACTAAACCTCCTCTTGATCATATGTCCCTCCCGTGTCATCCATTTTGTAAGGATATAAGTCATGTACGTTAAATATCAGTGAAATTCCAATGTCCTCTGGCAACTCAATTTCATAAGCATTGGCAACAAATTTTCTGAGGGTTTTACAAGGTCCTATCTTCTTAAGCTTCGGTTTATTATATTTCCATCTTGGGAATATCTTCTTCCTCAGATGTGCCAAGACTTGGTCTCCAAATTCAAAATTCAACTCTTTTCTTCTTTGATCTATTCTATTCTTGTATCTCTGGCTGCTATCATGTAGTTGTCCTTTGATTTGTTCATGCAATTTCTGCATTTTTGTAGTGAATTCCTTTGCTCCTGCACTCCAAAATTCATCTTGTCCCAAATCTCTCAATCCTAAAATTCCTCTGGGATTCATTCCATAGACTATATGGAATGGTCTTTTACTAGTACTCCTATTTGGTGAGTCATTATAGGCAAACTCTGCTTGAGGAAGAATTTGATCCCACTGACTGTTATGTTTAGTTACCAAACTTCTTAGCATGTTCCCTAAGATCCTATTCACCACCTCAATATGTCCATTTGTTTGAGGGTGATATGTTGAATTGAAATACAAATTTGTCCCCAACTTCTTCAACAAATTTCTCCAAAAGTGTCCCACAAATTTGGTGTCTCAGTTTGAGACTATACTCCTGGGTAACCCATGCAATCTCACAATCTCCTTGAAAAACATATTTGATATTTGAGTAGCATCACTTGTTTTATGACATGGTATGAAATGTTCCATCTTTGAAAACTTTTCAATTACCACAAATATTGAGTCGTTTCCCCTCTGGGTTCTTGGCAATCCCAGAATAAAATCCATACTTATATCATCCCATTACCTGTTTGGAATACGAAATGGTTGATACAATCCTGTTTGGAATACAAAATGGTTGATACAATCCTGTTTGGAATACGAAATGGTTGATACAATCCTGTTTGGAATACGAAATGGTTGATACAATCCATTTAGAATACTGTAAAATTCTACATTTGTCCACAAAATTATTCACATTAAACCTCATGCATAGCCAATAGTATGTAGAGCTTAACTATGCATATGTTTTATCATGGCCAAAATGTCCAGCCAATCCTCCACTATGTTTTTCCTTCAACAAATTGTCCCTCATTGAGAATATTGGAATACACAACTCGCTTCCTTTGAAAAATATTCCTTCTTGGATTATGTACTCCATCCATTGGATTCTATCCCTTAACAAAGGATTTTCACAAGTTTCATAGGCTTCCTTGAAATCTGGGTCTTCCTGGTAGATCTCCTTGAGGTGTTCAAATCCCAAAGTCTCCACTTGGAATTCCTACAAGATTAAACATCTTCTGCTCAAAGAATCTACAAATTTCTTAGCACTCCCACTAATATGCTTAATACCAAAAGTAAAATTCTGCATGAATTCTACCCATTTGGCATGTCTCTAATTCAACTTCTCTTGTCTAGTTATGAACTACAAAGCATGATTGTCAGTATATAAAATAAATTCTTTTGGTATAAGATAATGTCTCCACTTTTTCAAAGCTTAAATTATAGCATAAAATTCTTTGTCATATGTTGAATGCTTCTTCTTAGCATCATTCAACTTCTCACTAAAAGGAGCAACATGCTTATCATCTTGACTTAAAACTACATCGATGGCCACTTTACTTGCATCATATTTGACTTGGAAAGTCTTCCTAAAGTCTAGCAGAATTAAGATGGGGTTTTTTGTTATCTTTTCTTTTAACAGTCTAAATGATTTCTCGACTTTTTCTGTCCAGTCAAAAGAATCATGCTTCTTCTTTATAGTATCCAGTATGGGTGCACAAATATTTCTAAAATTCCTTGTGAATTTTTTGTAAAATCTTGCTAATCTATGAAAAATTCTTACTTCAAATATACTTCTTGGAGAAGGCCATTCTCTTATATCCCTCACCTTCTCTAGATCCATCTTCAATTTATTTGAAGAGATTACAAATCCCAGATACACAAGTTTTGTCTTCATAAAATAACACTTTTTAAAATTCACTAGCAAATTTTCCTGCTGCAATCTCCTCAACACCATATTCAATTGTCTTAAATGCTCCTCCTCAGTCTTAATATAAACTAAGATATCATCTAAATAAACAATCACAAATTTCCCAATAAAATCTTTCAGCACTTCATTCATTAACCTCATGAATATGCTTGGGGCATTTGTTAAAGCCAAATGGCATAACAAGTCAATGATACAACTAATTTGTTTTGAATGATGTCTTCCATTCGCATTTGTTAAGCCAAATGGCATAACAAGTCAATGATACAACCCTTCATTTGTTTTGAATGATGTCTTCCATTCACACCCCTATCTCATTCTTATATGATGATAACCACTTTTCAAGTCTATATTGGAAAAATATCCCCGCTCAAACAATCCATTAAATCATCCATTATGGGTAAAGTAAATCTATACTTGACGGTTATGTTTTTGATGGCTCTAGAATCTGTGCACATTCTCCAACCTCCATCCTTCTTTGGACTCAACACAGTTGGTACTACACATGGAATCAAAATTTCTCTGATCAATCCTTTATCCCAACAACTCTTGGACCTGCTCCTTGACCTCTTCACTCTCCCGAGGGGTCAATTTGTATGTTTCTTTGTTCGACAAACTTGCTCCCAGAATAAGGTCAATATGGTGACTAATACTCCTGATGAGAGGTAAAGTATGAGGCAACTCATCCACCACAATGTCAACAAACTCACTCAACAATTCCTCAACTTCCAAAGGAAAATCATTCATAGAAGTGTTTGCAAGGATGACTCTCATCTTACCTATAACAACAAACTGCATTTCCTGATCTTTCTTAACTTCTTTCAAGATCTCATTCCCACTCATGAGAAGTATAATCGAACTAGCCTCCTCTTTGACTCCCTTTTCCTCAAGTGGCAACAACATATGCTTACACCCATTTTTCTCAAGGGTATAAGTATTCTTCCTCTCATCATGTATGACATTTATGTCATATTTCCAAGTCCTCCCCAACAAAACATGACAAACATTCATAGGAATGACATCACATAAAATTTCATCCTTGTAATTACCAATTTTAAATTCAACTTTACATTGTTTAGTTACCATGACTTGATGTCCTTTCTGCAAGAACGACACCCTGTACAAACTCGGATGTGCTATCGTATCTAACTTTATCTTTTCCACCATCTCTGCGGAAACTAAATTATCAGTTCTCCCACTATCTATGATCACTTTTCATACCTTGTCTTTGGTCTTGCAAGTAGTTATGAATACAATGTTTCTTTGGACTGGTTCTCACACCTCTTTTTCTGGATTCACAAGATATTTCCTCATCATGATCCATCTTCCTTCTTCAGTTGCTTCTTCTTTCATCTCTGTGTCCACACTCCTCTGTTTCACCTTAGAAATGTGAGCTTCTCTAACTCCTGCATTCTTATTTTCATGACATTTCCAAGACATGTGCCATGTTTTCCTGCAAGCATAACACTTGACTTCTCCTCCTCTGGCTATTCCTCTACCTCTTAGAAAATGTCTCCTTCCTCTAGATTATCCTCCTATAGAAATTCCTCCTCTATTCATCTAATTTTTAGATCTACCAGCTTCTTCCCTTGATTTCTGGAACTTTTCTCTGGTGGTTCCTCTTCTTCTGTTAGGATTTTTTCCACTATTCTTTTGACTTTTCTTTCTTGCCAATTTCTCTTTTGCCTTCATGGCTACTTGATAAGCATCTTATACAGTCCTCATTGTCATCATGCTAATCTCATCCTAGATTTCATACCTCAATCCATTTATATACCTGACAACTTTCTCTTCATCAATTTCCTTGTGTCCTGCTCTTATATTCATTTTATATAACTCTTCAGTATATTCCTTCACTGACCAACCCTTCTGTATCAGATTATTCAACCTTTTGAACAGATTCAACTGATAATCCTTGGGTACGAATTTATCCTTAAGCTTAGCTACCATTATATCCCAACTTTTAATCTTGTCCTTACCTTTTCTCCTTCTGCCAGCTTGCAACTTGTCCCACCATAAATAGGCATGTCCCCTCAACCTGGTCACATCATGATCTAATCTCTTCTCATAATCAATCTCCTCATAGTCAAAGTATTTTTCTAAAGTACTTATCCAGTCAAGCAACTCTTCTACATTCAAATTACCTTCGTATATTGAGATTTCCATCTTTGCTCTGGTTCCCAGCTTGACAACTTATCTCAGTAACCATTCCTTTGTTGCGTCTCCTCCTGCAACTTCTTCTTCTTCTTCTGGGTTTTCTCTCTCAGCATCACTAACATCACAAACTTTTGGTGCCATTATTTATGTTGTTTCCACGACGTCCAACCTTGCTCGAAGCTGTCTCATTTCCTCCTCCATATATTGATTTTCTACATGTCTCTCCCTTCATCTCCTCAACGACATGGTTCCAAATGTTTATTCTCATAGAGATTATTCCTTCTCTGATACCACTTGATGAAAAACCCCTATGGCCTGCGTGATTTCCTGGTCTAGGATCAAACTACACAGGAGTTGGAGTGGCTCTCGGGATCCCACCAACCAATACACTTAACTTACCCACATGATTCTTTTTACACGGGCGCAGAATTCAAATTCATGAGGGTTTATTTGGTCTAGGCAACTCGTGCATGTGACCATGACTTGTGACCAAGTGTCTCGGGAAAGGGCTATTCGACACTTCGGGACTCCGGCTTCATGATTTTCTCTGCTCCAACAACAATCAACACAGTTTCCACGAACAATCGAATCTCCGAACTCTCGAAGAGTTCGAGGATCAACGGTCCACACTCCTTCGCTAGATCAATGGCTCAGATTTACTCCGGGCTCTAGAACTCTAGAAGATTCTCGCAATTACTACCGACCGAATCTAGTCATAAAGAGACTTGATCGACAAGTGTAGGTGCTACCCTATTCTCCCACTAACGGTCCAACGCCAAATCAATATTAAATCGGAAGACAAAATAAAGTATGTCTCCTTTCAAGATCTACGATTGACACAAACTTCGGGACTCTGGGCTTCAGAGGTTCTACACGCTCCAACATCTATCACCCAAGATCTCCTAGACAACCGAACTACAAATAGATTGAGATATACGACTCACATATTCTTGCCAATTGATGGTCGAGATCAACTCCGGGCTTCAGAGCTTCGAGAGATTCTTCACCTCGCGCAATAATGCCTCAACTTCCTCGAAGTGTCGAATCGCTGAACCACTCGGGGATCTAATGGATCGCACTCACCTGCTGATCTAGAGTTGGGATTTACTCCGGGACTTCAGAGCTTCGGGGCTCTACTCCTACCTTGCAACAAACATCTTAAAAATTGTCGGAGCAGCGAAGTCCAAAGGACTTAGCACTTAACGACCTTCCTCCTTCTCCCAATCGAACGACTGTGAGTGTTATAGCAAGATTTGCCTCACCCTACGAAAAATTTCACATAAGTCCTTTTTCCATTTCCATATGAAAAATTGAAGTCCCTTTTTTCAAATCGCAGAGCTAAAACTATTATTTTTCCACATATACCTGCCCTAACTATTGTAAAACATGCGTATACGTAGGTTACACTACTACAACACACGTGCATCAGGACTTCTGCCCAAAATTAAAAAATGGTGTCGGGTTTGCATGTCATGTCACGAGATCCATGATCCTTGACCTTCCATATACTAGAAACGTTCTGAATTGACCCTTCAGTTCCACTTGAAGGATACAAATGGGCCAAATCCGAGCTATGGAAAAGAGGAGAAGAATTCAACTTTGAGAGCAAAGTTACTTTGGAGAAATTATTCACTTCATATTGAGTCTGCATCCCTTTGTCCTTTTAAGTTTGAACACATTGTTCAACCCCCAAGCTCGTTCCTACTTGATTGAGAATCTCCTTGTCTCTCTTCTATGAGCTTGCCTTTGGTGAAGGATTGAAGTGGTGGAGGCCCAGCTAGAAGGGACTTAGTTTCTCAGTTCCGAACTGTGTCGATACGAAAGTTTGTAATTCAATCACTTCTACTGATTACATTTGAATATAAATACTATTTTCTGGTCCAATTAATATCTTGCAAATATTTGAATTGTTATTCCATGGGTGTATTTGCTATGAATGTTGATGGATTATGCTATTGAATGTGATATCATTATATATTATCACCATCTTCTTGCGTTTCTTGGTTGTTGAGCACAAGTTGCAGGTTTATTGCTTTGAGTCAAGTGCTCCACGATGGACTTCATTGAACATCTGGACGAGGTAGGCCTTTTATCTTGTCTTGCTAACATATTTGTTTATTTAGGATACCTGAGATTAGAGTTGATTTTTGCAGTCATTTCCGTCTATTGTGGTTTACCCCTAGCCATAGAGATATTTTCCTCATAAAAAAATTGACGACCATACTGAGGAGAGAATATTCTTTTTAGGGGTTTGGAGTATTTTTCTCCTTAGATTTCTCTTGTTTGTATTGAGTTTCTTGTCGTATGACTACTTGACAACCTCTTTTCATTCTGAGTCTGATTTTCTTAGCCTTCTCCTTAGCTTGGCTGTGTTTTAACACATATACATGGGTTTTTACCTGACAGTCGCGTACATATGCGTTTTCCTTCTGCAAGAGCCGTATATACGTGTTTTTTCCCTGAACAATTGCGTACATCACCCTTTGTTGCTTGGTTGTTGGGTTTGATGGTTGATGGGTAGGTTTTGATGATTGTTGAGTCTTCTTGGGTCTCTGTTATGACTGTTAAGTGTCTGTGGAGTGACAAGAAACCTTTATTTGGTTGAATTTTTGGGCGGTTTCTTTCTCATCATCCTTTTCATTTGATTTTCCTTTCATCTTGGGCTGGGTGTTTTCTCCTTGATATCCTACTTGGTTTGTCTTTGTTTACACACAATAGAGTTTTTATATCAAGCTGTTGTTCATTACTTGCATTTTCATTCGTTTATATTGAAAATACAAAAATATTAGGCATTTTACATTGTTGATCTTTTGATCTTTTGAGTCTTTATCATTGATCTTAGTACATGTAAAGAAAGATTGCATTTTATTTCGAATTGCATAACTGAATTGAGAATTTCATTTTGAAAATCATATAATTTATTAGGAATTGAAGTTAGGACTTTGCATTGTATTCATATTCATTTATTTTACTCGATGAGTCATAACATCACTAGTTTCACGACCACACCTTTTTAAGTAAGCAAGGGCACTAAAAGTAACGCTATAATTTAAAATTGATTAGTAATGATTTTATTTTTCTAGAGTGCACAAACTAGCTTAGGATTTAGAGCCTTGGAATAGGATTTTGTGAGTAAAATTCTCCAAGGCTATTAAATCAACATATGTGTCTGACTAAGGGAGTGGAGAAATCCATTGTATAATTGGTAATATCAGGAGGATCTGCTTACATCGGAGTTAAGCACGAGGTCGTGTGAAGTTCGTTGAAGGGATATCCCCTCGATACCTTCTTAGCGTTAGATATATTTATGGGGATCTATTCGTATATGGAGATATTTCTAGTACCCTTACCTCTGTGAGAAGAGGTGCTTTCAAGGTTTATAGATTTTTTACCCTACCCATACGGTGGACCTGACTTATGATTGTTCGCATGTGCATTGATTATACCATGGTTGCTTAGTTTCTTGACTTAGGTACCACATAGGTTACTTGCAGGGGTTATTATGTAGGTACCCTGGGTCAGATAAGGGTCGGACAACACACAACCTTTATGGAGGATTACCTCTCCAGGGGGGATCTGATCGAATGGTTGTTAATCTCACGAGGGACCTTATAACTGATTCTGACACCTTCGATCTTTAGCAGAGGAGTCTCAGGATCCTCTTGGGCGAGGCATACCTACTTTAGAGAGGGAGGCCCCTTTTAGCCACTTTATCTTGTTTATGTACATATTGGTCATTTGATTATTTTTGGTGTGCTCTTTGATTATTAGTTGACCTTATGATTTTATACTATACCTTGAGTTGTCATTATCATGGATAGTGGAGTCCCTTTGGCTCCCTCATTTACCGCTACCTCCCCCATGACATTCACTCATTTCATGGGGATGAATCTGGCTGTTTTTCATAATGGTATGCATAATTACGACACTTAGTCAATGCCTTGGGTCTCTAATCACTTTCCTCTTGGTATGCAAAACATGCCTTCACCCTTTCCATCCTCTCCCTTTCATGCTTTTATGAATCCTATTTTTGGGTCCGGGGGCACGATGGATCCACTGTCTACATCTTCATTTGATAGGAGTCATGTCTCTCAACCAAATCTCACCATGGGGGGTTGGAATCTCCCCTCTTATGGATTCAATCATAGCCACACCTTTTTAGGAGCCAGTGTTCAAATGGGTGGTTATTCTACTTATTACACCCCATCTGTGTACCCTTCATTCGCCATGCTAGTTCCTACAAACACTCTTCCCATGGCGGGTCTCCATATTTCCTCTAGTATTTCATATGGAGGGAATCCATTTTATGGTACGAGATACCCTCTTCATAGAACCCCTTCACATGGGGGCAACATATATCCTCACTCAACTAATCCTTATCACCCTTTTGTCTCTTCACAGACATCTTCTTCAATGATGATGCATGTACAAACCTCTATGGATCAATTAGGTGGATGATACTACCTTTCCAAACAGGGGCAGGGTGTAAACCAGGACCCTTTCTGGCCTGCAATATCTCAAAACCAGTCTTTCTCGGGACCTTGGTCTCAAATTCCACAGCTCACCGCCACCACTGGTCCAGTCACTCCAAGTCATACTGGAATTCCATCACCAACCTATTCTAGTCATGTTGAGGATTAGTCGACAACCTCTGCATGCCAAGTTGAAGACCAACAACCATCTGCTTCAAGTCATGCAGGGGGCACCACTCTAGTCATCATGAGTCATACTGACATCATATCTCCAACCTTTTCCAATCACACTGAGAGCATGTCACCAACCATTGTGAATGACGCTGGAGGCATTCATACGATTGAGAAGCCTAGACATGTAAGATGTAAGCCCAAGTTCCTTTGTAGGATTTGCGAAGGAGATTACCTTACTCATTTGTGCCTTGCTACTATTGGGATGCTAGAAGCGTGGTCCTCACCTAGGGGCCCTTCGGGTTCTGAGTCATCTTTGGTTTCCCTCCACTCCTTTTCTCCTTTGATTGACATGACAGCCATGCAGATGCAATCATCACCTGACCCCACTCCTATTTTTGAGGATGGTTCATCTCCTGGCCTTGTTGTCACACATCCTATTCAACCAAAAGTTGAATAAGTGGTCGTATTGATGCAATCTTCGGTCAATCCAACTCTTCTTTTGGACGGCGATGCGTCCTTCAACCATGTCATTAGCATTTCTAGTACTGCACCTTCTGAATAAGAGAGAGTTTTACCCTCCCCGAGTACTCTCCCTCCAAGTCTTGGAGAGGTTCCCTTTGAATGGGATGGTCTTGTGGGGTATCCAATTCCTCCTCCAATACCTTTTCAGGTAAGAGACGTTCTCCGATATATCATGGAGAAGGTAACCTCAACTAGCACTTTATCCTCCTCTACTTGGAGAGCTTTGGGTTTTCCCAAGCTTGTGATAGCTATTCGTAAGCTGTTGAACTTTCACAGAAATCCTGCATGGGAGCCTTGGCCTCCTCCATGACACGCCGCCTAGAATCCCCCCAATGATTATGATTTAAGCTCTTTTCTGACTCGTCTAAAAAGAGAAAATATTGTCGAGTGAATTTGTCTCTTTCACGCTTGTTAATTGGATTTGAAAGATCGTGAGTTTGATTTAATCTCTTTTCCGACTCGTTTCAAAAAGAGAAAAGATTTCCGAGTGAAATTGTCTCTTTCACACTCATAAATTGGATTTGAAAGGACATCTATTTGGTGCAAGTTTATCCCTTTTTCAAACCAAGTAGACTAAGATTACAAAAAAGGACATTTTTTGGTGTTAAGTTGTAATTGCATCTCATGCCCTTTCTCGCAGTATTAAGCCTATTGTCGGTTCTCGCTTTTGCGTTACAATCCTCTCACCTCAACAATTTGCATCATCAACCAAGAAGAGCCTTATTTATATCCTTTGCATCTTGACACCCTATACCCAGGAGGAAACATTCCCCCGAGTGTCCATCTCTTGCATGCACCTCATTGCATTGAGCATACGTATGTTCCACTACTGGAACTAGTTTTTCTTACTTGTGACACTCATTTCCTCCTCTGTATCATAGGATTCATTTGACTATGAAAAAACAAAAAAATATGGGAGGGAAGGGAGTATTATCTTATATTGGCAGCAGTCATGTCACCTTTGAACAAAGCACAAATGTTTTTGAATCCACTTGTCATCAAAAATTTTGTTTTAGCATGACCTTAGGAAGCTGAGCTCGTTACAGAGAGTTTACTATCCCGACTAGTTACTCTTCCAATCCCTATGGAGATTCTTATTGATGCCTCCTGCATCTCAAAGTTTCATCATTGATTCTATGCTGTCAGAGTCTTCCATATGTCTCATGCTCTTGTTCAAATGATGCCCATCAACCTGTGTCGACCATTCCTCAGAACTCTTGACTTTGCATGTCGGCCACACCCTCAGTGTGTCTGAGAATCACATGAATTTTTAGTCCTATTATGCACCCTGGTCCTACTTTCCTCATTAGTAGGTAACCTTGAACCCAACAATCAACATTTCATCATTGGTCGCTGATTGGGTGGTTTCCCTTGTGTTCGACGACAAGACATCTATTCACACATTGGGATTCATGCAATGTGATGCCATTATCCCTATTGGTGGTTTCCTCTCCTTTGTCAACAATTTTCCTCATTAGATGTTATTCAGAGAGTGTTTTTTGTGTACCACTTTCATCTGGCACACATGAAAGACACACAGGGTCATTGGTTCGTGCACATGTTATTAATTTGATTTCCTCCAAATCATCAAGCTCCTCCTTTGTACCTCGTACTGAATGATGAGATATGATTTAATGCTCTCCTTTCAGTGGGTCTCCTTCCATCGAATTCAACTCATATATTATGGGGACGATACCTAGAGTCCTATGAGTACCTATAGGCTTGCATTCATTAGTGGCAGGTTCTCTCTCCATCAACAATTGGGAATACATCAATGCCTCCTAATCGATGGATTCTTAAAGTGTTCAACCTAGAAACCTCTATTCACACTTGTAAGAATATACTCGGTGCCTTGATACCTACTTTCATCATCGATAGGTTGTCTCATGTTTGTTAACGGTATACCTCAATGACTGGTAATCAAATGAATTCTCATTATGTTCGACCTCAAATCCTTTATTCACATGATGTAGACTTGCACCTTTGGCGGATTGTGTAGAAGACTTGAAGACATCAGTTTATAGTCATAGCTTTCCTGAGTTGTTGCTACCTTTCATTGGACTAGTACCTATGTGACTTCAGTGATCATGGGAGATCAGATTGTACTCAATTGTATACATATATGTTCAGAATTATTTTGAGATTGGTTTTATTGGGCCTTGTTTGTGACTATGACAACCTTTGGCATGTAGCCACCTTTGTATTTCCTATTCATGGCCATGGACAGGTGTTTGGTATATTTTCACATGGATTTGCAATGTAATTCAAATTGGTAGCCATGTGTGCAAAGTCAATACAGATTGTAATGAGAAAAAAGTTCTTCCAGCTGGGTCCCCATTACTCCACTTCTGGGTCTTATAATGTATTTCAGCCATCACAGATACTCCTCTGACCTCACACATTAGGGGGAATTTGTTATAGCAATATTTGCCTCACCCTATGCAAACTTGCACAAAAGGCCTTTTTCCATTTCCCTATGCAGACTTGAAGTCCCTTTTTGCAAATACCAGAGCTAAAAACATTATTTTTCCACATATACACACCCTGCATATTGTACAACATGCGTATACGCAGGTTGCACCACTACAACCCGCATACATCGGTATTTGTGCCCAAAATTAAAAAATGGTGTCGGGTTTCCATGTCATGTCACGAGATCCATGATCCTTGACCTTCCATATACTGGAAACGTTTCGACTCGACCCTTCAGTTCCACTTGAAGGCTACAAATGGGTCGAATTCGAGCTATGGAAAAGAGGAGAAGAATTCAACTTTGAGAGCAAAGTTACTTTGGAGAAATTATTCACTTCATATTGAGTCTACATCCCTTTGTCCTTTTAAGTCTAAACACATTGTTCAACCCCCAATCTATTTCCTACTTGATTGAGAATATCCTTGTCTCTCTTCTATAATCTTGCCTTTGGTGGAGTATTGAAGTGGTGGAGGCCCAACTGGAAGGGACTTAGTTTGTCGGTTCTGAACCATGCCAACATGAAAGTTTGTAATTCATTCACTTCTGCTGATTAGATTTTAATAGAAATACTCTTTTCGCGTCCAATTAATATCTTGAAAATATTTGAATTGTTATTCCATGGGTGTATTTGTTATGAATGTTTATGGATTATGCTATTGAATGTGCTAACATTATATATTATCGCCATATGCTTGCGTTTCTTGGTTGTTGAGGGAAAGTTGCATGCGTATTTCTTTGAGTCAAGTGCTCAACAATGGACTTCATTGAACATCTGGATGAGGTAGGAATTTTATCTTGTCTTGCTAGCATATTGTTTTATATAGCATACCTGAGATTAGAGTTGATTTCTATAGTCATTTTCATCTGTTTAGGTTTACCCTTATCCATAGAGATATTTTCCTTGTAATAGTGAGGGATTCCCACTTCTCCCAAACAGATCTCGTTTGTTCGACCTTAAACAAATGAATTTCTCCTCTGTTAGTGTTTCTCCTTGGATATTTACACTCACTATCCCTCCTTGAAATTTGTCACTTGGAAAACTTGGACTCTGGCACACAGTTTGCGATTCTCTCCTGAGCTTGGGACTTGGAAAAGTCACCTGTGCACTCTTTGCACTAACTCTGCTTTGCTCAATATAAACTTAACGATATATTGGGATTGTGAAATCATTGCATTGGTCTCCCCTTCGAGATTTTACATTGCTTTGAGTGTAGTCACACTCCTTGCGCTTTCTCTGTGCAAACCTGCACTATCTCTCTTGAGATTTTGAACTTGTAAATGGTTCAGCCTCCACACTCCTTGCATTGGAACTGTGCACTCCTTGCACTATGATTCTCAAAAGTTAAAGAATTGAAACTTACAATAACATTTAGAACTCATTTGACCAAAAATTTTAGATACATACACAAACACATAGATAATAACACAACATTTATCTAGTTTCATAGAGATAAACAAATTCATAGTCTCGGAGATTTGAAAGCAATTCTTCTCTATTCTATATTTCTTCAAAAACAAATTACAAAAGTTTCAAAAAACTTCAACAACCTATTTTGGGCATAAAATACATTAATTTATACATGAAGGGGCTTCTCGAGCCTTCCCTCCAACTTACTCTAGTGCTTTCATATCATAATTAAAAGCTTCCTACCACTAAGCTGATTACAAAAAATGCACAACTACAATTCATATATGAGTCGATGCTCAAAATCTGTACAATCTTACAAGCATTAAAGACAATTACATCATCTAAGAGCATATACAATGGCTCTAGCCTGAAGATCTCATGGGATCTTTAATTACAACAACCTCAAAATTAAGTTGACACACTCTCTTGGGATCCAAACCAATTTAAAGTGTATTGTGATGGATGCCGAGTCATCTTCCACCAAGCCTCATTAATGATGACGATGATGCTCCTCCATCAGAAACCAACTCGATTGAAGAAATCAAAAAAATTAGAGACTATATTAAACAACCAAGCACCAAAATAACCCAAACAAAAGGCAAAGCATAGGTTAACATGGGTTCGACCTTGAATTGTAATTATATATCATGTCATGATCATAAGAATCATATTACATGTTGTATCAACATGGAAAATGAAAATTTTCAAGGGAAAAGTTTCATATGGTGGAAGGATCAGCTAGAAGTAATAATACAAGTGAAGTCTGTATTAAATGTATCTAAGAAAAACGACCAAGAATCACTAGATAAAATCGATTTTCGACTGACGTATAATGAAGTGTGTGAGGGAGAATGAAAATTATATGAATCAAAACCACCAAAGTGGATGGATGTAGAAATAAAATTCAGAGAAGTCAACATATCGAATTATGGTTGACATAAAATGGCTCGGACAGGTGACTACTGAACCGAAAAGAAGACCACTAAAATAGCCTACCTTTTAAAGGAATATCAAGATGTATTCATTAGAGACTACACAGACTTGAAATGGTTGGTTAAGGAAATGGGAGAAATGAAAAATTGATCTGATACCATAAGCCAAACCCATAAAGAAAAGACCATATAATTTATCCCATAAATATAAATAAATTGTCCAAAAGGAAATCGAGGGTATGTTCGTAGTTGGAATTGTATACCCTGGTTGAATTTTGGGCACTGAACAAACTGACAGTTAATGACCTGTTCGCCACACCATTTTCAGATGATAAAATGAATGAAGTTGTAGGGCATGAATGCTACTCACTTACATATGGATTTTCATGATATAATCAAGTACCAATTTCCTAGGAAGACCAGGAGAAAACAACTTTTGTGTCAGAGTTTGGATCTTTCTCCTATAGAGTAATTCCCTTCAACCTAAAGAATGCACCTGCTATATGTTCTTGTATTGTAGTCAAATCGTTTAAAGAATATATCTATATAAAAATGTTATTTTATTTTTATGATTGGAAAATATACATTTTGTTGAAAAATCACATACATTGGCTCAAGATGATGCTTGAAAGGTGTCGACAAATACATATTTCCCTAAATATAAAGAAATATATGTTTGTAACACTTGTTGGTATATTGTTTGGTCATGTCATCTACAAATACAAAATGAAAGTCGATATGGCTAAAATCAAAGTCATTATTGATCTAAAACCACCAATCAATTGAAAGAAAATCGAGATGTTACTGGGTCACATTGGGTACTACATGAAGTTCATAGGGAACTACTTATATATAAGATTTTGCATCGACTAACTACTGAAAAATGGCACATAATTCATATGGAGCATGGATGCAACAAATCTTTCATGCTTTTAAAAATAAAACATGTAAAATCCCTATTCTAATATTTCCCAACAAGATGAAAACATTTTATGTTATGTCGACACATCCAATGTATCAGTTGGTTCAGTCCTATACCAACCTGGTGACAACATGGTCAACCACCCAAATGTGTATTCCAAACAAAATCTAAATAAGGCTAAAAGGAACTATTCGATCACATAAAGATAAACATTGGCGATTATATTTTCTCTACAAAAATTTAGACACTATTTACTAGCTAATCCATTCACATTTTGCATGGACCATCAAGCCCTAAAGTACTTAGTCAACAAACTAGTTCATAAAGGTTGAGTCTACATATGGAGCATGTTATTTGAAGAATTTGAGTTTGAAGTAGTGGTCTTACTAGGAAAAAAATATGTTGGGCTTGACCATTTGTCGAGAGTAGAAACCAGAGAAGACGTGACAAGCATCGACAATGACCTTCTAGAGGCCCATATATTCTAATTTGAGTCAACTCTAAAAGAACTGGAGGAAATAGTACATTTTCTACAAGAAGGAAAAGTTCCAAAGGACCTCCCATAAATAAAAATAAAGTTATTTGCGATGAAAGATTCCCCCTTCACACCTATGAATGGATATATTTATAAATTGGGACTAGATGATGTATTAATATGTTGTGCTTTGGGACATGAAATGGATGCCATAATTGAAGAAGTAGATGTTGGCCCAACATGAGTACATTTTCATGCAAATACCACTGCAAGGAAAAATTTACAAGCAGGACTATGGTGGCCCAAATTGCATAAATATTGTTGAGAAAAAATTAATAAATGTGATAAGTGTCAAAGGATGGTTTGATCATTATGGAAAGACAAGATGCTACTTAATTTTTTCAATCCCCTCCTACCTTTCGAAATATGGGCCATTAACTTTGTTAGACCTTTTCCAAGAAGAGAAAAATGAAGAGGAGCCAGATATATCATCATAACAGTCGAATATTTAACCAAATGGGTAGAAACTAATCCAATCAATACATGCATGAAAGAAATGGAGGGAAGATTCATATATGAAAACATCATCACTAGATTCGGGTGCCCTCTAACATTAATAATCTATCAAGGTGCACATTTTTTTAATGGTACTATAAAAATACCGATGGAGGAGTTATTAATCGACCAGAGAAAACAATCACCATATCACCGCCAAGAAAATTGGGCAATCAAATATTTCAACAAGACTTTGCACAAGGAGATAACAAAAATCTATGGTGTCAACGAAGACAATTGGGATGAAAAAGTAACATCTATTTTATGGGCACACCACACTACTTATAAATAGTCAACTGGACAAACCCATTTCAAACTCATTTATGGGAAAGAGGTTGTAGTTCCACTTCACTATGAGCTCAATATGTCAAAGAAAGAAATTTTACACAAACTGAACAAGGTTGAAGAAAAATGACTAACTTCACTCCATTGCCAAAAAGTGCAGAAGCAATAACAAAAAGCATGGCACAATTGGAATTTGAGAAAAAAATAATATAAAATTTGGTGACTTGGTACTCCTTTATGATAACAAAGTTAAAGGAAAGTCGAGGAAGCTAGAAATCGCATAGATAGGACCTTATACAATTGAATACATCAGACTGATTGGAGCAGTATAATTAAGAACACTTCAAGGAAATATTTTGGATAAGTCAATCAACAGTGCCCAACTCAAGAAGTACCACCCTTGGGGAAAAAAAGAGAGGAAATATTCCATAGGTGAAAACTCCCTCGGGGGTACTAATGGGTGGGGACCTATTTGAAAAACACTAGGTGGTAGTTCGACCCTTGAAGAAGAAGGGAGAGAGAGAGAGAGAGAGAGGAATTATAATAGTGAAAACACTTTGAGGTGCTATGATATGGGAACTTACTTGAAAACCAATTAATCTAGAGGGTAGACTCTTGAAAACAAAACTCTCAATAAAACAATCGATTATGTAGAAATAACCGACTCAGAAAAATAATACGTAGAAATCTCCCCAAATCCTGGTAGTCACTTGGGACAAGGAAATGAAAATGGACAAAAAGAATAAAAAAAATGGTCAACTTAAACTCATTCGACATGAAGAATTTGACAAAGGTAGGCACCTAGGCCAATTAGTAGTTATTGGCACCCAAAGTTTTGGGACAAATATTTCGCCCGTGGACAAACACAATGGTACGTGCATTATGGTTTTGTGTGCACACCAACAACTATGAAATGGATTACATAAGGTGTGCATGCTAGAACGAGTTGCACTATGTGTGCCATAAATCAAGAAGACACTGCATGCACACTGGAATCAAGATGAGAATATTAGAGAAATCTTCTTGAATGATTAAATCAGGCAACACAAGAGATAGTGGAGTAGTTAAGGGATGAGTTCTAAAGTTATTTAAAACTTCCATGACTCCAAAGAGGCTATGTGGACTTCATGCGAGTGGTAGAAGCATGTGAGATTGGTAGTCAATAGAGCGAGTGGAGCAGAGCTGAAAGTGACAGAGCGCCAGAACAAAAAAGGAAACAAAAAGGAAGCAACGACGACATAGAAGAGGTTGTTGTTGCTATTGTTGTGGTTGTGGATTGTTGTTCATCCAATGGGTTCACTATGAATGATCTCGGTTGAGAGATGAGTCTCACTATGTTTTGTAAGAGTATGTTTGTGAGTTTGGTTTTGTAAGCAACATGAAATGGATTTGTAATAAGTCTACAAAGTTCATGGTGCCTTGTAATAAACTACCGTGAGAATCTATGAGAGTGCAGAGCATTGTTTATGATAAATGATGAGTCTCTCGGTCCATGTACTTGATTGTTTGAATGGATATAATACAAGTTGCAGTTATTTCTGTCATGGACTGTGTTGATTATGTGTCCAATGAATGTATATGTTAATATTAAATGTTGTTAATCCTTAAGTATATTGCAATGGAATGTATGAATGTCAACCTAAGTGGATTCCCTATGTAATTTAACCCTTCATCACTGACACAAGACCAAATGATCTCTATGATTCTCATCGAGTCTTGGGTGAGACCTTCTTCAATATTTGGGTGAGGATTGATATGTCAATGCCTTGGGGTTTTTGTTGGTAAACTCTGGATGAACCCTGGGTCATCAATCTTCCAACGTTAAGAAGGATGCATGCAAGAAAACCAACAAATGGTTCCATTGTCGGGACCTGAAGTTTTTGTATTCAATGATGAATTTAGAGAATGAGGTAGTATCCATCTTGATAGGAAATACAATATTGGTTGACTACAAAAGAAGATGATTTTTCTCAGCGAGAAACTCAAGGTCTGGTCACCAACATGGAACGATGGAAGGATAGGTATATCTACATTGATATGCATGAAATTTTCTTCGTTGAATTTATATGTTTATGTACAAATGGTTGAAGAGGAAGAATGATACTAATACTTCTTTGAGGCCTCAAGAACCATTGGTCTAGGACCATATTACAGTTGATAGGATGAAGGCATTGAACAATAAGTGGGCTCGAGCAATTTATTTATAGTTTGCTTGGATGAAGGAAGGTTGTATTATCAAGTTTGATGTGGAATATAGTGACTGTTTTAGAAAGGTTGAAAGAAATTTTTTTGAAGGCCCTTGGAAAAGGTTGCTAGAATAAATCATGTTGTGGATCAACATGTTGTTCATCGAGAAAGGACTGATTCACATGGAGCTTGATGGGATGGTTGAGTAGACTCCCCTATTGTTGGGGGGGGATGAAAAGAAGGGAGAAAAGAGAGAGAGGAGATGGATCCATTGAGGAGGATCTAGAAGATGTTAAGATGAGGTGAGGGAGAGAATAGACACAGAAGAGCAGAGGAAGAGAGAGTCGAAAGATACATAAGAAGAGTTGAGCTAAGGAGGAAATAAAAATAGAGGAGCAAAAAGAATATAACAAGGGGTGCGAGATGAGGGATTAGGCCCATAATGAAGAGGAAGGATACTGCAGCTAGAGGAAGTGCAGAAGAGAGTGATTTTCTAGAGAGGAGCAAAAATGAATATAGGTTGAAAAAGAGGCGTAGCGTTAGGAATAGGGTATCCATTGAAGATACCAGAATTAGTGGTGGTAGGGGTTAAGAAGAAGAAAACCAACCCCCTTAGTTGTTGCGAGATGTTTCAACTTCAGAGGAAGATGAGGCGCATAGGTAAGAGAGGATGATGAAGGTCCCCCAAAAGGAGGGGAAGAGGATTTTGCGATAGTGGATGGTCTTGCGCGACTGTAGGTAGGAAACTCTCTGGGTTCCCTCAAAATAAATGATGGAAGAAGATTGAGGTACCCCCCATTTGAAACACCCCCTTGTGCATTTGTAACCAAGAATAAATAACAACATATAGTGCAGTGATAGGAGTAGAAGAAGGAGTAGGAGAAAGGAGAGGAGACATAAGTAAAAATATCCCCAACACTAAGCAGTCGGTCACGAGGACATAGTCCAAGGTTGAGAATGGAGAATTAGGATACCACTTTGAGGCTACCCGTATTCCATGGGATGGGTAAGGATGATGTAGAGAAACATTGGTTTATGTGTGAGGATATATGGTCTGTGAAGAGGATCATAGACAAAGAAACAAAGATTTCACAACTGGAGACCACTTTCAAGGACAGAGCCCTGACGTGGTACATGAAGTACAAGGCCATGATGAAAGCAGGATAGACGAGGTCCCATGATAGAAATTAAGAGATATATCCTTAAGGAGTTCCATGAACCTAAGTCAGAATCTCAATGAATTAAAGAGATTAAGGAGATCAAGCAACAACTGGGAGAAACCATGTGGGATTATGACCAATGTTTCAAGATCTTGTTGGACTGGATCACATTCCAGATCCAGAACATGCAACATATAGAATGGTTCATTGTGGGTTTTATTCCCCATATCTGAGTCCCTCTCACCCAAGAAAAGGTGACAACTCATGCATAGGTGGTGGAAATTGCGATGAGCCTAGAGGTGACACGAGGAGGAGGAGAAACATCGACAGATTTGGTGTACGTGTAGTCCCAACTTGCCAACTTGACAATGCAATTGAAATATATGGAAAAGGAAAAGGTGTTGCAGAGGACGTATGGTGTACAACATGTCGATAAAAATTTCATTGTAAAGAAGAGTGTCCTATGTTGGGAAATTATCTAGAGATGGGTGTGCCGAATCCATTTCTGATTAGGTCTCAGAAGGAATGGTGTGAGATTTGCAGATAGTGGGGACATATACCACCCTTCTACCAAACAATAGAAAAATATCAGAAGACTCACCATATTCCATTCAACGAATTCTACAAATCCATGGGGCACTATGTGAAAAAATGTCGATCACTTCAGTTGATGCAAGACCACACACATGATGTATTTCAGGTTCAGGAAGAGGAGAAGGATGGTGAATGTGGAGGTGCTGAGAGAGGTGGATATCAAGGAGGTCCCAAAGGTGGATATGGACAAGGTCGAGTGTCACATACCCACTACCTAAATCGGATTTTTCTGGTCTTCTCCCGAATCAGAAGCCCTAAACATCCATGGAGGACCAGCGTAAGTTGGTCCTTTCTCTCTCCCCGCTCCCATGTGGTTGTGGGTCACGATCACAGTCCGAATAAATGCAGTACCTCTTTCATATTTCGTGCCTTGGCGCTATGGTGACGTCGAGTCGTTTGACTTGGCAATCACCGAATCCCGACAGGGCTAGCGATTGGCCAATGGGGGCAAATCCCTACAGGGTTAGCAAATGGCTAATAGGAAAAAATCCCAACAGGGCCAGAGAATAGCCAATGAGAAATGGCCCTTTTGCGCGGTTAAGTGGAACACAGGTGGCAGAGAGGGAAA
>SNQJ01S0003710.1:528361-550789 GCA_010110895.2 Picea sitchensis | reverse complement strand
CACTCACTCTGCATATTGCCAGAGTTCTCCCCTCGTGTCTGCTCCCGCCTAATCACTTCTACCCCACACTTTATCCTCTTGCGAGGTTGCGTGTGGCGCGATTACCCTCACACTGGCCAGTCATGATGGCTCTACGGATGGGCGGTTCACCTCCCCATCCATCATTAATTCTTGAGGAGCCATCAACCTACCAGTCTGTGAAGCATTTAATTCGGGGCCAGTGAGCCACTTTTGGTTCTCCGGGCCAGTGGAGTCCAAATACGGTATTAATTCTCAGTGGAAGTTAACACCACCTTTTCAAGTGCCTTCCACCACCATCGTGGTATCTTTTCTGCACATCCCCTCTCATCATTCCTGCAATAAAATTCATAAGGTTATTCACATTTATGAGTTTGCCATAGTTCTTGGCTAGTCCAGTTATTTTTACTAACTGGGGGAAACAGGGTGTTACATCGAGGATGAGGATATGGAGGAGGAGGAGGAATACCCCCCCACTTGTTTTAAATGTGGTGAGATAGGCCATGTATTGATATTTTGTACTAAAATGTGAGCTTTGTGTGGGTACTGTTATAGTAGCGAGCATGTCACAGAGGATTATCTTGACTTATTGAATAAATGAGAAGAGAATAATGAACACTACAACATGGTGACTATACAGTCGTGTGGGATTCAAAAGAAGGATGAGGAAGCTAACATGAGGGTGATAACTTGTGGCTGAGAAAAGGTAGGAATGGACTTTGAGAATGGAGAAAGGCCAGGCCAAAGAACAGAGGGGAAAATTATAAAGGCAACATAGCCTCCTCCTAAGTTTAATGTTTCACAATAGGAGTAGTTTATGTGCAACGTGTAGAGGGCCCTAGAGGAAGAAATAGCATGAGAAGAGATGTAGCGTGCAACAAAAAGGTAGCAGGAAGAAACCCAGGTTCGTGAGTAAGTATAGTGTGCGACATAGAGGTTGTTGGAGGAATACCAAGCCCATGAAGAGTTGCAACATGCCACATAGAGGTATTTGTAGGAAGCTTGTGTGCGCAAGGAGATAGAGCGCGCAACACAAATGTCATTGGAAGAAGCTCGCAGAAAAGAATAATTATGATTATCTAAAGAGAGGGAAATATAGGAACATGTGCATGAAGAGTTGAAGTGCACGACGCGAGAAGAAGCACTACGTGACATGGGTTATGAAGAAAACATTGAAGACCAAGTAAATAACTTATTGCACTATTGTTTGAAGTTGTTAAATGATCCTGATGTTTCGAGAAAATTGATGCATATGTTAGTGACCTGAATGGGAGAAGAAAGGATATTTATAACTATATCATCCCCCCTACCAGAAAGGGATGTGTGTCAGGTCAGTAAATAGAAGCTCATAGGAAGAGAGTACAAGATGATGACTGAACTCATAAGCTATGAGATGGATGGTGTCATGTTGGATTTGGGATCTAATGTGAACATATTTCCTAAGAAATCATGGGAGTTGATGGGTAAACCAAAATTGGTATGGTCTCCCATTTAGAATCATCTAGCGAATCAATATAGAATATATCCTATAGGTCGACTGGAGCAAATAAAAGTGAACATAGAAAGCGTGAAAACGAAAGGCATATTTTGAAGTGATAAAAATCATAGACGACTTATATCCCTACCCTACCTTACTTGGCATTTATTAGGACTTAGAAAACAATGTTGTGTTGAATATGAAGAAGAGACAGATGTCATTTGAGATAAACACCATGTGCACGATTGCACCATTAGATCCAAATGAAGGTGAAAAGTACATCGATCCCATGAATGAGAATGTGCATAGCTCTATTATTGAAAACACATACTAGATCATGAGGTGCATAGAATATTAAATCAATCCCATGATGGATGGGGAGATGATTTGGAGAAGTGTGAAGTCCTATGATAGTAATTCAAAGGATGCCATGGAGAGGTGCTAGCATAAACTGTGTGAATTCTCTACGAGGCGGTGCATGCACATTACCACTATGACACGTGAAGATGAATTTGGGACTTATTGATTCAATGGGACAGATTTGGTGGATACTCTAATTGCTCAGATGTAGCATATTCCCCTAATCCACCAAGTGTGCACCCTTGATATAGTGTTAACAGGTATACCCGCGCAATGGTGGGAAGCACATCGAGCATAGCTTCGTGAATGGGCAGTTGTAGAATATTCCATACAGGAAAGGTTCAAGCCAAGGGTAGACATATACCAATACATGTGTTCCTACGAGAGACGTTAGGTGGCCAAGCAATAGTGGGGTGCAAAAAATATAGATTTGAAAACTCAGTGCACTCTATCGAAAATAAAATACATCTGTTGAGTCCCTCTAACCCCCATCAAGAAAACATACGAGCTACACATAATTAATGAAACAATGACTAGTACAGACTCTCCATCATGGAAATCAAGAGGTTGGATCCATGTGAAAAATATTTGCGACCCTCCAGGGGTCACTGCAGTAGACTAATACTCAGTGAACCAATGTAGGGGTGTGCACGAATCATGCACAACGCTCCTTGAATAATAAGATTTGCGCATGTACGGAGTCATCAACTTCACACTAAAAATTAAGGTAGCATAAACCATTCCATGGAATAAATATTCACATATCCATCGTATGTTTCCAAGGGGTTAGCATGATCTGACAATACCCAATGGTAAATGCCAAGATCTGGTCCGAAGATTATCAATGTTTGACAATAAAGATGAATTTAAATTCCCTTTGAATGTGAGAGGATAGATGAAATGTTGGCATGGATCGGTGGAATGATAAGGCTGATGGTGGCCACACGGATAAATGATCCTCCCACCCCCATTTCCGACCTGGGGGGTGACGAGATGATATAATAAATTATGAATCAATGGTTCCCAATTTGGGTAGTACTACACTCTGAGTTATTAATGTCTTGGTGCATTTGCCAAAATATCATCACATTGTACTTGGATGGAAACCTTCCCTCGTAAGAACTAATATTTCCAATTCTAACTCATGGATTATTATTTATAGTCTAAGTTCGATCCTTCAGAGATACACAACAACAGGAAACGAGACTCATAGACAACTAGGTACATAGTCAACAAGTCCAAATTAGAAATTGGGTTTATCCACAAAGACATCGACGATACCTAGAGCACCCAACAAATACAGTTTCAAAAGGCTTCCTCGAGCAGGAGGCCCATAACAAAAAAAAGGCAGTCTGGGATAGACAGATACTAGAGCCGACACTACCAAGCAATGTTAGTTTGATAGGATCCTGGATGGGGAAATTTCAGGATGTTCACTTCGTCAACTACAATGTTCGAGACCCTCTACAATTCCCATCCATGTTCTTTTACAACCACACACAGTCTGTTTGAAGTGTGGATGGAAAAAAACTGGTGCTTACACAAGAATGGGTCAGGCCACTTGGGGGAATTTCACCAGACATCGAGTCTAGCTCATGCACAACTTCAACTGCAAAACCAAGTAGTAATTGTAATGAATAATCAGACTTGTGCATGCTATCAACAGGAGGTTCAGGCTCACCAAGCCTTGCAAAAATTGTATGAAAGATAAGTCTCAACACATGCAAAAATAAGGGATCAATATGATGAGAGTAGTGCCACCTTCAATGATCCTCTAGGCCCGATCGACAACTTGTATGTGTAGGTACCTAATACCTTGGAGGAGGATCATGAAATTCCCCCCTTTCTTAAACTCTTGGTAGTAAAGGATCGTCTCCAGGTGTTGGATTCTAAGAACCTAACACTTAGAAATTGTCTCCAATAGACGAAACCAAAGGATCTGGAGCTGCAAAAGAATATTGTGGTGGCCGCAGAAGCCATCTGCGATGACCAGGAAAAAATCAAGGATTTTTTGGGATAAGTTGAATACAAATTCACCTTGTGGAACCATTTTCAAAATATATTGGAACTTATCTCTATTTATGACAAGGTTCATGTGGTAGAAGAAGAGGTCACTCAAAAGAAGAGTAGTTTGGCTTCTCTACCTCCAGGTGAGCACCAAGATATGATCACAACCATCATGACCAAGAATAAGGAAATCAATACAACACACGAAGAGCAACAAAAAATTTCATGGTTAGAAAATGATGCAGATGATAAGGAGAAAATATTTTACACTCAGTTGACATTCGTGAAACTTGTCGTTGCCCCCATGATCGAGAATATGGACACTATGGACCTAAATGCTCCTCAGGTTAAGACGGATGATGAAGATGAATTCGTTCAACTCACCCATCAACTCCATGCCACCCTTGATGAATCTGATAATCGGTTCAAGGAGTTCCTTCATGTACTCATGAAGACAGTTCCTTCCATGGAATTAGTCACACCACAAGTAAGGCCATTGGCTCAAGGACGAGCCAAGTAATAGTGGTGGGGGTATGTTAGCAACCAAATTTTTGGGATAATTATTGCATGCATGCACAAACACAGTGGTGTGTGCACTACAGTTTTGCATGCACACTAGTAGTTGCGTAATGGATGACATAAGGCATGTGTGTCAGTCTGAGCTCCACTATGCACACCAGAAATCAAGAAGATATCGCATGCACGCCAGAATCAAGAAGAGAATATTTGGAAATCTTCTCGAATGATTAACTCAAGAAGCACGAGAGATCGTGGAGAAGTTAATGGATGAGCTGACAAGTTAGTTAAGACTTCCATGACTCCAAAGAGGCTACGTGGATTGAATGCACGTGGCAGAAGCGTGTGGGATTGGCAGTCAACAGAGCGAGTGGAGTAGAGTTGAAAGTGGCAAAGTCCCAGAACAGAGAAGGAAAAAAAAAGGAAGAAACAACAACACATAATAGGCCATTGTCGATATTGTTGTGGTTGCTGATTTTTTTTTCATCCAGTGGGTTCACTAGGAATTCTCTCGGCCAGGAGATGAATCTAGCTATGTTTTGTAAAATTTTGTTTGTGAGACTGGTTTTGTATGCAACTGGAACTGTCTTTGTAATAATTTTGCAGAAGAGACAACTCACTAGTACATGTAGATTCTGAGAGAAAGCACATGGAACCTTGTAATAAACTATTGTGAGAATGTATGAGAGTGCAGGGTGTTGTTCCTGATAAATTTTGAGTCTCTTGGTCCATGTACGTGACTTTTTGAATGGATATAATACAAGCTAAAATTATTCTTGTCATATACTGTGTTGATTACGTGTCCAATGAATGTATGTGTTAATGTTACATGTTGTTAATCCTTAAGTATATTTCAATGCAATGTATGAATGTTAGCCAAGTGTATTCCTTATGTAATTTAACCCTTCATCCCTGAAACGCGACTAGATGATCTTTGTGATTCTCATGGGATCTCGAGTGAGAACTTATTTAGTATTTGGATGAGGATTGATGTGTCGATGCCTTGGGGTTTTTGTTGTTAAACTATGGACAAACCTTGGGTCATCAACCCCCCAACATTAAGAAGGATGCACACAAGCGAGCCAACCGTAGTCTCAGGAAAATGATGGCATTATAAGGAACAATGGAGATAAAAGACAATGAATCTTCTATGAGGTAGAAGAACGAATTGAGCGAACGAGGGGAAAAAATGATCGACAACGAAGAGCCAAACAAAGAGAGTGACTCGACCAAGGAGAGCGAGTCTACCAAGGAGAGTGATTCGACCAAGGAGAGCGAGCCAATTCAGGAGAGAGATTCGACCAAGGAGGGTGAGTAAACTAAGGAGATTAATTTGAATGAGGAGAGTGAGTCAACCAAGGATAGAGAGTCGATCAAAAACAACGAATCAACCACGAAAGACTCAATGGTGATAAAAAAAAGCAACACACACCGAACTTAATGTGACCAATTAATATTGGAAGTCATAAAAATTTCACTTACACGTGCAATGAGTTGGATCCAACCTTAAATTTTCTATAAATACACCATGCTATTCCCACCAAAACACATTTCATAAAAATTCAATGAATTTGCATAGGTTTGCTAAGATTTGCATAATTCAAAACCCTAGCATAGAAGTCGAGACTTGTACCCCATTGGAAAAACTAGTTGCAAAAGAGAAAACAATTGATGAAATGGCACCAAGAATGAGGGGGAAAGTGAAAACAAAATAGAAATTTATTGAGCCCCACACCAAGAAGATATTTGAGAAGAAAAATGCATCCAAAATTGAGATCCAACTAAACAACATCTGATAATCCCAAATGGAGGAAATCAACTAGGAGAGATACTAGACAAATTTCACCAAACAAGGTGTCGTCGACGTGAAATGGAAAAAGGAAAACCTAAACTTGGGAAACAGATAGATTTAATCATACATTGGAGCACCCTAGGTCATAGGGTTTGATGGTTGGAAGGAAGAAGCTGCTAAGTTCACCATCAATCGATACCATCATGGTAATTTATGGCTCAACTGCTCAATGTTGATCACATCTAGTCTAATATGATGAACTCCAGAAGACCATGAATCCCATAGTGTGGATCCAGAAGTTTACATGCAACACTACAATAAAGAACTCCAAGGGTTTGGTAATCATCTAGGTGACCGACCAACATGTCAAATGGGTTTGCATCGTATTCTTCTTGTGTTTGACATGATCTGGTCGATCGTCCAATGTAAAAGTAAACATGTTGGAAGCCATTGGTCAAATAGTCGAACATGGAAAGGTGTTTAAGTGGGATGAATATGTTGTTGACATTTTGAGAACAAATTGTGAAGAGTGTCAACAGTCAAGAAAGGCCATCTGGTACCCATCTCTACTAATTTGACTCGTAATGAGACAAGTCTACCCAGCTAGTGAGACCACCTTTACAAAAATGAAAAATATAACAATGTTCAACTTCCAATGCTTCACATCTTTTTGAAAAGTTTCGACTAAAGGGTTGTCACCTCAATAGATGTTTCATGAATGGGTCAAGGCATTAAATAATGATTCTCATTGATAGAGAGTTGCACTGAACATTATAAATTCCCTTCCCCTTTCATCCCACATACAATTGGGAATTGAATTCACAAAGTTCTAGTATGTGCACGGTGTAGTAGCAAAACCAAAAGAAATTGCATATTAGTCGACCATTGAACATATTTTTGATGAAATCCAACAACATTCCAATACTATTATGTTGGTTCCACCTCTTGAGTCTCCATCATCACACCTTTCCAAAATGGAGAAATTGAAGAAGAGGAGGAAGCCACCACCTATACTATACCATTTATAGTAAACAATTATTCGACATTGAAATCCCTAAAGAAGAATTCGAATGGGAGGAATCAACTACAACAAATAGAAGCACCAAGCAACTCAACCAGTGAATCAATGGAGGGTGACTTGCATAATATCCTCAAAAGTGAAGAAGAAGTCAACATTCAAGATCACCGCCTAAACAAAACTTTAGAGCAAGTCACACAATAGGTGCTTACAATAGAAACAACTCGACATGATAAAACAACGTGTGAGCAAGCTAGGAAAGGCCAACAAGTAATGGAATCGAACATTGAACCCAAGTATGTTGAAGAAATGGAGTAGGAAAAAGAAATCATAATGTAGGATTTGAATAACAATATCAAAATTGAGTGACAAATGCATATTTGAATGGAAAGGATGCAACAAAAAGAAGAAAAAGAAGACAAGGAAGCTAAACTAGATACCAAGGCACCAAAGGAGAAAAAGGGAGAGCTTGTTAGAATCAAAATTAAAATTCATTGACCACAACAATCCTCTATTGAATTGAAAAAGGACATTTTGTTCGTTGTACTGACCCCAGTGGTACAAGAAATCCCATCCCAATCGAGTGCCCCACAAAAATTGAATGCACCTATTCAACAAATTTTGTCAACCGAGTGATCGATAGAACAATGACAGACCATGCAACCACCAACAAAACAACAACCAATTGAGCACCAGTTGATATAGGATCAAACCGAGCAACATATTGAACAAACACATCATCTCACCCAAGACTCTCTAGTTCCCAAAGCCACCCCATCTAGACCATATTCACAATGGCCTCCACCACCAATAAAGACACTTCCATTAGCACATTGTTCACACAAGATAAAAGGGCACCAAAAATAAGGGGAAACAAAAAAAGGGACAAAAGGTCTTTATGGAATTTTGACCAGAAGGAGACCCAAATAATGCACCTAAGGAAATATTCAACCCAACAAATTCTACTGATATTGAAACGATAGAACTATATAACAAGGTTAGTAAAGAAAACATGTTAAGGTGAAAGAATTCCTAAAAGTCACATAATCACTTATGCTCATAAAATACAAATATAAAATAATATGGAAAGAATGTAGGGATATAGTCCAGGACAAGTTTAACATAAACACTAAGGAACCAACTACTAATAAAATCGACTGCATGAATCATTTGGTTCACGACTTGGCCAATTGCAACCAACAACTAGAACAAGAAAAAAAAGGAGTCAAGGTAAACTAAATAGGCAGTACAATTTTGCAAAAAGAGCATGAAAAAATTGAAGAGACAAAGGAAAAGTTGGAAGGAACAAGTGCACATGCTTCTTCCATGCATGTAGTCCTAAAAAATTGGCCCTTTTACTTCACCACTACTTGTAGTCAACTAAAATTCCAATAAGAACTTATTGAAAACCTTACCAATAGAAAAAACACCACATCCGACCTACAAGCCTGTGATGCTCTCACCGGGAAAATTCAATAGGAAAAACAAGTCTAAGTAGAACTGTTATCCCATAAACATCAATGGTTTTGGGATGTAAATAATGCTCAAGTAGAAACTGACACTGCATCAAAACACATCACAAAAACCCTCAAACAAGTCCAAAGCATGTAGGATAAGTATAACCCATATTTGAAAGTGGTACAAAATGCCTCTATTCCAGAAAAACTCGACTATTTGGTGCACATGAAAATGCAAAGTTTGAAAGTAGAATGAGCAGTCGAAGATTGGTAATATTTTGAAAGTCGATTACAATGATTGGCACCACAAATTCATTGAATTTTCACCAATCAAATGCCCATAACCGCACCTGTGTCAGAGCAACAAATACTTGTTACTATTCCATCTTGACCAATATTTTCTTTCTTTAGCCTAAGTTAATATGTTACACAATATATCAATGATGAAACCAGAGCATCAACACCGTCGACATTAGTAGAGGATCCAAACTGGTCAGAAAATATTAGAGATGAGTGAGAAGCTAAAGAATATCTAGATGAAGCATTAGTTGATTAGCCAGAACCCCCACTACAATCATTAATGGAATTACAAGAAAAATCAACACCATAATCACATGCAACAAAATAAGTTCCAACCAAATGAATCAAAACAACACCACCATCCAACACTCAAGCAACACCATCATGGACACATTGTTTAGTAAATTTTGGCACTTAATCATTTTATTGTAATTTTCCAAATCTCCCTCTTCTTCAAGACAAAGAAGGATTTGAGGGTGGGGAATATGTTGGAGGGCCTAGTTGACTAGGCCTAACAGAGGACCAAGGTAAATTTTCAGTCGACTACAAAAGGAAGTCCACTATGTAAATATAGTCGATCAATGAACCAGGGTAATTAGGATTAGTTGTAACTACCTACCAACTAAACCAATGTACAAATAGATGTGATCATGTATGTAACAAGAGATAATAGTGGTTCTTGATTCTTGATCTCATCTAATAAAATAATACCTATTGGTGGTTCCACTGCTACTTTTCGCCTCTATCTCCTTCTATGTATGCATGCTTGTATATGATTGCATCATGTTTTCTACATATTTTGCGGTGTATGTGTCCTACTGGTAACTTCCTTGTGTAATCCCTTATATTACAACAACATTCCATAACTTAGCCTTGCACCCTATACCCCCTTACAAAGTGATATCAATGGTGTTTCAACAACACTTTTTCCTACATGCATTGTGTCACCTCATTAGCTATATGCCTTTGTTTCTCATGCATTAGTGGGATGTGGATCCAATATTAAAGGTGTGATCCACAATCTACCTTGGGTATCCCAATTGGATTGTCACAACATATTTCAAAATGTTATTGTTATTATCAACTTTTATATCCATAAATGCACAAATATGTTAATCTTACTATTAATAATATACAACAATGGAATATTAATAACATGGAACAAAATAAAATAAAATTATAGAACAATCTTTCAACACAATTATTTACCCTTGATAAGTCCCAATTCAAGAAAAACTCCAATGCTTAAAAACAATATTTTATTATTTATTCTAATAAATATACACACATGAGTCACATACTCTCAAAATTAGAGAGATGTGCAGTGCCCTAAGTCACACTCTCCCCTTGGAGAATGTTTTGTTCCTTTCATCCTCTCAATCTTCAAACAATGATCCATCTTTAATCTCCTCTCCTCCCCTCCCTCTACCCTTCTCAATTTGAACTAAGGAAATGTTAAAAATTATAAACAAAACATCGAGACCATTTTGGCATGCATGTTGACAATTATTAATAGTAATCATCACCATTTTGGCATGCATGCCCTCCACTACCACCAAGAGTTAGTTTCACACATTTTACAAAATATTGGTCCATATGATGTTGACATGGCAATCCACGTGCTTGCATCCATGGTGTCAATTTACCAACACATTTTGAGTGTCTATAGTTCTTTGAGGTAGTTAGAAAGAGGGTGGGTCCCTCAATTCCATTTATGTCAAAGGTTAGGATTACAAGTGGTTTCCCCCCATTAAACATAGAAAAAAATCCCTTACCTACTTCGAACTAAAAATATCTCACTACTTGTTAAGAAGGCAGTAAGGGTTCATCCCTTCCATCTTTTACTTGTAACCTATGTTATATCGATGCTCTAACCTCTAATTAAATTGACTCACCATATCACATGGAAAGTAACGATAAAAATCTAAGTTCTTTATCCTAATGATCCACCTCCTTTGCAACATGGATCGACTCTATCTTGTCTTGGGGTATTCTTGCACTGAATCTCCCTAGTGACAAGGTTTTTGGTCTCCAAAAGTTTACTGGAAGTAGAAGCACATAGCCTCCACCATTTTCTTCTACATCTTTCTTTAGGTTCTTTCTATTCTCAATGTTTTTGTTTTCTTTGTTATGATAAGGGGATCTTTGTCTTTCCCTTCACGTGCCTTGATAAGCAATACTTAGTGACCTTGCATCAAGTGATATTTGTTTTCTCTCTCATAAATCATTGCATCCATATCCAACAAATATAGGCTTCCGAATATCACTTCGCATTCATCAAGTGGTGCTATATCACACTCTACCTCATCAAAATAATAATTTATGGAAAACTTGATCTTACATCATCTTGTGATATTCATTGTAGATTTCTCTTGTATCTACCCCAATGAACATGGTTGTACTAGTTCATGTCACTAAACCCAGCTCATTAACGAACACTTGATAAATCAAATTGGCTTGAGAACCACTATCAAACATAGCATTTACCTTCTCGTTTTTCATTTGAACCTTGATATAGAAAAGCACACTCTTTTCTCCAATTTCTCTTGGTTGTTACGATGTGGTGCATACTAAATAATTGTCCACGTCAATGTTGTCTTCTAAATCTAATCTTTTTGTTTTAGGGTTCTCCTTCTTGGACTTGAACAATTTAGGACGTAGTTAAAGATTAAGTTTCTAGCACTTTTCATTTATGTGTCCCCCCACATCATAATGGTTGCAATTGTTCTTGGAATTTGTCTACGTTGAAGTTATAGATGTATTTTTTGTGCATTTATCTTTATCAACTTCTTCTTGTTCCTTTTGTATTTGTAACTAATTCAATATATAAAACTTTCTTTCTTCAATTATTTATTTTTATGTTGAGAAGTTGTATCCATGTTAAGATATAACCATACAAACCTCCAAGGTACTTTACTACTATCTCTAATATGAAATGTTCAATAAAATAACTTAATGAAAGAATTCAAACTTGTATTCTTAAATACTTTAACATCATTCTTGATAAAGACACTTTCATCTCATAATTTCATTAATAATTCCTTCCAACGTTCCATTTAATTACAAATTATTTAGTGCACAACCACTTTTTTTAGACATCTCCACAACTTTCAATATCTTTTGAATGGCGCAATAATTATTGATTGATTTGAGAGAAAAGTTCAGATCCTCAAACCTCTAATTAGATAGGAACTTTCTTTTCTATTTTATAATTTTTGTTTATAAAAAACATTTCTCAAAAACTATATTAGATAAGTATTACTAGCATAATCCCTAAACAAACGAATGAAAATTCCAAAGTAATGAAAAGGTGGTGTGCATAGTAACAAAAGTAATTCAAAAGGGTTATATTGACAAAGCATCTAAACATGATTCTTTCTTTCTTAGTGCAAGTAATGCACTATAATGCATTTTTTGCATAACCTGAAAGAAACATGGTGGAAGGTTGACTCGACAACATTATAATAAAGACATCATAAGACTATATAAGTCACGAGGAGTGAGATTGAAATAATTATTAACCACGAGAATGGAATTTTCCAAAAGTGTT
Organism: Picea sitchensis; assembly: GCA_010110895.2. NCBI lineage: Eukaryota > Viridiplantae > Streptophyta > Pinopsida > Pinales > Pinaceae > Picea > Picea sitchensis. The sequence goes on along the minus strand of SNQJ01S0003710.1, from coordinate 538,294 downwards.
AATAAAAAAAATCCTTATATCTTATTTTTCATGACCTACAACTTGTTGATAGTCAACTATTTGTATTGTTAAAATGAAATGATAAATTCAAACTTTATTTTTTCTTGTTCTTAAGAGTCTTTCTTTTTTCTTTTACAAGTTTCTAATTAATTGTTGAGTCATCATTCACGTAGAATGAACAAATACAACTATAACTACAATATTTTGATCCTTTATTAAAATGAGAACATCCTTAAATTAATTATTCATTCACCCCTATAGGGGTATGCTAGTTGATAAAATGATTGAACTAATTAGAATTTTATCTTCAAAGTGTTTCATTTAAATAAATTTGGTATAAGCCTTCAATAATTATATATTATTCAACATACATCAATTACATGGAAGAGTGACATTCCAAATGTGGTGATATGTAAAATCATTTATATCTTGGATGATAACAAATCCAAACACCATTTGAATGAATTTTTAGGACTAAGCCAAGTTAATGGATGAAAATTGGATCACTTCCTTGTTGAGAAGGGTTACACAGAATGCCAATCTTACCACAACTTGCACATCAAACATGTTAATAATAATTTACTCATCCTTGTTTCTATATGTTGATGATTTGATTCCAACCACAACTTGTACATCAATCACATCAGTTCAAGTTGGTGTATGAGACCAACTTGTACATCAATCACATAAATAATAATAACAATAATAATAATAACAATAATCTATGCAAAGTAATCAATGAAACTCACATCATGGAACTGTAGGGGCCTTGGCAGCAAGAAAAGGCTATAGGGGATCTAATCAAAACTTCAAACCCGGACATCCCTTATCTACAGGAGACAAAGATGGAGTCAACAAGGGCCTCATTCGCTGTGTTAAAAGCGCTTGGAATGTGTGACAAAGGGAGTGGTGACAGCTAAACCGAGGGAGAACTCTGCACCATGTGGAATAACTCCAAGTTAGACCTTATTCATTATGACACTCGCATGCATTGGATCTGTACTCAACTTCTGCACAAAGAATCTGGACAAACTGTCAGTCTATTCAACATCTATGTTCCTAGGCATCATTGATGAAAAAAGCATTGTAATCTATTCAAGACTATCTTTCTGGGAACGAGCTAGAAAACATCATCTTAGGAGGTGACCTAAACGTAACCCTATCAACAGAGGCTTGAGGGTTCAATTGGCAGGGACCCGGCTAGAAGGTGGGTGGAGACGCTACGATTTCACAGGATCGTGGACATAAAACCCTCAAAGGGCCTTTACCGGACCAACAAGAAAGGGTAGGCCACAGCCCACATAGCCAGCTCGCCTAAGGCAATTTCTAGCACAAAAGTTCTTTCTGATGTTAGGACTCTGATCACCCTCAGGTATCCTCCCAAAGCGGCACTACCTCAGATCCATAAAGCCAATCAGGAAATCAAAGAATTAAACCAAGGGGCCAATCCCCACTTTCATTTTAACCACCTTGTTTTGCAACACAAGGACTTAAGCATAGTCACCCAGGTTTGGACCTCCAAAATCAATGGATCTTCTTATTATGTTTGGGAAGAAAAGCTGAAGCGCCTCAAAATTGATTTAAAAGCTTGGGAAAAAAACAAAGCTGATCCCACTGTCACCCTTTTTATGAAAATAAAGAAACTGACTAGAAACCCACTTGTATTGTGTGTGTGTACTTGTATCTTCTGCTGTATCTCCAGCTAGCCTTGGAAAGGAAAGACATAACCCATCAAGACATGATCATGGAAGAGCAGCTCCAATCCCAATGGCACAAACATTGCAGAGAAGCTATTAAGCTGTAGCGAAATCTAGCGACTGTAGCTCCGGGAAGGAGGCAATACAATGCCCTACTTCATAAACAAAGCCTTGAGCTCAGGAAGCAAGGTAAAGCGGTGACCCAAATCCAAGACCAAAATTCTACAATTTCTGAGCCAGAAGAAATCAGAAACGCAGCATTTGAGACCTTCAAAAACCTCTATCTGAGGAAAAAGAAAGAAGCGCATAAGGCACATGCCACCCTCTCTCAGTATGAATCCCCAAACTCATAAAGAAGAGTTAATCACGAAACTCTCGGGCAGATCAGCGACAAAGAAATCAGGCTACAGATCAAATGCACATCCGGACAAAGCTACAGCCAGGATGGATTTAAGCGTGAGTTCTATCAATGCCTAACAGAAATCATAAAATCTGATGTTACTAAAATGATCAAGAAATCTCAGGCAAGCAGTAAGTTGGGAGGCGGGACAAACTCAACCTTCTTGGCTCTCATTCCAAAGGAAAAAAGGAGCCCTTAGTTTCAGCAGATTCAAGCCTATTTCCTTATGTAATACGAGCTACAAAATCCTCACAAAGGTAATAGCAAGCGAGTGAAGAGCATCCCTTCCTTCATTGTCATTTTAGGAGAACTAGGGAGGCTTCATTAAAGGAAGACACATAACTGACAACATAATTATGTTCCAAGAAGTGATTCACTCAAGCATTCATCGGGGTGAAAAAGGTATGATTGTGAAACTAAATCTAGCAAATGCTTTTGACAAAGTTAACCACAATTTCCTCTTTGCTATCACGAAGAACTTTGGTTTTGATGACAATTTTGTGAACTGGATAAAAGCCTGTATTGATTCACCCTGGATAGCCCCCATGGTAAATGGGAGGGGAACAAAAATTTTCAAGGCAACCAGAGGGCTGCGACAAGGATGTCCACTGTCGCCATTGCTCTATGCCATTCAAGCCTGATCAGGTTACCATCTAGAGAATGCGAACCCGACCAACATCCCTCGAGGCCTCCCGAATAGCCCGAGGTGAAAGAAATCAATCATCTTGGTTTACCCGTGATACACTATTTCGGAGGTAATATAGTAAAAGAAAGCTTGATTCAAAAGAGGAACTTCGATGCCTACTGCTAACATGTAGGTAGAAATCAACCAGCATACAAAAAGCAAAATATCACAATTTGGAACATTATACTATGGAGATGAGGACATCTCAGGAACTGCAATTATAGAAGGCCACCTATTTGGGAATGTGAGATTCACTTATTTGGGTGTCCCTCATCCAAGAAAAGCCAGATCTTCAATTTGGATTCCCATCTTGGATAAACTTAAAAGAAGAATCTCCTCTTGGGGCGCTAACTGGCCAACTATGGCAGGCATAATCGTGCTTATCAAATCTGTCCTAGCAAGTGCTCCCATCTATCAAAATTCTCTTCTCCTAGCTAATGGCACAGTCATCAATCAGCTTGAAGCTCTTCATAGGAAATTCCTGTGGGAAGGGGGGCAAACAAACCAACAAAAGAGCCCACCTCATAAGCTGGAATAAAGTCCTCTAAACTTTGTATCATGGAGAGGAGGACTAAACCTTAAAAGTAATAGAGTTCAAATCTCTTGCTCTTGGTGCAAAACTGTTATGGCACATTATCAGTGGGAATTCAGCGTGGTGTAAAGAAGCCTTATGGAAAAAATACTTCAATGGCCCATGAAGAAGAAGTGTGGAACAACAACCAAATGACCAAACAGGGTCCCCAATCTTCAACCTTTGCGAAGGTGAGAGGCAGATTTACCCACCGCTGACACAGGTCTTGCAGGAATGAAGAAACAAATCAAAATCACAGGCGACTCAGTGCAGAAGCCCACAGCATGGAACCAAAATCTTCATGCGTTTGATCTGGATGGAACCAAGGCTCCAAGCAGCTGACATCTCATTTACAGGAAGTAGGGGCCGGTGACATAAGCCATGGCGGAGGCTGGGCGGTGAAACAATTGCAACTGGATCTAAATTGGGTGGGACAACTTCAAACTCTCTATGCAAGGGAAAGCTCTGATAAGGAGAGGAGCTAGAGACAAGAGGGAATTAGAGGGAAGAGCCAAGACCCTACTCCTTATTTGGGGAATTCCACCTTCAAATGCCCTCAAGCCCCCCCAAAACCAGGAATTTGGAAGGAAAATCATTTGGAATATCAAAACTATCCCAAAGGTTGACATGTTCCTATGGACACTGGGCCACAAAAGTATCAAGACTGGAGAAAACCTACAAAAAGGTGCGGGCCCAGCCCAGATGCCCTCCTTACCAAAGCTGGTAGAACCTCAAGCATCTTCCTCCTCCTTGCTCATACCTCCAAAGAGTCCTGGACTTTTCAGGTGGATTTGCCTATCACCCCCAAGACAATGTCCCTTCTCCTTGTATTGGCTGCCCCTCTCCCATTTTCTGATACAAGAAGCGAAGTGGAAACTCTGAAACTCTGGCAATCTCTTCAGTTCATTCTAAAGGGACTGCAGGCAGGAGAGAAATAGCCGAATCTTCGAGATAAAGAGATAAAGAAGCGACACAGTGGTTGCCGAGGGATTAGAAGGCATGTTTGAGGTGGGCTAACACCCAAACCCTAACACCTGTGGAGATGATGGATGAGGAGGAAGGCTACGGTATGCTGGTCCAGGATACAAAAAGCGCAGGGGAAAAGCTGCCTACCCAGGCCTTACCTAGGGCGGACAGGGAAGGCTGAGATTTCTCAATTTGGAAGAACGGAAGGCCCTATATCCTCCTTGATGAGACCCTCGAAAGCAATCGAGGCCAAAGGTGTGGAGATGCTCCAATCCATCCATGAGAAGTTTTAATGAGGATATCTGATAGGCACAGGCACTTATGCCCTCAATAATCTAGCCCTTGAGCATTGGTACGGCAAAGAGGTTTGGCTGCGCTCTTTCCATTGGCATCTGGGACTTAGTAATAATATTGGACTCAAGACTGTTGATCCAAGCCATAGTGCTCCCTAAACACACCAAAAATGCAAAGCTAAATAATCTCATCGAAAGAATCCGTTTGCTCCTTCGGGGTCTTCGCTCGTTCCAAATCTTTCATGTTCTCCGCACGCTCTATTAGAAATGGGGCGTTAGAAAGAGCCAGGGGTGAGTTGGAAAGAGGAAATACTCTGTCCAATGGTATCGCTTATCCAAGGTGGATCGTGACAACTGCATTCCAGAAACCCTCAAACAGAGCGCCACTGGTGGGCGGAAGAGGCCAGAGCCCGATCTCTTCTGGAGACTACGCCAAGATTCAGAGAATCCCTCAGTGAGTTTCAATTCGATCCTCTATATCAAAGATTAATGATCCAGCTACACTCAGTGGATTGTAGTAGGAACCATTATTGCAGAATTTTACCTCTGAAGCCTATATCGATTTCATCCAGGCCTCAATCAGCTGGCTTGAAATCTACTGATGCATGCATGAGTAGAAGAGCCGTGAGGGAGATGGCAGCGGAAACCGAGAGTGATCCACTACGGTAGAAGAGCATACCAGCTTGTTGGGCGACAAATTTGGAGAGAAATTGAAGAATATCTGGGATTTATTTCGATTTCTTGAGAATGCCTGACTCACGAGAGCGGGATTAAGCCGGAGGTGGCCAGGCCGGGACCTCTCTAACTGAAAATCAGTTTCTGGAGGAGTTGGATAAACTCAAATAAAGGCTGCAAAACCCTCAGGAAATTTCCATTGAACCATCCAGGTCTGGAAGACAAATTGTCTAAGATGAATCTTGAGTGGGGTGAAAGTTCGGAGAAGTAGCTCCTGCCATCATCGTTACAGTCAGATCTGAAGCGGCTCCAAGCAATCTAGCGTTTTGTATAGAATCTAGAGCTTTAAATAATGTTAGTTCAGGTTTCTATTTTCTGTCTGAAGCCATGACATACCAGAATTTACAGTTTGTTTGTAATCCATGTTTTCTTTGAAGTTGTAAACCAGTTTTGTAAGTAGAGGCTCTGTGCAGCCCTGCCCTCTGTAACAGATTTGTGAAAAGTACCCGCCTGATAATATAAATCTTCTAAGCGTTCTTGTCAAAAAAAACAGTAATCCTATTTTTAAAGGTGAATGGCAAACGCAAATTGGTGTATGAGAGACCCTTGTTTGTGGGACAAAGGGTTAGCTCTGCTTGCCATGATTTTGATGTGTAAAGTTTACATAGGTATACATATCCTACACCCTCTAGATTTTAACTTGTGACCTCTTAGGGCCGAAATATCCTACACCCCTCTAGATTTTAACTTGTGACCTCTTAGGACGAAACAAATGTTCTTAACCATTAGACCCACTCAGGTTGTATATCTAAATTGTACATAAATATATGATATATAACGTAGAATTTAATATATATTGTTTGTACAAATGATCGTGTGGAGTGAAACCGATATTCGGTTCTTTGCATCTTCCTCTTGCAAAATTTGACAAATGTGGATTGAACACTCAATTACACTTTGTACAAAATCACAATTTTGGACACCAACAATAATCCGTTTTTCCATCACCTCCAATCTATGTCGTTTTGTCATCTATAATAAACAGTTAGAAATGAGTTATAACAACAACATCAACAATGGAAGAAGACGAGGACGTTTTCCTTTTGGAACAATGACGTTGAATGCACAAATTCAATAGTTGGAGGGCCTATTATATACGCTAAATAAATTTGATATTAAAATAAATTTTAAGCATTCATTTGATGTATTTTTAAACAATGTAAATTGTTCAAATAATTATATGCAAATCATATCATAAATTTTTAAATTTAATACTTATGAATAGTTATCAACTTAGATTTATTTTAAACTAGATTAATCTAATTTCTTAAGATATAATTTTATTATTATTATTATTATTTCATTCCATCTCAAGTTTTACATTATGCACGTAATTGTTTTTCTTTAATTAAGCCAATTTATTTTTATTATTGTTATTTTTAAGTTTTTTTGTTATTTAACATAAGATAACACTAACTCCTCAACATTTCTCTCATATTAGGTTGTAGAACATGTTAGCATCGGAAGTCGCCCTTTAGATTGTAGGAAAGGCAAGCTTGATACCCATCAGTGTTTGGGGTGGATGTTGGTTTTAAATGGATGAAGGTCAGTGGCCAAAACTCAAAACATGAATGATGTTCAACACAGAACTGGATAGTAAATTCACATGGATGTGAGGGCCACATTAACTTCAGTCAGTAAATTGAGTTAAAGCGAGAGCAGAGGGAAGACTTAGTGAGAAAATGAACGAGACTGCTATGGGCATCAGGCCTTCCAACATCTCAGAGAAGAAAAACTCAATCTCAAGAGCTCTCTTGAGCTCAAGTTCAGACACTGAAATATGTCTACTAGGGACATAGTTACAGTTGTAGCATGATCAAACCTCCATCATCCTGCAATTGAAACAACTCGAATGGATCTTCCATGCTCAAGCCATTCAATGTGAGAGGGGAAAGAGAACACAGGTAAATGAATAAAATTAACCACGATACTGCTATAATCAAACCTCCATTACAACAACATAACAATCCTCGACTGGATCATCCATGCCCGAGTGTTTTAAACAACTTTTACAGACAAAATAGAAAGAGGGAAGTTGACTTCTATTAACATGAAAGTCTCAAGTCGATTACATAACCAGATAAAAACTCTGGTAGAACAAAATTACAGATTGGGATCTCTGCTCAACCAAAAGACGACCTTAACAAAATATCAAAACTAACTATTTATACTCGAAACTTCTCACGACCACTAGGAACACGATCGGGCCCCTGCATTCAAGGCTTTCCATTTGTGTCTTCTCTATCAGATTTCACATGTATTCTTCTATCATACGCAAACTTAACTCAACATGGGCCTTCAGGAAAAATTGTCCATCGGGGGGGCTCTGGCTGACAAATCTGTCTCCACAACCATACCCTCCATGCTTTCCATTTATGGAGTGAGTTGAAGTTTCAACCATAACTCCTCTTTCGTTTACTTCTTCTTCTCGAGATCACAACGAGGCTAAATGTAGAGGGGTTGTTGTGTGATGCTAGTGGCTCTTCGAGTCAACTCGATGCCTAGAAACAGTGATGGTCCCTTTCTGCAACTAACACTGACATTTCGTCCTTTGTTACAGACCTTGTAAGATTTGCGCCCACCTTCATGCTTCCAAAGCTTTGGGTGTCAGCTTCTTCTTCACTGCACTTTCCTCCATGCGACGTCAGGCCATGACTTGGCGCTTACCTCTACAGGTGCTTCAGGATTTCTCCTTTCAGGGGTGCTTACCTCACATGAATACAAATCCTTGATACTTGATTTGACGAAATCACCCTACTCGGATCAACGGTCGGGATTTATTTCCATCTGATCGATGAGGCTCTTTGTGATGGGTGCAAATCTTTCCACACGACCTTAGGTTGCAACCTTGGGCCCTATCCCCGAATGTTTTGGGACTTCACTTCTCAGGGATTTGGGGCGTTGTGCGCCTTCCTCACTTCAAAATTCCTAAAGTGGCATTCTTCGCTTTCCTGATATGTGCACGCCTTAGTACAACGCACCCCGACTTTGGATGACACACATTTGTGGGTTTTTAAGCCCCCTTCTTTCACATTTTTTCACCCAAGGGCCAAATACAAAGGAAAAACATCCCCCTGGAAGAATAAGTGATAACATAACACCTCACTACTATGGATGCAATTATATTTATTTTTAAATTGCAAGAATTGAACCTAAGTGAAAACAACAATCATTTCTCAACCACCCAAACTAAACTCAATTAAAGTTAAATAAATATTAATATATTTTATAATTAGTCAAATATTAAACATTAATATTATAAAATTTTAGGATAAAATTTACAATTTTATTATTATTAAACACACATGATGATTTGTGATGAATCATGACAATCATGCCATGTAGCCATTATATTTATGAAGCACCTCAGTGATGATGGTTTGTTAAAAATCATGACTGCCTTGCCTTGTAGCCATTATATTTATGAAGCACCTTAGTTCTCTTAAGATCCATCGATATACTTTCATATCATTAAGATCCATCGATATACTTTCATATCGTTGATCTGTAACACAAACTGGAATGATGACTTAAACTATATAATTATACATAGTTTTATGTAAACTATATAATTTTTTTTAACATAAACGGTTGGGGATTTATATATTAAAAAAGAGTAATAATTCTCCACAAAATACATATGACAGAGTAAAGAAACCTTTGTTTCTTTCCTGGGAGACTATCTGTCTGTGGAATTCTAAAGAGGTTGGTGCAACCAGTCCAAAAGAGCTATTGTTTTTTCAAGTAACAATGGCTACAATATTTTTTGAAATTAACAAAAAATAAAATTTCATTGAAAACTTGGCTAGTGATTTTGAGAAGGCTCTGGTGCTTCTTGTTGTTCTGCTTGTTGCACCGCTAAATTTGCCTCTGAATGGTGAACGTCCGCAACAAGGATCAGATGGTTTGGGGCTAGTCCTGGCGCTGGAGGGCCCAAGGGATGATCATTGCTGGCAGCTGAGTGAAAGGTGGACGGGAGCCTTGACTCACCTGAGCCGATAGAGTTCTCTGGATGATGCAGGTGGATTGGAGGATTTTCCAATTGTTGAGAAACTTCCCCAATTTTCCTAGTGTTCCTGTTAATTCCCCTGAGAGAAATTTCCCACTCCAGATTATTCTGCAATTCGTGTTGCTGCAGTTGAGCTTGTAGGTTCGTCATTTCCTCTCGCAGTCCTTGGTTTTCTTGTTGGAATTCACAGTTTTGAGAGTCTGTGTGTTCCTCAGCTCTTCTAACATCCATGTGAAATGAGCAGGGGGCTCTTAATCTTCTCCACATATTAACACGGAGCCTTAGGAACAGACTGATCAGATAGGTGTTGTAGAATCAATGAACGCAATCAGAAAAGGTAGGGAGAGAAAACCAACCAAATTGCGAGAAAAGCGTTCTGAAGGTCAATGTGACGGTGTTGAAAAATAGTTGGAGGAGCCATGTTTGTAGTAGCAACGTACCCTTGATGGAATAGGGTACCAGATCCACCCACAAGATGAGTTGAGTTCGCGCAGGGTCGAGAGCTGGAGCTGATTCCATGAGCATACTACTTAACATCAAGAAGAACGAGTGAAGCTCTGCGGGATATAACGAGAGT
>SNQJ01S0003710.1:501901-528056 GCA_010110895.2 Picea sitchensis | reverse complement strand
GAAAATGTAGAAAGTTAGGGGAGCCAATCATGAGAGGGAATTTGATTTATAACGAGGTGGCCCTATTCTAAATATTTCACTACTTTGGCTAAGGGGTCGACTTCATAGTTTTGAGAGAAGAGAATATGGAAATAGTGTACTTTAATGAAGATTTGTTTCAAGGAATTTATTCACGAGAAGAGGCCACTAGAAGAATGAGTTGTAGTAATTGAGGGGTCGTGGAGATCCCTTATGACTATTTCAGAGTCCCCTAAGACCACTAGAGTTTGGATACTTCGTGAATGTGCAATTTTTTATCCCATGTACACTGCTAGAGTTCCTGCTCTATTATTGGTGTTTTTCCCCAATCCTCAGGAACAATCAACTACCTTTTTTCCATTAGAGTCATAGATGACTCCCCCCGCACTTGCCACCCCTATGTAAACTATATAATTAGACATAGTTTTATGTGTGTTTAATTTTATTGATTTAACCATATAATATTAATATTATTTTGAGGGAGAGATCTTGTGTTTAACTTAAAATTGCTTGAAATAATTTTCAAATCTCAAAATTTATGGTTGTGTATATAAAATCTGTATAATCACTTGACCTATTATAAATGTTGTGTTAAAATGATGAAAATCCAGCCAAAGTACAAGTACATTTATTTTTAAATTATGTGTGAACTTATGAATGAATTGGATGATATTGACATGTAAATTAGGTTAATGTTTGTGCGTGATCTGATTTCTACACATAATCTTGCATTAGAAGTATGTTTTGAACAATTCTAGTTCTGACGTGAATTATAGTCATTATTTAAAAAGTAAGTGTAACTACACTCCAAAGTGGTAGTACAGTAATATTTTAGATGAGAATTTGTGATGTTGAAAGTTAAAATAAAGCCTTAATGGAAGTATGCTAACCAACTAAATCAACACCTCACTACATTCAAAAAATATATATAGAAGATTCAAAACCGTATCTTCTCATAACAAGCATTCCATTAATCAATTAACACCACCAATGATCAAAACATGCAACAGTAAAAAACTTAAATGTAATTTTTCTTTGTTGTATTCTCCCCCTTCCCCTATTCTAAAAAATACACACCAACATTCTATGCAAAAATGGGGCAGCCCAGACTCTAAACCCGTGCCATTTTTAAAGAAAATTTTCCCTTTCTTGCCCTAGGAAGATCATGTGTGCATTATCAAAGGCAGGTTGCATGCAAAAAATTCATACATGGGTGCATAATCAAACTTAATCCAACTACGTTGGATATGCACACCCAACCCACCAAATCCCATGCATACTATACAATTTTACCCAAATGGGATATTTTTTAAATTACAAAAATACCCTTTGGACATTTAAAAAAAATGAAAAATATACTCCAGAAAATCAACTACATCACTACAACCATCCCCGTCCTCACCCTCATACCGATCCTCCTTGCTAAAATTCGAATCACATTGAACATTAGAACAAATTTGAAAAGAAATGGGAAACCTGCTAACCCTAGGCATGGATGCCAAAACAAATCTATGAACCTTGTTAATGGCCACAATTGAAGGAGGATCCTCAATAAGATAATGTTTCATATACTGATTGCTCATGTAATAGCCCATGCGTATGAACTCCCTCCCTTTGTAAGAGAAGCTCAGAATAATAGAAGACACACCTAGTATGCCCTCAACTCGAATCAACTCCACCTTTGGAGGATATGCCTACAAAAACATACAAATTGAAGAAAATTTCAAAATCTCAACACTCCAAATTAATAATTCAAACCCCATAGATAATATCAAAATTCCAACAATGTAAATTAATAAATTCAAACCCCATCAGAGACTGCAAGGCTTATTTCTTAATTCTTGTAAACAAATCAATAATTCCCTACTTTCACAGGCCCAACGTGCACAGTTTGAAGGAATTGATCGTATCTTTCATCCTCTGTGCATCCTACATATATGAGCTTCCATTCCATATCTATAACAACAACAACAACAACAAATGGGGTTAAATTTCCTACAAAAATCTCTAAAAATGGATATGGAGATAGTAGGATTTTGAAGAAAAAAAATGGTATTTGAGGGGTATAAGGCTCTCATAAGAGATCTCGAGATGAAATGGATTGAGAAACATGGTGGTATTTTATAGCACAGTCACGTTAGTTATGTTCACATATCTCACCATCTTTCTCTCTGAGCTGTAATTGATTGCTTCTATGTAGAAACAAAGGCAAAAGGCTCGGTGGATGCTATGGGTTTATGTTTGTCAAATCCAATGCCACTTGTTTCCAGGCACCTATTGAATGTGTTATTCCCTGCCAAGTGCCCATTGATTTTTCCATGGGTGTCTGGAAATTGGTGCAGTAGGAGAAGAAGTCAAATTTTTTTGCAGTAGGCCAATATCCATAACAAGGTCAACCAGGTCAAGATTCTAAGACACGACCTAAGAAAATGAGTGGTTGTTTTTGTATCTTCATCATTGCACATTATTTTCGTCACCCCTATGAAAATTAATGATGTACACCTGTCCTTTGTCTTTAGAAGGATCAATGGACTGAATCCTTGAAGAAGAATGAAGAAACATTTTCCCAGAAAGATGAAAATTATATTTTCCTTTGTCAAAACCTTATAAAAAGGGATTGTCGCACCTTGCTCAGTGTTAAGGGTGTGACGATTTAGGATCATCGCAGGTTGCACCATAGTGGCCTGTGACATTGTTGTAGTTTGATTAGTTTTAAGTTTGTGATGATCTTGTTTACGAAGAAAAATATCATCTTCTTGACATTTCTAGAATAGAAGCTTCGAAGGTGAGGTGGCCTCCGATCAGTTTGGATCTGAGTCGCATCCCTGTTCTAGTGGGATCATCCTAACCTCCTCACCCTATCCTTTTCAGCTTATAAAAGGAAAAGAGTTTTCATGGGAAATATAGCTTTGGAATGATTAGATAGTTTTGGAATGGCTAGTTCTTGAGTTTTGTAGCTTGGAGTTTTTGGAGCTTGTATGTTGTATGATGGCTTTGACTTTCACTTTTCCAAGTTGAGATTGTGAGTGACTTTCAAATATACAGTCTCAAAATTCATGGAGCATAAGTGTGTGGGAAGCAAGGAACTGTTGGAAGGGATCTTACAACATCAAGGCATCAATTGTATTCTCCTTTTCATATTTCTAATACAGTAATATATTTCTTTCCCATAAAATTGTTCTTATTTTATTGTATGACTCCTTGATCACATACATAGGTTTTGTTAAGTATACATTGTTTCTTTCACTTCGTTGTCTTTGTGTATTTTTATAGGTTCAACATCCCATAAGACTTGGAATGGAGCGAGGATGACACTAGCGAGGACAAACGACATTTAAAAGGTATGTCATTTATCTCTTGTTAGTTCGCATGCTTGATAATTAAAACTTAGGGAAAGTTGTATATTCTGTCTTGTTTTGTTCTAGTTTCGAGGTGAAACTAGGGAGATCGGTTTGTGTCCGCACTTACCGATTTTTCTGATAAAAAAATTGGAGAACATACTCTGGAACGGATTGTTTCCCTAGTAGTCTTGTTTCCTTGCTTGTCTACTTGAGTTTCTAATTTTCTGAGTCACAGGGAGATCCAGTCTGACTCACAGACTGTTGAATTCATAGAAAAACCTTCATGCTTTTTAATTTTTCCATTTTTTAGGTGTTCGTCGCACTCTTCTTTGAGACACAATGCGACATCGTCGCACTGTACTATTCACTATCCTGCGACAATCTGAGATCGTCGCACTGTGTTAGACTAGTAACCTACGACGATTGTGAAAAATTGATTTTTTGATTTTTTTTCCTTACCCAGATCTTAGATATGGTTTTAGGGTGAATTTTTGGGTTTGACTATAGTATGATTACAGTCTTCTGGACAGTCTTTGAATTTGATTTTATTCTTCTTTTCTTTGTTTTATCTTGTGTTCTTTTGAAAGATTTGATCTCTTTCTTTGAGTGTCTTTCACTTACAAAGCATTGTTTTTTCTTTAGAATTGTTTAGTGAAAGAACATTTCTTTTTCTGAATAGTTCGTTTTAAAAAAAATAAAATTAGATTGGGGGCATCTTTGCATTTGAAGTAGAGAAATTGAATGTTTTTTTGGCATTTTTTGGTCTTGAATTCTTAAAACAATTTCCCCCTCATGGATGGGGGGGGGGGCTATAATCGTGTATTTGTGTACAATCTCTTTGGCTCATTTCTTGAAGATCTTGATATTGATGAATTTAATAAAATTTTGGGACCTTGTGCATCATGGAATGATAAACGTTTTCTCCTTCTCGTAATACATCTTTCATCAAAGTGAAATATTTGCATTCTCATTTCTTTGCATTGTTTAGATTCAGTTAAAACATAATTTAGTCCACACCATTTTCCTTTTGAGTAAACAACAACCTTAAAATAAAGTGGTTATAAAAATTGAATAGACATTTATATTTTCTGGTAGAAAACCTACATTAGCTTAGGGTGTAGGGCTTTGGAATAGGTGTGAAAGATAACTTTCCAAAGCTGTAAACAAACATAGAATCTTGTGCTAGGGAGCAGTAAATCCACTTATTACATTTTTTCCTGGGAATCCCTTCTCACACAAGGGTCAATCACGAGGTCGCATTGAGACTAGCAGAGTGACTAACCCTGCTTTGTTGGTATTGGTGTAGTGGTTGTGCGTATTAATGGGGCTCACTTGAGAAAAAAACCCCGTGTGGGTCTTCTCAAGTCGATTTCGGGCTCAGTTATCCTGCCCTTGCATGTGTATCAGACTATCGACTGTTTCCCCAGGAATCATTGTTGTATTTGGTAACCTTAGTGGCCTTTATCTTTAGGGTAATACATGAGGTGACGGTGAAGGGGAAGTCTTCGTTGTACTTGGAATCGACGTTGGCCAAAATCACTCGGGCTTCTTGCAGGGTAAATCCAAATTTATTGTGTGGAAGCTGCACGAAGGCATAAGTTAGTTAAGCAGGTCATCAACGTAACTTTTAAACCCGCTCTATATCAACCCCTTCTTACATTGTTCCCGTGAGATTGGATTTCATCACCAACTAGTGTGTTCATTGTGAGAAGGTTTTGTTTGCTTGCTTGCTTACTAAACTTTTAGCTTGTGTTGTTTGTTTTCCTTTTCATGCATTAATTTGGATATGTATTTATGGCGTTAGTTCCCAAAATGACCAATGAATAAACCCCTGCTCTGGGGGAGCCTTTTGTTTTTCCTTCTTACAGAAACGTTGGTCCTCCTTACATCACTACTTTGAGCCTTCCAGGTCTCACAATTGGATTATCGGTATGGTTGTTTTCCACTCAGGTATTCCCAAATGAAAAAATTTCTTCAGTTGTAAGCACTTCCCCTCAATAACATCAACCTCATGTTGATCCTTCACCTTCTTCACCAATAAGATCTTCTTTGCCTTCTTCATTTGCAAGGTCTTCTTTCGTTTCATCTTCTTTGTTGAGTGAAAGATTTGAAGCTAGTAACCTGATGGATAAGAATAAGAAGAAAAGGAAGATTAAGAAGAAGAAAAATAAGCAAGGGTCCAAACTTCCAACCACTGCCAGAAATTTTGGAAAACAACCAGTTACTGATAATCGTGATGGGAGTGTTGATGGTGCCAAGATCACCCAAACAACCCATAAGCCCAAGTACCTTTGAAGGCTTTGTAAGGGTAGCCATATTCTTAAGGATTTCCATGGTCTATACAAGGTTCTAGAAGATTGGTCTACACGCCCTCGCCAACCCATGTCATTAGCCTCTAAACAACATGTTGATGACCTTCCGTCAACTAGTCAGGATACCATTGGGAAGAAGAAAAGTAGAGTCAAGTTCCCATGTAGGTTATGCAGAGAGAGTCATCAAACTCACCTTTCCCTCGTATGGATGAAGCCTCGAAATTGATGGAAGTCGTGACTATTTCCTAGCCTCAACTTTCGGCTTCTTACCGCATCCTTACTCTCAACCCACCTGTTGTTGATGGCATGATCAATCTGGTCTCTTCATCGATCAGTTTGGTTGATCAAGTAGTCAATATGGTTGTGTCCTTAGTTGACCCAGTTGAAAAATTGGTCGATCAGATCCCATCCTCGATCGATCCCACTCTCTCATTATAGAGTGAAAACCAAGCAGTCGATCCCACTCTCTGGTTATAGAGTGAAAACCAAGTGGTCGATCTGTTTCCATCCGTCAACCCCATTCTCCCCTTGGAGAATGCAACTCAAGTGGTCGATCTGATCTTGTCATCGGTCGATCCTACTCTCGTGCTAGAGAGTAAACTCGATACTCTCCACATTTTTCTTGTTTATACAGAATCTACCGTGCTAGGGGGAATTCCTCCTTCTCCCGTGGAACCCCCTCCAAGTAATGAGGTCATCCTTTTTTATTGGGGTGCGCTAACTGGACCTCGTCTTCCCTCTCAAATTCCTTTTAATATTACGATACATGTTTGTGGTCAGGATGTTCCTCAGATGTTGATAGATGAAGGTGCGTTCATTAGTATTTTGTCCTCTATTGCTTGGAAATCTTTCGGTTATCCTCAACTTGTGTCGGTTACGTAGAATCTATTAGCTTTTAATATAAGAACTAGTCAACCTTTAGGGACCCTTCCCCAGTTTCCCATAAATTTGGGAGGAAAATTTGTCTTTATTGAAGTCATGGTAGTCCAAGACCCCTTGGATTTCGATTTACTCCTTGGGTGAGATTATGTCTATGCCATGAAAGATATAGTGTCCACTCTTTTTCGTGTGATATATTTCCCTCAAGATAGAAGAATTGTGACTATTGATCAACTTTCATTTGTTGGTCCTGACTTGATTACCAACTCATTGACCTCCCTAAACGGTTCTTATATGCAGATGGTATCGCCCCCGCCATAGGTCAATAATGTGGCATTGTCTCCCATGCCTTCAGTTGTCGCTGAAGATGAGCCTCTCACTATAAGCTAAGTCTCTTATGACTTGGATCTGGTAGTTGACATGGTGATATCTTCGATAGGGATTTTAGAGCATGATCTCCTTACCCCTATCGCAACCCTCGACATGTGCTCCTTCCAGACTGTGTTTCTTCCATCAAGTGAAGATCTCTTGGAAGCCATGACCGAGTTTTGTCCCTTGACATGGTGTCCTTCTAGAGCATTGTCCTCTTGGAATTCATGATCAAGAAGAAGTGTTGAGCATGGTTTTCTAATTTCAAGCTCATTAAAAAATTAAACCGGCGTTGAGCATGGTTTTCTGATTTCAAGTTCGTTAAAAAATGAAACCAGTTGTGAGGATAGTTTTTCATCTCTGTGGCAACCTCGTTAAAAAATGAAACAGAGGTCACGAGGATAGTTTTGGTGTCCATGTGTCAACCTCGTTAAAAAGTAAAACAAAAGGTTACGATCATAGTTTTTCTCCTGTATCAAGCTCGTTAAAAAATTAAGCAGCCCGTCTCGAGCATAGTTCCTATTCTTGTGTCAAGCTCGTTAAAAACTGAAATAGATTTTTCCCCCTCTTTGTTTGAGTCAATTCCTTCTTCTAGTATTTGAAACTTCATTTCATTCACCTTTACAGTTGGACAAAACGAAGATTGGGGGGAATTTTCCTACAACCTCTAGAATTCATGCTGGAGTTAAGACGCTAGCTTTTTAAGCTGGGAGCAAGTATAGTTTCCTCTAGTTCAAGCTTGTGTAAAAATGAAACCAGGTCCAAGCATAGTTTAGTTTAGTTTTAAGCTTGTGTAAAAATAAAATCTATTCCAAGCATACTTTTGTTTCGTTTAATCTTGCATAAAAATGAAAACAATCTCGAGCTTAGTCTTTTTTCTTTTTCATTCTCGTAAATCAATGAGAGTGTAACCGAGTAAACTTTTATCACTTTTTTCGGACTCGTAAAGGTTATACAAAAAAAGAACCTCCCAGAGTTCCCTTTAATCTCTTTTCAGACTCTCTAAACATGAAACAATTGTTGAGCGATCTTGTTCTTTTCACGCTCGTTAAAGTATTTGAACAAAATGTTTGTTGAGTGTTATTTTATCTCTTTTTCGGTCTCATCAGCCTACTTTACGAAAAAAGAAATTTTGGAGTTTCCTTTAAGTGTTTTTCAGACTCTCTAAATATGAAAAACCACTGAGTTTACTTTCTTTGGACTCGTAAAACAAACATCGAAAGACCCATATGGGACCAAACCACTCCTTCCTAGGGTTCGTTAAACATACTTTGAGGGACTCATCCAAAGGATGAGCTTATAGTTCAAGCATATGTTATCCTTCTCAAGCTTGTGTAAAAATAAAGAGGTACTCGCCAGAAATGGTAGGGAAAAATTGGGAAACAAATGTATTTAAACCTGTATTCTATGGAAGAGTCACTTTTGAACATGACACCCTTTCACTTGTTTTGTGTCTAGGTTGGAAAATTCGCTTGTCTCTTGATCATACTCTTTTATAAGATTACAATTTGGTTTGTGATCCCTATTGTTGAATCAGTGTTTCCAAGACAGTTGTTGTGTCCTCAATATGTTCAAAGAGAAGTTCAACCCGGAAATCTTTCTATTGCATCGACCATTTCTACAGTCCTTAATCCTTCTATTACATCAACCATCCATGAGTCAATCTTGAATAACTCAGAGATGGCCGAGTTCAACTTGTTATGAGTTCAAGTCCCGCAAGTGATATGTTGAACTCATAACAAGTAAGGGGAAGTACTCGAGGATTTCCCCAAGCTTTATATGAAAAAAAATCACATAACTTTGTATTCACAATTTTATCTAAAATCCAAAGCCAATTATATATATATAGATATTCAATTTGTTAAAAATAACAATAATAAAACACAATAAAGATAACAAAATTCAAAATCCAAATGATAAAATCTATATAAATTAGTAAAGAATTAAAAAAAAACACAAATTATAAATTAGAAAACATAGTGAAGA
Source organism: Picea sitchensis (assembly GCA_010110895.2). NCBI lineage: Eukaryota > Viridiplantae > Streptophyta > Pinopsida > Pinales > Pinaceae > Picea > Picea sitchensis. Next base: position 519,151 of record SNQJ01S0003710.1, on the reverse strand, counting down.
TAACCATATTCAATATTAAAACTGCAAATAATGACAATAATAATGTAATAATGATTATGGTTAACAAGTTGAACAAAATTTTATTGACATGCAATGGGTTCAAGTTAAATCGATAAATTGACACTCTCGGTATGAAATGAGGCCTGAGGTGTGCTGACCTAAAGATGGTAATAGAAAATATCTTTTTTTCCTATAGTGTCCTCGCTACAAGAAATGACTAGGGATGATAGAAATAATCAAAATCTAGAGCTTTTTGAAATCACATAGAAGAGCAATACATCTACATTGAAGGTCGTTTTTTCCATAATAATTATGGTTATATTATAACAATATTTTATTAAAATCAAATGTGATGTTTGAAATTTAGTTTTAATTATTTATTTATAATTTTATTATAAATAATTAAAATTAAATTTTAAACATTATATTGGATTTTAATTATATATTTTTATAATATAAACATAATTGATGATGATGATGATGATGATCAATGTTTACTAAGATTGAATTGGTCTATTGGACCTTAAAAGGGTAAGTGATTACTTGCGATTCTTTAGAATTTTGTTTCTATGTTCGAAAAGCATTAAGAGAAGCTTTTCAAGATCACCATACTTTTGTTGAGTTAAGAGGTTAGGAAGGTTGGTAGTGTGAAAAATATTTTGAAAATGAGATATAATATGAGTATAGGCTGGACAATCTAAAAGAAAGTGTTTTTCATATTCAACCTTCTTAGTGTCACAACGGTGACACACTCTTTCATCCCATGGCGTTTTAGGAATTGACCAATGCCTAGTTTCACTATGAAGCTCGTGAGAATTTGTTCTTATCTTAGCAATGCTTATTGTTTTCTTTACACTTGGCAAAATAGATAGATAATTTTGATCTTCTAGATTAGGGTTGATTATATCCTTATAATACCTTAATTTTATTTTTCCTCTAACTCTTTATCACACCACATTTTCTCCTTAAATTTTGATTTGACGTTTTTTTTAATGGTATCTTTATTCTGCAAAATGGTGTCTTCCATGATTCCCCAATAGTTTAGCCAAGATCAAGCATCTTTATGCCATCCTCGCTTGAGTCGATGGTGGTTATGACTCACTTTTGAAGAAATTTTAGGAAGCCTCTTGTCTTCCATGTTGTTTAAATTGTTCTTATACATTAGGTATCTAGTCATAGTCATGCTTTCAATGGGGGAGAGGTTTTTTTCTAAGAGGAGGATGGGATATGGTGTATTTCCTTTAATTTTGATATTATAGGTTATAAAATTATTTTGTATTTTCTTTATCTTTCTCCAGGATTCACGAGAGATACTACAACCCTAGACTTCACATCCATAAAGAATAACAGGTGTAACAAGAGTCTCAAAGAGGAGTTTCTTCTTATCTCAACTCCAAAGATCGACTAATTTACAATTGTTTTCAAGCCCATAATAAGCTTTCCATTCCCCAATAATCCCTTTCTCAATGCTATAATTCCAATTGAGCTTGTGGTGAATATCAATTCAAGATATTTGTATGAAGTCACTTCCTCCAAGTTGTTGTTTTAATATACGAAGGTATCATAAGGGATCTTATTTGATTTAATAATCACTACCTTAGTCTTATCAATATTAACAATCATACCCATATTGGAACAAAAATCCTTGAGGATTCTTAATTGGTTTTCAAGATCATGGCGACTTCTTTCCATAAGAACAATATCATCGGTATAAAGAAGAAGATTGATGACTATACCAATGAAAATAAAGTCGACACAAAAAAAAAAAAAAAACCTTCAATGTAAATGTATTACTCTTCTATGTGATTTAAAACATAAAAATTATAAATAAATAATTAAAATTAAATTTCAAACATCACATTGGATTTTAATTATATATTTTTATAATATAACCATAATTATTATGAAAAAAACGGCCTTCAATGTAGATGTATTGTTCTTCTATGTGATTTAAAACAAACATGGATTCTAAACAAACATGAAATCGAGAGCATTTAAAAAATGTAGATGTTTGGTCTATGTTTATAGTTTGCATAATTCTTGTTTATTGTGATTGCACAAGATGGGCCTTAAGGGAATATGGATATTGTTTTTTAAGGTTAAGCCACTTACTTTAAATGTTGAAATTAAAAATGCAATAAATGTTAATATGTTTAATGATAAAATTAAAAATATAAGGTTAATATGTTTAATGATGAAATTAAAAATATAAGGTTAATATGTTTAATGATGAAATTAAAAATATAACATATAAAAGAAAATATGTTTTTAAATAAAATATTAAATATTAAAATAAAAAAAATTATAAACACACATTTTTATCTTCTTATATTTTAAAACAAGAAATTTTGTTATTTTAGAAAATGTAAAAGATATCCTCTAGATGGGGTGACAAGATTTCATAATGCCATCACAATTGGCCACTGCATGTGCCAATACCTAGTGCTCCAAATCCCAATAAGGGAAAGTGGACAACGATGTTAATTCACTCCTCTCCCAACTCATTTACTCACTCATTCCCTTGATGCGTGTGAACATGGTTGGCGATCAGGGTTCGAGTACCATTAAAAGGAAAGGTAGTTACTTTGTGTTTGGCCCAACATTCATTATGGCCAGCCTAAGAGTGGAGAACTACTAGATTCATTAGTAGGTTATATGGTTGGATGGGAAGCCATTCTCAGTCAGTTTGCATCTAATTTTTTCCTTTGGTAACATTCAACTCTAGTTAGTTTGTCTCCTATGCACTTTGGGCACTCCTCTATCTTGTGTTATGGTCCTTCTCCATTTGAAATGCCTTGAATCATAGAACGAGGCAGATCGCGACGAGCATTAGTTTCTCTTTGGCAGTGAGAGAGTCAAAGTGGGGGCACGATGTCCTCGACCAGTGCCACTTCTAGTGAAGCAGACACTCGAGACATAGGAAGCAGTCAAGTAGAAAAGGGTATTTCGGAGGAAGGCACATACTAGGGGTGTATAGTGGAGTGGGATGAGCCAGGGGATGATCTAGAATTTGAGGTGCCTCAAATGGTTATGACTCCTCGTCCTTAGAAAGATATCCCTTCTAGTGTTTCGAGCCCAACCCCAACTCCAAGTGACCAAGCCATGCGACCTCAAATGCCAGCAGTGAATAGTGATCTTGAGGAAACTATTCAGAACATCTGGCTTGTGGAGGATCACTTGCAATTAATTTTGAGCTCTGGAGTGAATAGGATGACCAAAAATTCAAGATGGATTAGCTCGAAAAAAATTGACTTGTTTTTAGACATATGCTCAAGCCAACAACAATGCTAGCAAGCTTGAGACACACCAAAACATCCCACTCTTGGTCTAGAAAGGCCTTCTCCTCTCTAATAGTGACAATTGGACAGTGTCCCCGACAATTCAACTTATCCCTCGACCAAGTAACTGGTTTTTGGTTTATGTTTTTCCTTTTTCATATATTTTGGTCTAAAACCCATGTCACTGGTCATATTACATATTTTGTTTGAAACTTTATAGGACAATTTCACAACTTTGGCCCCATGAGGACATCTGTTAGTTTTGACATTTTCACAACTTTGATCCCATTAGGGCATATTTTAGTTTTGATTGGTCTTGGGTGTGGGGTGGTTTCCTCTGTTGGAAGCCCAAGCTCAAAGATACTATGTTTGTACATTTTCTAGCTCATAAAAGATAATACAAAAAGTTTACTTAAAAAAATAAAAATAAATAAAAAATATTGTATTACTGAAAAGAGATTATGGGTGACTCCTCAGGAACCCTTGGTACCTCGGTATCATACACTACTCCATTTCCCAGTATCGTTCGTAGGAAGCGTAGAAGTAACAACTGTATTTCGGTCGCATCCGTAGAATCAAATATTGTTCTCGGTCAGGACATTACTATGGCGGAAGCCTCGGACATGACTGACAAAACCATTGTGGGAAAATCTTAGAGACGACACTTCAGTTTCAAAACCTTGCAATATTAGGTCTTTGATTCTTGGCGGGGTTCACCCTCACAACTCAACCGACTTTCAAAAGGGTGGTTTATGCTAAAATTCGCCAACCACAACCTAGTTGAAAAATCCCTCCGGGAACCCACTTTCGATGAAGCCACTGAAAGGATGGACACCATCCCCATTTGGGTTCTCCTCCCAGGTCTTCCACCACAATATTGGTCGACAAAATGTTTCCAATTGATTGGAAAAGAACTAGGGACATTCATTAAGGCAGATATGTCCTTCAAGGAAATAGGAGAAATGGTTATTTCCTGAATCCTTGTCTCCCTCAATATTAGAAATGGTCTACAAAAACAATTCAAAATGACAAACGGTGGATGCACTCGCACACAACTATTGGACCATGAACGGATCCCTTTCCATTGCATACGCTGCCATGAACATGGGAACATATTGAGGAACTGTCAACAATTTTTTCATGGTCGAAAATCAAACTCTCCTCCTGCTCAAAACCTATCTCGCCATGGACCTTTGAATGATCGCAACATTAGTTCTTCACACTCAAAAACAGATTGCTCACAACAATCAAGAAAGAAACAACTAAGTCGAGAGAGAAAACAACCTATCACATGCACTGAATCTCAGCCACAGGCTCCCCCCCGATGGAAGTCTCTCCAGCAACCAACCCACTCTCTGGAAAAAAACCACGCTTACCACTCCATACACTCGTGGGTATGCATCTTTCACATCCTGTCCCTTTTCCTATCAACAATTTTATTCGCTCTTTTCAATTTTTAAAATTGTACCCCCCCTCTTTATAAAACCTTCCCTTCCCCATCCTCTCGTCCTCTTGGGCCCCTCCTTCTCTTTCCTCCTTCCTCCTTCCCCCCCCCCCTACACCCTCCATCTGCTTTCTCACTCCGCCTTTCGAACTCCCCTCTGACTCATCTTTTGATAATCGCTCCTCAAATGGTTATGAGGACTCATCTATCATATTTAGCCTCATAAATCGTAACATCTTGGTATCAAAACCAAAAGGGCCTAGGCTAGGCACAAATCTGGGTATACATAAATCTAAAAAAGGTTGAGGTCATTCCTCCCATTTCTCCAAAGAAAAAAATCGTGCCTTAATTGACATCGCATATGGAAGACAAAGATCAATTTTTGGGGCCCTTAGAGCATCACAAACCCCGGTAGGGGTTTCCCCATGAAATTCCTCTCTTTCAATTGCATGGGTTTGGAAAGTCCCCCAAAAAAACTTGTGCTAAATTTTTTGATTACTCTTTATTGGTCCTCTGTAATTCTACTACAAGAAACGATGTCCTTGGAAGCCACAGTAACAACCACACTTGAATACCTATTGCCATTTTGGCATTTTATCGAGATATATGCAACTGGTCGCTCTGGAGGACTAGTCGTCGAATGGTGCAAAACATTAGTCAAGCTACAAAACGCTTGGGCGATGGAATACTTCCTAGGGGTAGATCTATTTATGGAGGGAGTGAGGTTGGAGCTCAGGGTACTAAATGTGTATGGAGCTTATTCTGATCAGATCACCTTTTATGACTCTTCAAAAAGGACCTATTGAAAGTGGAAAATCTGATTCTAGGAGACCTAAACCTCTCCTTTGGGAATGTTGAAATATGGGGATCGTCGGCTTGACTAGACCCCCTTTCTACCCTATTCTCCCATATTTTCAATGATTTGGGATTTATCGATCTACCACCCATCAAGCTCCTTCCCACCTAGCAAAATATGAGGACTAGTGATGCAAGGGTGGCTAAAATATTATATCGCTTCCTAGTCCATGAATCCCTCTTCAATTACCCCCTGCAACTAAAACAATGGATTGGTAGAGGAGGAGACTCAGATCACTACCCGATTTGGCTTGAACTAGGTTCTGGCCCAAATAAACTAGTCATTCCTTTCAATTTCAATGCTACTTGGATAGAGGATGAATATTTCCCAGAATTTGGTAAAGATAAATTGGAAGACTTTTGATCTAGAAGCTGGCACCCCAACAACAGTTCAATTTGTGGAAAACCTTAAGCGCTTAAAACAACCAACCTTAACTTTTTTCTAGTGAAAAGTGCATCAGAGAAGAAGCACAACTAAGACAGATTGGAGACCATCTTGAACATATCTCCAAACTAGAGGATGGAGGTTTTTATTCACAGGAGACCAAAGAAAACTTAAGATCCCTGGAGACTTGTCGCAAAAGTTGTTGGACGACAAAAAATTTGAATGGCGCCTCAAAAGTAGAGCCACCTGGTTGGACAAAGGAGATGAAAACACAAAAAATTTCCATGCCTTTGCAAAAGGTAGGAAGGCAATAAACACTATTTGGAAATCAGAAGGTCAAGGGGACTCTCTAGCCAACTCATTTGAGGATCTAGCTCTTCTAGGGATCACACATTTCAAAACTCTTTTTAAAGTTGATCCAAGAGAAAACATTGCAGACATTATAAAATCGGTACTCTAATTCCCCAGATTCATGGATGCGAATGGAAATAGATATCACTTTGTTGTAGTCACAGAAGAAGAACTTAAAGAAACAATCCAGAGCTTCCAAAAGAATAAAATCCCAGGTCCAGACAGGTGGACTATTGAATTCTATGGGGATTTCTTTGATCTAATTGGAGCGGACCTCCTACAGGTTGTAGAGGAATTAAGAAAAAATGGGCGTATATATGCACCTATAAATTCGACCTTCATTGCCCTCATCCACAAAAAAGATGAACCTTAATCCTTTGATGACTTTTGGCCCATATCTCTTTACAACTTCCTCTATAAAATCATAGCCAAAATTATTACGAGAAGGCTAAAACCCATCCTCTCAAACACAATATCAAAAGAAAAATTTGGGTTTCTGCAAGGACGAAAAATACATGAAGCTATTGGTGTAGCCCAAGAAGGACTACACAGCCTAAAAACCTCCAAATCTCGAGGAGCCATACTAAAATAGACTTGTCAAAGGCTTTTGACAGAGTAAACTGGTCCTAGATCAGACTTCTCCTCACACACTTGGGATTTGAAGTTCCATTTATCAAATGGATCATGGCCTGCTTAAACTCAATTTCCTTTGCTTTAATGATAAACAGGGCAACCTCCCCCTTCTTCCACTCTGAGCATGGTCCGAGGCAAGGTTTCCCACTCTCACTGCTCCTCTTTCTTTTGGTGGTTGAGTGCCTTAGTCGAGCATTAAACCACAAGGCTCGTTCTGGGAATCTCCTTGGTATTTCGATCGAACCAGGCCACACAATTACCCACCTCCTATTTGTAGATGATATTCTACTTTTCTGCAGTGGCCGGCATCGGGATGTTGAGAAACTGGCCGAGATTTTAAACATGTTCCATGTCGCCATAGGTATGATCATAAATGTTCAGAAATCAACAATTTATTTTTATTAGATGGAGGAGGAAGCATAATCTTTCTTTAAAGATATTTTCCCCTACAAGACTTTGAACTTTCAGGAAGGAATAAAATACCTTGGGTTTCACTTAAAACCAAATGATTATCGGAAGTCAGACTGGCGTTGGCTACTAGAAAAACTAGAAAAAATACTAAAAGGATGGAGTTACAGGTGGATTTCAAGAGCAGGAAGGCTCACTTTGAAGAAATCGGTACTGGAAGCCATTCTAGTCTACTGGATGTCTCTTGCCTCGATCCCCAAAGGCATTCTAGAAAAATCCAAAAGAATTTGTTTCTGCTTTATCTGTTCTGGCACACATGAAAATTTTACCACACCATGGGCCAAATGGGATCAACTAGTTTGCCCAAAATCCTTGGGTGGATGGGGCCTAAAAGACATTTTCCTTTTTGCAAAAGCATTAGCAGCCAAATCCGGTTGGATATTACTCACCACAGACAGTCTATGGACAACTATTCTGATACAAAAGTACATTAGACCAGATTCACTTGAAGACTGGATTTGAAAACCAGAAAAACACCTCACAAACTACTCCATTATCTGGAAGGCCATCCTAAACTCTTTTTAGGTAATAAATGATGGACTAGCCTGGAAAGTGGGCAATGGATCCCGAATACAAATAGGAATTGACCCTTGGATGGGTAGTGGGGTTAATCATTTACTAAGTCCTAAGTTGATTGACAGACTACACCAACAAGGTCTTTTCTACCTCTCACATGTAACAAATCCCTTCACCACCACCATCTGGTATCAAGGATGGAAAAAAGCAGAAACCCTCAGGTTACATGCTCCACACTCAGAACTTTGGAACATATATATTTTTTCTCTCCAGTCAAGTCACATTCACATCATAGAAGAAGAAGACGAACTTGTATGGAAAAAATCTACTCATGGGGTCTACACTCCAAAATTGGGACATATCTCAATAAATATCGAATTACTACAAAGAGAGCCATCCTGGTGGTGGTGAGGGATTTGGAAAGTAAAGTGGCCACAAAAAGCAAAAAATTTCATTTGTTGTGTACTCAATAAAAAATCCCCCACTTGGGACAACATGCAAAAACAAAGCATTGAAGGACTTGGATGGTGCACCCTTTGCAAAGGAGCAAATGAAAACAACACACGCCTCTTCATCCTCTGTCCCTTCACCAAACAGGTCTAGCAAGACATAACTTTACATCTAAATCAAAGACTCAATTGGGAAGGACCTTATGTTGAAACGACCTGGCAACACTGGACTCAACATAAGCCTTATAAAAACATCAAAGCTTTGCCTTTTATTATCTGTTGGGGGATCTGGCTAGCATGCAACAAAACAATCTTTCAAGACAAACCTTCCCTTCCTAAACTCATTGTTGCTCAAGGATTAGCAATCCTCTCACATTTTCCTCAGGAAAAAGTTCTGCCTCCCTTTCGCTCCTTACCGCCCCCCCCTCTCCTTCCCATTGAATTTTCAAAGGCTTGGGATTTTTTTGATGGAGCCTCACATAATCAAATCTGTGGAGGAGGTGCAACCCTTTACCTCTCCAACAAACACTTCTTCAAAATCAAAATGGGACTAGGACCAGGAACAAACTATTTTGTTGAACTCTTGGCCTTAAAGCTACTACTTCAATTTGCAGGGGAAAAGGGGGTCCAAAATCTTCAAATTTTTGGAGATTGAAAAAATGTTATCAATTGGACTCGTAAACAACAATCTTTGCCACAACATCTTTTTGGAGCCACTATTAGACAAAATCTTCAGATTATTAGACACTCTTAACAATTACTCACTTAAACATGTTTACAGCGAACGAACTCAATTAGTTGATTCTCTTTCAAAAGATGGACTACAACTTCCACTTGAGTCCTGACACTTTTCAGAAACAAAAGATGAAGACACACATGTGTTTTCCACTGCCCCTTCATAAAGGCATTGGGATAAACTTCCCTCCATTAATTTTTTTTTTTTAATATTTAAATTTATTTATTTATTTATAATACTATTACATCATTTTCTTAGTCTTATTGTAGAAACGAGAGCAACCGACTTAGTCAATGTTCTCATTGTACAGACAAGCGCGAGATTCTTGGACCTGAGAACTTTAATAAAGTTAATTAATAATAATATTAATGTTGTTTTGTACGTATGACCTAGGGTTCTAATAATATATATTTGTTAAAAGCTCTCCCGTCCTACGTCAACTCACGATTGCAGCAGAAATGGGTTCAGGTGGCGGCGACCGCTAGGGTTTAGGGGTTAATGGTTATATTAGTAGATGATTAAGAGGTAAAATTAAAAAGATTTATGAAATATATTAATAGTTAAATTAAAATTTACATTATTAAAAAATTATATTAAAATAGAGATGGGTTAAAATTTATAGTGAAAGATATAAAATTAGGATATAGGATTATATGAAAATAAAAGTCTTAATAAAATTTAAGAATCATATTAGGAATTATAATAATTTAATTTAAAATGATAATTAAATATTAATATGTGTTTAAGATATTATAAAATTATATTAACATAAAGTGTTACGGATTACATCAACATTAATAGTTATATTAGAGGTTTATGGGTTGTTGTAGCACTAGAGGGGGCTCCAATAATGATAATCATTAATAATTAGATATTTGAAGTTATATTTGTTGGTGACTAAAGTATTATAAAATTTGAACTAATATTAATATATATAGTTGAGATTAAATATTGATTAACAACATTTTTTATAAATATTAATTAGTATGTAGTTATATATTTAATATAATTTATTTAATATGGAGGGAGGGATTATTTTGTTGGGATTGCGGAGAGTTCAAACTGTTCTTAGCATTTTTCCACACAAAACCATGACGATGGGCTTAATCAATGTACTCATTGTACTTGGAGTTTCTTGGACCTCGAAACTTTAATAAATTTAATAATAACATTAATGTTGTTTTGTAAGGAGGACCTAGGGTTCCATGTTCTTTTTCAATTACACCAAGAGGTGTATACTTATTGAAAACTTCTAGATTAATTAGTTCTTTAATTAAAAATATGCAATGTGTGTGTGAGATTTAACGATAGAAGAATATTCTTCGTCGTGTCCACAAATTAAAGGCCAAGATTAGCACAAATAACCTTTGTGCATGTCATTATGCGTCTGTTAATCATTAGGGCCCTTATTAACACAAATTATTCATTAACTTGATTAACCTGCCTGCCACATATAAGTTATGGCGGATGACAAGATTGTGGGCGACAAGATGTCAAGCGACAAGATGCAACAAGATGTTATTGCCTCTCGGCGTTTATGAACCACGGGTTAAGTGGTTGGGCTAGTATTTAAATTTATTTATAAATGAAATGATATGGTGTTGGGCACTTGTTAAACGGGACACGTAGCAACTATATACAATATTAAAATAGAATATTAGGAGGCAGTACAAGCAACTTTGTTGCACTTGTTGGTAAATGAAATGAAATAATTTGTTTGAAAGTAGAGGCAGGTAGTAGCAAATGAAAATCCAAACGCCATGGCTCTTGCATTACCATTTTCTCCATGCGATTTGTTATCCTCTTTGAAGAATGTATGGTTACAACCTTCTCCACCAACATTCAAACTTAAGACCAACTTCCTTTCATCACCACAAAATCATCAACACCTCCTCCATGAGTTTTCCATTCATAGATTTAAGATCACACCTCAATTTATGACTCGCATGGCATGGAAGGTGGCTTTGGCATCCATCAGACTCAATATCCATGGGAGGAATATAGAGGTATGTTAATGATATGTTACTGCCCATTTTGAAGCATATTTTTTTTTTTTATGGCATGGACCGAGGGTTTAATAACGTATTGCATTTGCAGTTGATGGATGCCATAAAATCCCATGCCCAGGAGAAACTGAGTCATGTCATGGAGCACTATGCTCACCTAGTTCCTCAGATAGAGGTTCAAATTTTGGGCAGAATAGGGTAGGCTGCATGCGGCCCACAACTTCTAAGATGTGAGGTAACAAACTATTTCTCTATTGTTTTTGTTTATGTCTCTCTCAGTCCATGTTGATTGGATTTTAAAAACATCTCAAACCAAGATCTTGTACCATCTATTACCCACCTATGGCCTCCTTGATGTTGAGAACTATATTGTGTTTATTTTTTATATCATTGGATATTTTCTTAGGATTGACAGTCATGGATTAATCATTGTACAAATGACGATTGGTTTCTTGGACATGACAACCATAATAAATTTTATTGATATTAATTGTTGGCATGATGGCTCGATCCAGTGCATATATTTGAGCTAGAGATTTGCCTCGATGCTTGCAGGTTAGGGATGCTTAGTCCAATACGCTATATTTATACTAATTAATTATTTATTTACTTGATTATATAATAATAATAATAATCTATTTTTAAGGTCATGGCCAAGCCAGACACCAAATTGGTGTATGAGAACCCCTTGTTTGTGGGATAAGGGACCCCCTCCGACCAACGATTTGACTAGTAAAGTCTACGGAGGTATACATACCCTACCCCCCCTCTGGATTTGAACTTGTGACCTCTTAGGAGGAAACACATGTTCTTAACCATTAGGCCCACTCAGGCTGTATCAACAATCAATCAATAAATATCCTTGCAACAATCAACAATCAACAATCAATAATCAACAATCAACAATAAATATCCTTGCAACTTATGTTTAAATATCAATTTAATATATTAAAATAATAAATTATCAGCCTTTGCGCGAGGACAACAATTTCACTTAAGCTACAAATATCTACAAAGTTCTTTCTTATATGGCCATAACTTAATTTTGTTTAATAGATCCTCAAAAAAAATGAAAACACAGACCCCTTCGGACATAGAATATAATGTTAACACAAGTAGCTCTTCTCATGGAAAGAAATAAGCTTGATAGGTTTTAAACTGGATCAACATCATTATCAGAGGAGTGCACAAGGATGAGAGCACTCAACATGCTTTAACATGGGTTTCTTGCTTCATCAAATGATGAGAACAAACTAGAAGGTATTTTTTAATTTTATTTCCTTTTTCTTGGTTCTTTTGATCACTGGCATGTTGATTTGATTTTTGTATCTCTGAGAATTTATCTCCAAGAATGTAGTAAATACCTAATGTGTATGCTATCCTTCATCAAGAATCCTTACCACTATTGTCTTAGTGTATTGGAACAATTGCAGTGTTCTATAAGATAATTTGAATAAATGGTTCTAGTTCTAATTCTTTTCTTTCTGATTTTTGTTTTCTTGTATATATGATTGTCTGCAACTTTACCATGCTTGTCGTAGTTTATTGTATTGGAATATTTGCAATATTCTACAAGATAATTTGAATAAATTGTTCTACTTCTAATTCCTTTCTTTCTTGTTTTTTATTTCTTGTATATATGGTTGTATGCATTTGTTTTCTTCGCTCTATGATGCCTTGTTTAAGAATTTACAATTATTTTTGAAGTGTGTTGTAGCTATAAGGGGATGAGATTTCAATGAACAAACCCGTGCCATGGCCCGGTTCTTTTCTAAACATTAATTTATTATTGCTTGTATTTTGTCAATAGTAGTAATTTATAATTTATGGGGGAAATATGATAAATCTTCTATGATGAATATATAAGATGGGTTTATGATTAAACAAAAACTTGGTACCACATGTCAAAGTTGTTTTACAGAAGTTCAAATTCTACACCTTTTCAATATTTTCATAGTTGTGAGTTTCTCTATTTAAGAAAAAAATTTCAATGTATAGTGATTTTTTTTGGGGTTTTTCTCGAGTTATAATACTATGTATTCAATTTATGACTTGTATTCTATTTGTTTGTTGTTACGTTATGTTGGTAGGGCTTGTTTTATGTTTGTTGGGCGTTTTGTGGGACAAGATGGGTTCATAGTTATTAACCAATATTCCTCGTCTATGTAGAGACCATGTAATGACATTTTGTACAAATCCTTGTCTATCTCTCTCAGTCCACCTGCATAATCACCCACATATACATATAACAAAGTTTCCTCTAAAAATCATGTTGGTGCATGTAAGGCCCTCTCTTTGGGGGCCTCTAAATATGATTAACTCCTATTGTAAATGACTCTTTCCTATAAGAATTTTTTTTGTATATATGAAACAAATTTTGTATTTCGGAAAGATCTGAATGTAAGAGTTTCATTTACAACAATTTAGTTTAGAATTTTCTTGATGCAAGAAAATTAACTGGTAAATAGACAACACAATAACAATTTAATTACAATATTTACAAAAAGATCAACTAGTAAAATACTTCTAGTTTTGGTTGATTTAGTCTCTTTCTCCCTTATCCACTGATGTCATCTGTGCACTTATCCACTGCCTGAAACTACGTGTTTCCTCCCAGCCATCTAGGAACAACCTCTCTGACTCCCTAGCACGAGGAATATTTGCGATTTCCTAGCCCCTGAGCCTAAAATATTAGCAACTAGCCAATCTCGTATGCCTCCAAGATTCCATATGTAACATCTCACTCTTGCGAGCACATGTTATCGACTTATTATTTGAGGACACTTGCGTGCAAGTGATACGGTTATAGTACATGGTTATTTGTTTCGCTTATGGATTTTTATGATGATGTTGATGGTTTCGATTTAATGTTATTTGATATATATGTATCGACATATGCTATTGACAAGTTTTCCCTGAGTGTGCATGACACTTAATAGAGTGTGGATGCCGAAGGCATCAATGGACCTCCTTGGACTCTGGATTGAGTCAGGGAGTGGATTGTATTGGTTTGAGTATTTCATTTATGCATATGTGACATATGATTAAGTATAGCATGATTTTGTATATGGATCAGTGATGGTGTTTTGTTAATGAATGTAGGCTGACGAATTCTTACTAATATGACTCACATAAGGAGTAAAGGGGCCATGCACATAGACCAGATATTGAGGGAGAGGTGTGGCAGTGTCCCTGTCATAACCTACTAGCACTCCCGTCATGGCTCGAATTGTAGGTTAACAATTACCGAGCCTAAACTCCTAGCAACCAGCCAATCTCGTATGCCTCCAAGATTCCATATGTAACATCCCACTCTTGCGAGCACATGTTATCGACTTGTTCTTTGAGGACACTTGCATGCAAGTGATACGGTTATAGTACATGGTTATTTGTTTCACATATGGATTTTTATGATGATGTTGATGGTTGTGATTTAATGTTATTTGATATATATGTATTGACATATGTTATTGATGAGTTTTCCCTGAGTGTGCATGACACTTGACAAAGTGTGAATGTTGAGGGAATCAATGGACCTTCTTGGACTCTGGATTGAGTCAGGGAGTGGATTGGATTAGTTTGAGTATTTCATTTATGTATATGTGACATATGATTGAGTATAGTATGATTTTGTTTATGTATTAGTGACAATGTTTTGTTAATGAATGCACATAGACTCACATAAGGAGTAAAAATACCATGCACATAGACTAGATATTGAGGGAGAGGTGTGGCAATGTCCCTGTCACAACCTACTAGCACTCTCATCGTGGCTCAAATTGTAGATTAATGATTACCTAGTTCGAGAGGTCCACGATGTCGTGAGGTAAGACTGAGACAGTCACTCATGAAGATTTCTAAGGGGCACGCAATAAGGCAGAGTCCTCAGTCCTTAGAAGCCCTTAGTCTCTCATAAGGTCGCCTGAATGGAGTGATGACTCCAAGGGTTGGACAACTACCAAAACCAGTCAAAGGCGAGTGGCACCCTTTGAGCAAAGAGTGTGTCTTGAAGGGCACATTGAGTAAAAAAAAATTGAGTCAATGAATCTAGGTGGCCTAGAAAACCTGTAGAGAATAATTAAACCTTGAAAAATCTTTAGGCCTTGCTGGATTTAATTAATTAATTAAAGAGTGAATTTATTAATTGTAAATCCCAATTGAAAGTCTAAGCCTATTAAAAAAAAATTAAGACCAAGTCTAAGTGCTTGTAAGGAGACTAAACTAAATTGTTAACCAATTAAAAAGGAATGAGGTAAATCAATTTAAGAATCAAGTAAAATGAAATAAACCTAAAGATTTGATTTAATATACATGTGTGCAAGAAAATACTAAATTGGAATTTAAGATAAGAAAGGAATACAACTGAGAGAATATGTGTACGCATAGAATGGTATCTAGAGTCTAGCTACCACTAGTCTAACTAGAAGAAGACTCCTATTTCAACTCAACTCAGATTTAGTAAGGAGAAATTCATTAAATGGGAATATGGGGAATAATGAGACAACTAGGAGTGATTTAAGGAGCGCATTTGGGAAATGTGAGGGAAATTGACTTTTAATTAAAATAAAATATGGAATTACTTGTGCAAGTGGGGGATGGGTGAGTGAGAGAATTCCTATAAATAAAATGTCCAAGATGGGAAAGGAACACATTGGTTATTGGTAAAGTTATGCTGCCAAATTATTTTTGACTGTTTTTACTTGTGACAGTTGGGATACCCAGCTTGAGATAGAGTGGTGGCTTTACCTTCTGAAACAAGTTGGGAGCTAGAGTGTTTTTGGTTTTGTGTGCGTGGTCCCTTTGCGACTTGGGGGGATAAAGGGGAAGAAGAGTACCCCTAGAGTTGGCTGGGAGGTACCGGTGAAGTCCTTGGATTGGAAAGTGAAGGAACTAGGCGCAAGTTCAAGTGGAGTTCTTTGGGAATATCAATCCTCGTCAATAACAGATTATTGGCTACGGTACTCCATTTTTGTATTGTTGTTTAAAAATTTATGAAGATTGTTGTAAATCTGTGCTGAGGAAAATAAGGATATTATGGGATTTTATATCAAAAATTTTATTCAAAATTCGTTGTAGATTTCAATACATATTATAGTCAAAATTTTGAAACTGTAAATTGGGTGAATGCTAAAATGATTTTCAATCTCCATCATACTTATAGATGGTTAGCTAAAATGATATGAAGAATGTGTTTGTGAGTAGTCTAAGATCTATTTTGTAGGTTTCTGTAGTAAAAAAGATAATTAAAGGTATTGTTATTTTATGGTTATTGGGATTGAAACCCTTTGCAGTTGCGGCGAAATTCTAACTTTTCATTGACAAGATCTTGGATGGTTCTGTGGATACTAGAAATGAAAATTTGTTGCAAGTATCATTGGCGCGATACATAGGGTTTGGTCACGAACTATGGTTTTTTTGTGTGTGTTATTGCAAGTATCATTGCCTTAATCTGTCCAATACTCTGATGTGCTGCAATCCTGGACCCCGCCATTGGAGGTTCCAAAACCTGTGTGGTTCTAACAATTTAATCAAATTCCCTAGGAAATTTGAATCCAACTGTCTAGAAAATGCATGTTGGTATCGTTTTAATGGAGAGATTCGAGAAACCTTCGAACCTAGTTGCCCCCAAATATGAACTTTCATTATAGGTTTATCTTTTTCTACACCATAGACCTGGAAGATTTAATTCTCATTTTCATTTATGAACCTGTTGGGCCCCAATAACTCCTCCTATATTTTTACAAAATTTAAAGGGCCCCTATTAGAATCTTGATAATTAAAATGAGCTACAGAATCAACCTTTTCAAATAGTTCTATAACTTGGCTTGCTTTGAGACAAACTTAAGACATTCACTATAGTATGAAACATTCATTACAAGAGTATATGTCAAAAGTTAGAAACGAGCATAAAACTCTCAATTTAAACAAAAACATTAATTTTTATCAAATGTTTACTTTCGTTTAAATTATGATTATGTGTTCATTATTTTGCTCATTAGAAAGTTTGACTATTTTGAATAATGTGTTCAATACTTCATCAAATTTTATCTTGGTTGGTTTCTCATTTTCATAAAATCATTTGGTGATATTAATTAATTAAATTCTTTTTTCATTTTGCATCTCATAATA